>OX578147.1:9690746-10290746 GCA_951213105.1 Amaurobius ferox
GGGTATTTTCCAGAAACGATTAATTGATTTCCTCATATTTGTTGTACCTAAATTGACCATTTACCAGTGGAAGCTGGGGTACATTTGTGGAAAATGTTGAGTGCAAATTTGTAAAAGTAATGAATAATGTAACAAGTTTTCAAAATTTTCTTCAAACTCAGGCCAAATTCGGGAACTGGAACTTGCGAGACAAACTAGTAAAAATCTGAAATTTTGGCCTTTGCGAGTAATTAAAAAAATATTACATCCGATTTTTTTAGCCATTTTTATACGAAATTCCATATTGAAACTTTTTTCAGAAAAGTAAAAAAATAAATAATTTAGTAGTTATGAAATAGTTAAATAATTTAGTAGTTATGAAAAAGAAAACATAATGATGAAATTTTAATTATGAAAATGAGGAGTTCATATTACTTGATAAAATAACTTAAAAAATGACCGCGATATTGCGATCAAGATAATTTAGAAATTGCTTATAAATAATTAAACAATGAAACAGAAATTTAAATGAATAAAAAATCACCTAAAGTTATCGTTTAAATTAAAGAAAAATTAGTAGCCTGCAGTCTTAATAATATTAAAAGCAGAATTTTATATCAAATGGTCATTCAACTTAGAAATACAAAAAAAAAATGAAATGTCAATATCAGAAAATTTTAAAACAAAGAGAATGACACGCAAAATCGGAAATAATTGCTGATTTCAGCGAAAAATAAAACCTGAAAAATTCTAGAATGATCAAGTAGGGAAAGGAATTTAAAATTGTCTTAAAAGTATTTAAGTGCTTCAAGGTAAGTGAAATTTTTAGGATGTCCTGAAAAATCGAAAAACAAATGTAATTTAGGATGTCATGAAAAGCCTATAATGGAAAGCAGTGGTAATTTTTTAACAAAGTTAGAAAATAATTAGTCACTATAAATGTTTAAAAATATTCAGAAAATGAACTGGAAATAAAATTTGGAAAACTCTAAAAGTTAAAAAAATAAAGGATACTGACAATGACTTAAAGAAACTTAAAATTAGAACATGTTAAAAAATACTTGAAATAAGAAAAACCAAATACCAGAAACTAGAAAATAGTACTAATAAATGCAACCAAAAAGGAGAAGATAGTACTAATAAATGCATTAACAATATTACCTCAATAAAAAGTATAAATATTTATGAATTTTTGCCAGTATTTTCAGATGAAAATTTATAGTTTTGTGTTTTGTAGGCAAATCTTTTGAATCTCCACTGATAATATTTGCAAATAAGTCACCAAGTTTCCCAAATTGATCGCCAAGCGTTACACACAGACGAAGAGAAGAGCTTTTCTTATATATGAATGACTATTGGTGAATTTTCTGTCCTTAAAATACAAAACTATTACACAAGTATCCTCTCTCGTGAATGAAACAAATTATATCCACAAGAATGATGTTAGCAAATTTGTTGCATAATATTGTATGAAAAGTGAACATATTTCCAGATAGTTTATACTTATTTTATTTTTTTGTAATATTTTTTATAAATTTATTAAAAAAACGTGCAATATCCTGAGAATGGTTCACGCTAGCTTTCTAAAGTTCATGCCGTTTTTACTTTCCCTGCAATACATGGTAATGTATAGGGAAAGTATTGGAATCATGTCGAAAATCGCAACTCGGATTTTCGACGGATCAACACGTTTCGAGACCTCCAGAATACGAAAAAACTATTTTTAGCGTGACGTCTGTCTGTGTGTCAGTGCAATGTACGTATCCACTCTAACTTGACAACTAATGGACCGAATTTCATAAAATTTGGTAGGTAAGTCACTTGGATGTGACCCTGGTGCTGATTAGTTTTTGGTACGGTAAAAACAGAACACGCCTTTTTTTGCGGAATGGTCCTTAAAAATTCCATTTATCCGCTCTAGCTAAAATACTAACCAAATTTCACAAAATTTGGTAGATAAGTTACTTGTTGAATACTCTGGTGCTGATTAGAATTTAGTACGATTGGGAAAAGAAGAACCTGCCTTTTTTTACGAAATGGCCAGCAAAAAATTTCATGTTTCCACCATAACTAAAATACTAAATTGACCAAATTTCACAATATTTGGTAGATAAGTTAGCAAATCATTGCTCGGACAAAAACTTCGATATTTTTGAAAAAATATTTAAATATTGAAATCATTTTATATAATCATAATGTGCACCATATTTTCATTTTCAGCAAAAGAAGTAAAAAAAAATTGTTTACATATTTAACTATTAGGTTTGAAGATATAAACGTCCAAAGGGTTTATATTCATCGTACCGTTTCGATTAAGATAGCTAGTATTTTAAAAATAAAAACTATAATACTGTTCTGGAGTAATATAATCTCGTAAAATAAAGCTGCAAAATTTAATGTCCAAAGAAAATAATTTTGACCTTTTCTATCACTTATCAATTATTAATGCTATGTCAATTAGCTAATACTTTAAAATAATATGTCACTCATGGCATTCTTGAAAGAACGCTTAACGTTTCTCCGAGACAGAGGCACATTTGTTTGTAATGAAAAAATAACCTAAATGTCAAAGATAATGTCGAATCGAAGGCAGATTGGGAAATTGCAAGTAAATTATTCTAAATAGAAATTAAAAATGTTCGTTCGGACAATTAGAAAAATATGTCGATGATTGTTAACCATCTTCGTGAGAAAATTTTTCAGGTCGTAAATTTTTCAAGATGTTCATTCAATGTGGTCTTCATTTACAATAAAAAAATTCTTATTATGGGACCTACTCATCAGCCATTTTAAATTGCAGTATACGTGACCTTCATTTTACTACCCTAAATATTGAGTTTTGTATAGTGAGAATAGAGAACTTCCTTTTTGGAACTTTAATTTTATTATTGTAATAGAATGCTTTGAATAACAATGTCATTTAGAATACTATAGGAATTTGCACCTGATGGTAAATTTTAAGTTTCTTTATAATGTATTTTCAATACGAACACGGGAATACTGCTAGTTATGTATAAAATAGATATAGACGAACATAGATCTCCCCAAAGGGAAATTATCTTTACTGTATATTTTTTTGACAAAGGAAAGCCATTCCAAATGGAACGGCCGCAAGGGGAACAATTCTCAACCCCTCCAACAGGCGAGCAGAGCTGTGAAGAGAAGAGATTATTGGAGAACGCACACAGTTTTCCCCTCTACCAACAGGTGAGGACCACAAGGTAATTAGGAGGGGGTGCAGACCTTCGACCTCACCTTGATGGGTTCATCAAGAATTAAAAATCTCGCCCTGCCCACCCCAGTAATACAATTTTGCGTCCTGACCATCGAGGTAGTATATAAGGTAGTATACGACCATCGAGGTAGTATATAAGGTAGTATACGACCATCGAGGTAGTATATAAGGTAGTATACATTGAACCCCAGACATGCTTCGCACTTTGTGGGTATCCTCTGCCCTCCATGATGAAATCCCATCCCTCTGAGCTTGACCACTCAAGTAGGGGACACCAAAGAGCGATACACTCCACGTTATCATAAAGGGTTTTCATTGTCCCCCCCCCTCCCTCAGATTAATATTAGGTAGATATCCTATTCATTTCTCCCCAACTCAGATGTTAAAATTCCCAATCGCCCATGGCCATTCAACTTAAACGAGCGATTAACGAAATCGTGATCGGTCTATCTGCGATAATAAAAAATGACTCTTTTTCTAAACAATCCCTCTGGGGAGCGAGAAAATTCTGTCAAAAACCACCACAATACTGCTACGGCTGATAATTTATTGCACTTGCAGCCGAGAACAATCCACATTCTTATCTCCTTTCTCACCCTGATCAGGGATATGTTTACTTTTAAGACATGCCTTAAGCAGCGCATTCTATCGCAACTCGAGTTTTCGATGGAACTACACGTTTTGATATCTCTAGAGCACGAAAAGACCATTTTCAGTGTGAAAGCTGTATGTGCAGATTTTGTATTCACCCTAACTCAAAATTTAATTGGCCGAATTTTATTATGCTGATTAGATTTTGGTACAATTCGGGATAAAAGAACTTGCCTTTTTTATGAAATGGCCCGCAAAATATGCCTGTATATATGTATTTGTATTTGCCATTATTGTAGGTCTTTATTTTTTTTTAAATTATACAAAAATCGGGGTGGGGGAGGATCTTCCTAGTCGAGTTTTAAATAAATAGGATTTCACTAATCACAGAGTGTGATAATCGTATTAAATTATTTCCAAGACGCTTCAGTCATTCATGAGATATCGCGCTCACAGGTATACACAGATTACATGAAAATCGTACGATTCGAGTTCCGGGATGCTTGAAACGTACTCTTCAGTCGAAAACTCATATTTGAATTTTACACCATGCCACAGTACTTTGGAAAAAACTTTGTACGATTATCACACTCAATGATTTGTGGAACCCTATTGATTTAAAAAGCGGCTAGGAAGACCCCTGCCCCCAATATTATTCCCTGCGCATTATATACATGTATGTAGGGAAAGTAAAAATAGATTGTGACAGCTCAGGTAGGCTGAATATCTTAAACTCCCTTTTGTAGACAGCTTATACATTCTGTAAACTAATTACGTAATGTTTTCAACAAGAAGTACTGCAATATTAAAAAAAAAAAATGGAAAGACAAATGTTTCTCTCAAAAATGAAACAGATTTGCATTGACAGCAAAAGCAATTGAACTGAGATAAGTTAGAATCCTGCACAAAACTAGTTAGGAATCTTCTACTAATTCTGGAGGGCAACTCTTGTGTTTTCCAGAAGTTTCGTCCAGAAAAGAGCACCAGGCGCGGAGCGCCTTTAATCTCCAATCTCTAGGTGTGGTTCTTATCTTCATACTGTGACATTATTTCATTTGCCTATAGTTGGAGGTTCGAGGTTTTTGATTTACTGTTTTAATTATTTGACTTAGCTCCTAGTGTGGCACGTTGCACATTTAGAGTTTGAGTAATTTTGGGGAGTTGATGCAGATCTAATTATTTCCTAGCAATTTGGCAGTTTAAGGTTTAAGCACATTTTTTTAGAAAACATTGATCGAGTTTTTATTTAATATCAACTATTTAAGTTGGGACTTACCTAATTCCGATTTTCAATATTAAGTACCGCGCGGGGTCTCTTACGTGATTTGGCCTTGCGATGATCATAGTCATGCAGATTGAATAGTAGTTCATTTGGAACAGATGGCAGATTTTTATAGAATTTAAGCGCTAGTTTTTTAATTTGGGCTCTAACAGTTTTTATTTTGAAGTCTTTCCTAATTACCGAGTTTCGTAAGTATCTAGGGGCTTTCCTTATAATCCTTAGCGTTTTGTTTTGTTTTGTCTCTAGTAAGTCTATAGTAGTTTTACAGGCATATCCCCATACGGGTGCTGCATACAGCATTCCCGGGCGGATGACCGATTTATAAATTAGGAGTTTATTTTGATAACTTAGATTTCCGTTTCCTATCATTGGGTATAAGGCTCCTGTGGCCATATACGCTTTTTTGATTAAGTTCGTTACGTGCTGTTTCCAGGTTAGGTGGGAATTTATCGTTACACCTAGGTATTTAGTAGATTTTTCCGCTTTTAGGGCATGGTTGTTTATGTACAGAGGCGGCGGAGATTTACGTTTTCTAGAGAAATAAATCCAATGACATTTATTGGGGTTTAATTTTATTCGCCATTTTTCCAGCCATGTTTGGAGTATGTCTAAGTGTTGTTGTAGCTGTCTGTGCATTACTGAGACGTAAGGGTGTTTTGCAAGTATCGCACTGTCGTCTGCATAGAGTGCCAGCTCCGTGTCTGGGGTCCTGGGGATGTCATTTAGATATATGTTAAAGAGTGTCGGGCCCAGGATGGATCCTTGCGGTACACTACTTTTAATGAGCTTGGGTGTAGCAACAAATATGAGGAAATCAATTAATCGTTCCTGGAAAATACCCACTAAAACCCAACAAAGCCCAATAAAATTCGGGTGATTTTTTTTTTTTTTTTTAACTCTGTGTTTTTCAAACCTTTTAAATTTAGACTTTTAGCACATTTGAATATAAATCATTTCGGGCCGGACCGGACCGAGATTCAATGGTCTTTGAACATAGCTAGGCCGGGCTCGGGTTCTATACCTGTTAAATTCTTCGAGCTCGGGCCGGGTTTAAACATTGACTCTGTCAGGTGGGGTGAAAGTGAAACTGAATTTTTGAGTCTTGCAGACCTTTGACACACATACGGCCTTGGGCGCGGTAGCCCATTGGTTAGCGCACTGGGGTTGCACTCGGTAGGCCCGGGTTCGATTCCAGCCACTGCCAAAACTGCCGCCGTGTTCATGCGGAGTGCGATCACGTTAAACATGTGGGTCCGAAAGTCCTTCCGAGAGGTTGGTGGTAGGGGAAGGAGGGTACGGTCCCTGTGGATGCCTCCCCCACTGGGTTCCGGTCTAAATTGGGTGGCACTTCCCGACCGTCCAAACAGTTACCTTACACCCTTCTGGTAGGTCGGACGGTCTGGGTTTCAACAACAACAACACATACGGCCTTTACACACACACAGACATAACCAGGATCTTGAAATGTTGAAAATACTAAGTTTCGTTTATGTAATTTTTCAAGCAAGAGGAGGTATATCTCTTAACTCCCCCCCCCCCTTAGCCTATGCTACTGTACACAATTACTGATATATACACATATATGACCCAAAAACGTTATATTGAAATTCAAACTTGTAAAACGGTCCAGGGTTTATGCCCGTTTCATCCTGTCCCATTTCGTCCCTTACGCTACCCTTTTTTAAAATAGTAGCATTTCATCCCTTATCCAAAGTACACCTGTTCCCCAACTTTCTTCTCAACCGAGAGGGGAGCAAATGAATCCTTAGTCGATGGGTTCCGTCCCGCTTGCGATCACTTTGTGAATTATCTCGTGATTTCAGATGTCTCAGAGGGAGAAAATCCAAACGACATTCACCAGTCGTCATATTAGTGTTGAGAACAAATTAAAAAAAAATCTGATGTGGGCAACACATGACTTTCCTTATATAATGCAATGAATTTACTATTTTTACAGTTAAAAAAAAAGGTTATTCTTATAGTATAGATACTTATATTCTTTCCAAGATATTGAATTTTCTTCAATTAGGCGTCATTTTCATTGATTTGGCGTCATTTTTATGAATTTAGCGAGAATTTTGTTAATTTGGCAACAATTAAAAATGTCGTTAAGTTGGCGACATTCCGCCTAATTCGTCGCCAAAATCTCGCCAATGACGGAGAAATAAGTTATGGACGGAGAAATAAGGTTCGCTATGGACGGAGAAATAAGTTATTCTTACAGCAGATAAATGACTATTGGCGTTCAAATGCAAAAGTATTACTCAAAGTATCTTTTTTTATGAATGGAACGAGCTAGATCCACGAGAATGATGTCACCCAATTACTCAGACAGAAACTTTGGTTTTTTCGAAAAAATATTTAAAATATTTAAATATTGAAATCATTTTATATATTCATAATGTGCACCGTATTTTCAACGAAAGAAGTAAAAAAAATTGTTTACATATTAAACTATTAGGTTTGGAGATATAAACGTTCAAAGGGTTTATATTTATCGTACTGCTTCCATTAAAATAGCTAGTATTTTAAAAATAAAAGCTACAATACTGTTTTGGAGTAATATAATCTCCTAAAATAAAGCTGCAAAATGTAGTGTCCAAAGAAAATAATTTTGAACGTTTCTATCACTTATCAATTATTAATGTTATATCAATTAGCTAATACTTAAAAATAATATGTCACTCATGGCATTTTTGAAAAGACGCTTAACGTTTCTTTGAGACATTGTTTGTAATGAAAAAATAACCTAAATTTCAAAGATATTAGCGAATCGAAAGCAGACTGGAAAATTGCAAGTAAATTAATCTAAATAGAAATAAAAAATGCTCGTTCGGACAATTAGAGATGCTCATTCAATGTTGTCTTCATTAACAATAAAAAAAATTATAATTATGGGACCCAATGAAAGGGGATTATGGGACTTATTGAAAGGGGATTATGGTACCTAAAAAGTTAATTCTTATTATAAGACCTAAAGAAAGATGTTACTCATCAGTCATTTTAAATAGCAGTATACGTGGTTTATTCCCCTTTGAGCTCTTCCCATTTCGTCCCTTATGCTACCCTTTTTTAAAATAGTAGCATTTCATCCCTTATCCAAAGTACACCTGTACCCCACCTTTTCGCCCAACTGAGAGGGGTGCGTTCCTCCCTAGGGGATGAGTTCCGAGGAGCTCCGTCCCTCTTACGATCACGTTGAACATTCTATTGTGATTGCAGGTGTCTCAGAGGGAGCAAATCCCAATTTACCTTCGCCAGTTGTGATATTAGTGTTGAGAACAAATTAAAAATATTACTTGTAAATATATTGTTTGGAGTTATTTAAATATATTTAAATAATTTAGATAGAGTAAATCCTATCTTGTCAGATATCCCTATGAAATGGGTACTTATAATTGTTTTGTAGTACCATAAATATATATGTTTATGTAGTGGCTGCTGTGCAAACCCTTAATTCACGAACAGAATCCAAAACTTTTTAACGTATTACTTTCTCTAGTATTGTAAAGTACTCTCTAGTAGCAAAAGTATTATAACTTAGTCAAACATTATAATTCCTATTTTGGACCGTTTTACAAGTTTGAATTTCAGTATAACGTTTTTGGGTCATATATGTGTATATATCAGTAAGTGTGTACAGTAGCATAGGCTAAGGGGGGGGGGGGGTTAAGAGACATACCTCCTCTTGCTTGAAAAGTTACATAAACGAAACTTAGTATTTTCAACATTTCAAAATCCTGGTTATGTCTGTGTGTGTGTAAAGGCCGTATGTGTTGTTGTTGAAACCCAGACCGTCCGACCTATCAGAAAGGTGTAAGGTAACTGTTTGGACGGTCGGGAAGTGCCACCCAATTTAGACCGGAACCCAGTGGGGGAGGCATCCACAGGGACCGTACCCTCCTTCCCCTACCACCAACCTCTCGGAAGGACTTTCGGACCCACATGTTTAACGGGATCGTACTCCACATGAACACGGCGGCAGTTTTGGGAGTGGCTGGAATCGAACCCGGGCCTACCGAGTGCAACCCCAGCGCGCTAACCAATGGGCTACCGCGCCCAAGGCCGTATGTGTGTCAAAGGTCTGCAAGAGTCAAAAATTCAGTTTCACTTTCACCCCACCTGACAGAGTCAATGTTTAAACCCGGCCCGAGCTCGAAGAATTTAACAGGTATAGAACACGAGCCCGGCCTAGCTATGTTCAAAGACCATTGAATCTCGGTCCGGTCCGGTCCGGCCCGAAATGATTTATATTCAAATGTGCTAAAAGTCTAAATTTAAAAGGTTTGAAAAACGCAGAGTTAAAAAAAAAAAAAAAAAAAAGAAAAACACCCGAATTTTATTGGGCTTTGTTGGGTTTTAGTGGGTATTTTCCAGAAACGATTAATTGATTTCCTCATATTTGTTGTACCTAAATTGACCATTTACCAGTGGAAGCTGGGGTACATTTGTGGAAAATGTTGAGTGCAAATTTGTAAAAGTAATGAATAATGTAACAAGTTTTCAAAATTTTCTTCAAACTCAGGCCAAATTCGGGAACTGGAACTTGCGAGACAAACTAGTAAAAATCTGAAATTTTGGCCTTTGCGAGTAATTAAAAAAATATTACATCCGATTTTTTTAGCCATTTTTATACGAAATTCCATATTGAAACTTTTTTCAGAAAAGTAAAAAAATAAATAATTTAGTAGTTATGAAATAGTTAAATAATTTAGTAGTTATGAAAAAGAAAACATAATGATGAAATTTTAATTATGAAAATGAGGAGTTCATATTACTTGATAAAATAACTTAAAAAATGACCGCGATATTGCGATCAAGATAATTTAGAAATTGCTTATAAATAATTAAACAATGAAACAGAAATTTAAATGAATAAAAAATCACCTAAAGTTATCGTTTAAATTAAAGAAAAATTAGTAGCCTGCAGTCTTAATAATATTAAAAGCAGAATTTTATATCAAATGGTCATTCAACTTAGAAATACAAAAAAAAAATGAAATGTCAATATCAGAAAATTTTAAAACAAAGAGAATGACACGCAAAATCGGAAATAATTGCTGATTTCAGCGAAAAATAAAACCTGAAAAATTCTAGAATGATCAAGTAGGGAAAGGAATTTAAAATTGTCTTAAAAGTATTTAAGTGCTTCAAGGTAAGTGAAATTTTTAGGATGTCCTGAAAAATCGAAAAACAAATGTAATTTAGGATGTCATGAAAAGCCTATAATGGAAAGCAGTGGTAATTTTTTAACAAAGTTAGAAAATAATTAGTCACTATAAATGTTTAAAAATATTCAGAAAATGAACTGGAAATAAAATTTGGAAAACTCTAAAAGTTAAAAAAATAAAGGATACTGACAATGACTTAAAGAAACTTAAAATTAGAACATGTTAAAAAATACTTGAAATAAGAAAAACCAAATACCAGAAACTAGAAAATAGTACTAATAAATGCAACCAAAAAGGAGAAGATAGTACTAATAAATGCATTAACAATATTACCTCAATAAAAAGTATAAATATTTATGAATTTTTGCCAGTATTTTCAGATGAAAATTTATAGTTTTGTGTTTTGTAGGCAAATCTTTTGAATCTCCACTGATAATATTTGCAAATAAGTCACCAAGTTTCCCAAATTGATCGCCAAGCGTTACACACAGACGAAGAGAAGAGCTTTTCTTATATATGAATGACTATTGGTGAATTTTCTGTCCTTAAAATACAAAACTATTACACAAGTATCCTCTCTCGTGAATGAAACAAATTATATCCACAAGAATGATGTTAGCAAATTTGTTGCATAATATTGTATGAAAAGTGAACATATTTCCAGATAGTTTATACTTATTTTATTTTTTTGTAATATTTTTTATAAATTTATTAAAAAAACGTGCAATATCCTGAGAATGGTTCACGCTAGCTTTCTAAAGTTCATGCCGTTTTTACTTTCCCTGCAATACATGGTAATGTATAGGGAAAGTATTGGAATCATGTCGAAAATCGCAACTCGGATTTTCGACGGATCAACACGTTTCGAGACCTCCAGAATACGAAAAAACTATTTTTAGCGTGACGTCTGTCTGTGTGTCAGTGCAATGTACGTATCCACTCTAACTTGACAACTAATGGACCGAATTTCATAAAATTTGGTAGGTAAGTCACTTGGATGTGACCCTGGTTCTGATTAGTTTTTGGTACGGTAAAAACAGAACACGCCTTTTTTTGCGGAATGGTCCTTAAAAATTCCATTTATCCGCTCTAGCTAAAATACTAACCAAATTTCACAAAATTTGGTAGATAAGTTACTTGTTGAATACTCTGGTGCTGATTAGAATTTAGTACGATTGGGAAAAGAAGAACCTGCCTTTTTTTACGAAATGGCCAGCAAAAAATTTCATGTTTCCACCATAACTAAAATACTAAATTGACCAAATTTCACAATATTTGGTAGATAAGTTAGCAAATCATTGCTCGGACAAAAACTTCGATATTTTTGAAAAAATATTTAAATATTGAAATCATTTTATATAATCATAATGTGCACCATATTTTCATTTTCAACAAAAGAAGTAAAAAAAAATTGTTTACACATTTAACTATTAGGTTTGAAGATATAAACGTCCAAAGGGTTTATATCCATCGTACCGTTTCGATTAAGATAGCTAGTATTTTAAAAATAAAAACTATAATACTGTTCTGGAGTAATATAATCTCGTAAAATAAAGCTGCAAAATTTAATGTCCAAAGAAAATAATTTTGACCTTTTCTATCACTTATCAATTATTAATGCTATGTCAATTAGCTAATACTTTAAAATAATATGTCACTCATGGCATTCTTGAAAGAACGCTTAACGTTTCTCCGAGACAGAGGCACATTTGTTTGTAATGAAAAAATAACCTAAATGTCAAAGATAATGTCGAATCGAAGGCAGATTGGGAAATTGCAAGTAAATTATTCTAAATAGAAATTAAAAATGTTCGTTCGGACAATTAGAAAAATATGTCGATGATTGTTAACCATCTTCGTGAGAAAATTTTTCAGGTCGTAAATTTTTCAAGATGTTCATTCAATGTGGTCTTCATTTACAATAAAAAAATTCTTATTATGGGACCTACTCATCAGCCATTTTAAATTGCAGTATACGTGACCTTCATTTTACTACCCTAAATATTGAGTTTTGTATAGTGAGAATAGAGAACTTCCTTTTTGGAACTTTAATTTTATTATTGTAATAGAATGCTTTGAATAACAATGTCATTTAGAATACTATAGGAATTTGCACCTGATGGTAAATTTTAAGTTTCTTTATAATGTATTTTCAATACGAACACGGGAATACTGCTAGTTATGTATAAAATAGATATAGACGAACATAGATCTCCCCAAAGGGAAATTATCTTTACTGTATATTTTTTTGACAAAGGAAAGCCATTCCAAATGGAACGGCCGCAAGGGGAACAATTCTTAACCCCTCCAACAGGCGAGCAGAGCTGTGAAGAGAAGAGATTATTGGAGAACGCACACAGTTTTCCCCTCTACCAACAGGTGAGGACCACAAGGTAATTAGGAGGGGGTGCAGACCTTCGACCTCACCTTGATGGGTTCATCAAGAATTAAAAATCTCGCCCTGCCCACCCCAGTAATACAATTTTGCGTCCTGACCATCGAGGTAGTATATAAGGTAGTATACGACCATCGAGGTAGTATATAAGGTAGTATACGACCATCGAGGTAGTATATAAGGTAGTATACATTGAACCCCAGACATGCTTCGCACTTTGTGGGTATCCTCTGCCCTCCATGATGAAATCCCATCCCTCTGAGCTTGACCACTCAAGTAGGGGACACCAAAGAGCGATACACTCCACGTTATCATAAAGGGTTTTCATTGTCCCCCCCCCCCCTCCCTCAGATTAATATTAGGTAGATATCCTATTCATTTCTCCCCAACTCAGATGTTAAAATTCCCAATCGCCCATGGCCATTCAACTTAAACGAGCGATTAACGAAATCGTGATCGGTCTATCTGCGATAATAAAAAATGACTCTTTTTCTAAACAATCCCTCTGGGGAGCGAGGAAATTCTGTCAAAAACCACCACAATACTGCTACGGCTGATAATTTATTGCACTTGCAGCCGAGAACAATCCACATTCTTATCTCCTTTCTCACCCTGATCAGGGATATGTTTACTTTTAAGACATGCCTTACGCAGCGCATTCTATTAATTGACCACATCAGCGCCTTAGCGAAATTCGGAGTGCCCCCCACTTTTACATACTGTACTAATAGGGCTGCTCTCACCATTTTTACACCTGCCTCAAATTTTAAACGGTTTCCGAAAGCGGATTTGCAAACGGAATTAAAATCGAGCATTAAATTAAAAATGGTGCGTGAAAAATGCCCCCGCTATTTTCGGCTTGTAAATTTATTTATTGGTTAAATATTCACAACATATTTTACATCATGATAAATAAATTAAGAAAAATTTATCTATGTGCAATAGTTTCGAGTATACGTTGTAGCTGGGGGTGCCAGGCGCTAATAAGGGGCGGCAACCTTGGGGATGTTTTCCGGAACTAAATTGCCGATATTGCGACGTTATGTATTTCAATTTACGGTCTATAAATGATCATACAGTAACACGACGATAGCAAAAATAGCGCGTTTGGGGGCTTTTATGTTGCCTAGATATTATAGATCGCAAGAACTTCGCAATTGTTAAAGTTTCGGCCGGCAATAGTTTCTCTCGATCAGAGAAATTTCATATTTCCTGTTATAGATGGTACCCTGTTTTAAGTTGTTAATCTGTCATCGATGATGTAAAAAACTAAAAATGTTTGTATTCTTAAATTGTTTACTGCTTAATTGTGTTTTCAGAAGTGCCAACGGTAAACAATTATTATTAATTCAATGTTTAATCAGCTCGATTTTCAACTTATCCTCGGCCACAGTTGGTTCATGCCCCCTCCCTTTGATTGGAAAATTCGAATAAAGCAATAAAACCGTCTATGTTTTTAGCGATACAAATTGATAATTTTTTAATTCAGAAACGTCAAAATATTAAATAAAATGAAATTTCTTCCAAATGGATAAAGAATTTAGTTGTTATAAAATAAGCATAGTGTGAAAATTTTACAATAAATATGATTGCTAAGTTTATAATGTCCGATAATATAACGGGGAAAATGACCAAAATGTCGGGATTGCGATGATTTAAAAGTTGCAGAGTAAGTGGTCAAAAGGTAGAAACAAGAATATCGATTATTTAAAAATTGCCGAAACTTATTGGTAAAATCTCATAAATTAAAGAAAAATGAGTGGCCGGCTTCTATAATAAAAAAAGCCATAAATATCAATAGTAAATTCTTCATCAACTGTAAAAAAAGATCAAGATAAGAGAATTTAAAAACTTAAGAAACAGGCATATTAATAAATAATCTGTAATTTCGGCAAAAAATTAAAGCTGAAAAAATGTTGAAAAAATGTAAAGTGTTATCAGAAAAAAAGAATTTAAAATTGCCCCAAAAGTATTTGAATGCTTCGTGGTAAATTAATTTTTTTAGATGACTGGGGAAGCAGTTATAAAACACTGTAAAAGATCTATAATAAAAAAACTTTGGCAAGATTTAAAACAAGGTCAAAAAAACGAGTGACAATAAATATTTAAAATATTCAGAAAATGGATAAATGAAAGATCAAAATTTTGAAAACTTTTAAGAAATGGAAAAGATGGAGCTACCGACAGTGACTTGCAGAAAATTTAGATTTAGAAGAAACACCTAAAATAAGTTTTGAAAATGTATTCAATGTCAAAAATGAGAAATTAGTAATAAATGCATGTGAACAATATAACTCATTAAGAAATAAAAATATATTTGTAAATTTGTGTTATCAGAAAAATTAAATTTTGTATTTCGCCAATCTCTTAAATTTGCCCTAATTTTTACTCCCATCCCCTTCGCCAAATAATCGATCTTACAGAAGTAGATCTCTGTAGTAGTAGACTGATTGATGAAAATTTTCCTTGTTAACAGACTTACATAGTAGTGTCTTGCACTTAACTAAAGAACTCGCCAGCTTAAGGTATGGACAGAAGGATCGGTTGTTTGACTTATGTCTACTATATAATAAACCCGTAAATAAGTATGGCTAAATATATCTGTAATTTTTTAAATTATTATATAAAATATTTAAACACAATTTTGCATAACATCAAACAAGTTGAAAAAAACATCGTACATTTTTCAGTTGTCAACAATTGGCCTCACCATGAACCTATCAGCCTGTGACTGACTTCTTTGAGCAAACCCAGCCATTGTTTACAATGGGTGTTATTCCTCCCCATTAATTAATGTTCCTTATTGTTTCCTATCAATAAGAAGTGTATTAGCACTTGCATGACACATGAATATTTATTTAAAGCTTGGTTGTTAAGCACCATTCCCACACAGATTAGGAAACAACTTAGGAATAACCATTGTTCTTTTATGAACCCCTTATAAATATCCCCCCCCCTCCATAATATAAAATGTTGCATAAGTATTTCTACTTTTCTGATCTTCAGTAAGCAGTTTAAATTAAGAGGATTCTAACTTCAATGTATGAAGACTATTAACTTCAATTTGTGAAGTTAGAGAAATAAATTTATAACGAATATATTGTAAAGTAAGAGATATGTAATTATAAAATTTTCTGTATATTTCCAATTTTTGTTAAATAATTATTATTTTTATGCTTTGAAATAGATAAATTATCTGTATCGTTTTTACATTTTACATGTGGGCCACATTATGCAATGCATTCTTTAGCTAAAATTTATAATTGTGACCTTTTTTTAAAATTAGTACCCTGTCCTTTTGAAATCCTAGAATGAACACTGAATAAGTATTATTTTATGGACATATTCATAAATAATAAAATATTCTACTATGAAATGAATGTTGCTCATTTTTTAATTCATATAATTTAATACTAAACATGAATGGAAAAGGATGTTTCAACGTTACATGCGAATGTAGTCTATGCACGAGAATTCGTACTGAAAAATTAATCAGTGTTTTAGAAAATATTAAGTAATAATGAAACATGCTGCAATTTTTTAATTCACATAATTACTTTCTTTATATACGTACTATAATGCATAAGGAAAGTATTGTGACAGGGTCGATAATTCGAATTCGAGTTTTCGCCGGGAGAGCACGTTTCAAGCAACCCTGAACACGAATAAGATGTTTTTGAGGTGATGTCTCTGTGTGTGTCAATGAATCTATGGAGACGATATTTCACGAAAGAGTCAAGCGATCGGAACAAAATTTGGTACAAAAATAACAATCAGTGATTACTAGAAGCCTTTGCTTTTACACGCAATCGAATGTTCGGAACCCTCCTAAATTTTTAAATGAAATTTAAACAAGATTTTAAAGTGTTAAAAGATTTTAAACAAAATTTTAAAGCATCAAACAATTTAAACATTCAATAAAGTTACATAAATTATCATTTCTTATGAAATTTTTCATACGAAAACGATAGACTTAAAACTTTAGAACGCTAGCATGAACCGTTCTCAAGCTACTGCACATTTTTCAAATAAATTTATCAAAAAATCACATAAAATTTCATATGTTATATTATGAGATAAATTTATTATAATTATTTTCGTAGATCTAGCTCGTTCCATTCACGAGAAAAGGCACTTTGGGTAATAGTTTTGTAATGTGACGCCATTAGTCGTTTATCTATCGTAAGCCAAACCTATTTCTCCATAAGCTATTCTTGTCTAAATTTTGGAGGGATATCGCCAAATTTACGAGTTTTTAAATGTTACCAAATTGATCAAAATGACGCTAAATCAATGAAAATGAAGACTGGTTGATGAAAATCCAATATCTTGGTGAAAATAAGAATCTACTATAAGAGAAGATGACGTCATTTGTTCTTTATCTGCTATAAGGATAACCTATTTCTCCGACCATAATACTTGACGAAATTTAACGACGAACTTGGCAGAGTACCGCCAATTTGGCAAGATTTTTAAATGTCACCAAATTGATAAGAATGATTTTAAATCAATAAAAATGACAGATAATTCATTAAAATTCAATATTTTGGAACTAATATAAGACTTTCCCTCAGTCTCTAACTCTTGTCAAAATTCTGGCGACTAATTTTTTCGGCATATCTCCAATTTTGTGACTTTTTTAAATGTTGCCAATTTGATAAAAATGTTATGATATTGTTAAAGATGTCGCCAAAATTAATAAAAATGACGCCAAATAGAATGCAATATTTGCAAATTTTTAATTTCGTTATATTGTGGTCATACATCTTATTATATAGGAAACGCTTTTCTAAATATCTCCAACTTGGCGACATTTGGCCTCATATTGACGAAAATATCGTCAAAATTTCAAAAATGATGCCAAGTTCATGAAAATGACGCCTAATTGATTAATTTATTATTAAAACATTTATATGAACCATATTGCTTATTGAGCAGGCTATAAATATTGATCACTGTTAATTTTGAGTTAAGTAAAATATAAGTTAATTGGGTACGAAATAGTTTTAGATGTTGTCACCCGGATGTACAATTTATTTGCCAAATGTACAATTTAACATTACAAACACTGTGCCGGGGATCTTTTCATCACTTTTTCAAAGTTAAAGAAGTAAATTTATTGCATTATATAAGGAAAGTCATGTGCTGCCCACATCAGATTTTTTTTATATGCACCATGGATGGAAAGAGATATTTGAACATAACACAGAACTGGTAATCTATACGTGATAAATCACACATATGAAAGAGTATCTATCAGTAAAGTGAAAATGATGCAACTTAGTGCTAACTATAGGTTCATGTACGTAAAAAACAAAATGGAGGTGGAAATCTCAATCCAAATTATCTTTTTATTGAAAAAGCCTAAATTTTAGCGACTTCTAAATAATTGACAAAAACCGGGACATTATCATAAAAAATCGGAAATCCGAGAGAAATCATAAAAAAAAACGGAGTTTCCAAAATATATTCAGTTCATTAATAGTAATTTAGTATTATTAGTTAAGGATGGACAGAAAAATGCTTTGGAGTCTCTATTACCTACTATAGGAAACAAGGGAATAAAAGTTCGATTGCGCGCAGTCACTCATTTTGAGTATTTTTAAAAAATAATAATAATCTTTCAAGTTTATGTAAATTGTAGAGATATAAAAGTTCTGTTTATTTAATTTGAGATCCTATCAAGAAAAAGATGGGTGGCTGCAAAAGAATATTTTAAAAACACATGGAAATTTAATCTATACACTTGAAATCGCATTTTAAATAATTACTATTTCACTCAAATATTCATTAATAATAAAATATACTACTATGAAATGGATGTTGTGCATTTTTTAATTCACAGAATTTGAAACTAAACATGAATGGGAAAGGTTGATTCAACGTTACACTGGAATGCAATCAATGCACGCGAAATCGCACTAAAAAATTAACCGGTATTTTAGAAAATACTAATTATTAATGAAATATGCTACAAAGAAATGAGTGTTCTGTATTTTTTTAATTCACATAATTTTATATTTAACATGAATGGAAAGGGATGCTTCAACATAACACAGAAATGTTAAATGAGTGCGAAATCACACGTATGAAACAGTATATATCAGTAAAGTGAAAAGCATGCAACTTAGTGAGTGATAGGTTTGTGCGTAGGCAGTGGCAAGTTCCACCAAAATTCTTTTTGACAGAGAAATTTTATTGAAAAAGCCAAAATTTTAGCGACTTCTAAATTATTGATAAAAACAGAGATATTATCATTAAAAATCGGGAACCGATAGATATCATAAAAAGCCTGGAGTTTCCCGGAAAAACCAGTATATCTGGCAGCTGTGTATAAATATTGTGGCTTACCTTTCGGTGTTGAAGTTCAGCTATATCAGCATATCGATGTCATAGACTCTTGGGCAACAGATGAAGAAATCCACATTGATGAATATATTCGCAGTTCAACACTTGAAAACACAATGTTTAGGAATTTTTTCCACGAGCACTATGTAGTTTTTACCACGTGGGGCATAATTCTCAGAACAAAATTGATATTTTCAAACAGGGAGAACAGAACACTGTACCGCTTTGCGACTGAACCTTGTCCAGCTGGTGAATTGTGTGCTAAACTGATCCGACAGGTCTGGTGCTACGAAGTGATAAGTTTGGTGAGCATGAAGATACGTTGGATATTTTCTCTGTTGTTGTGGACACAGGTTTGTGCACGCCCTCGTAATCTCTTTTCTTATCGAAAT
Organism: Amaurobius ferox; assembly: GCA_951213105.1. NCBI lineage: Eukaryota > Metazoa > Arthropoda > Arachnida > Araneae > Amaurobiidae > Amaurobius > Amaurobius ferox. The sequence goes on from OX578147.1 coordinate 9,710,140, forward strand.
CTTCAAATCTAGTTCATGACTAATGTTTAAAAGTTGTGTTGAATTGTCAAGGGGTTTTCGAATGGAAATGATTTCTAGCAATCTCAATAGTTAGCGCTTTGGCGATGTTTTGTGGCATTAGGAATCACCGCAAATTGCCTTTAGAACAAACTGTGTTTTTTATGCATATACTGAAATAATGTAAATACTAGTAATTTGAAGTAATTAGTTTGTATCTTCACATCGCATTTGTCAGTATCCTTTGCGGTCTTAAAAAGTTTAAAAGACTTATCGAAGGCTGGGAATTAATATTTTTCGATACTTAGGCGATTCGGTACTCATCTGCTGCCTGGGTAAGGGGGCACTGTTACTATTTACATTAGTATCTCGGTGCAAAATTTAGGAATCACAGCTAATTACTTTTATACTAGAATAAATAGTTGGGTATACAAAAAGCCAAAACAAACGATAACTAATAAATGGTAGTGTATAGATACTATTAGTTAACAGTGATTATTTACTGTTAACTTCCCCCCCACCCCCCTCCATAATCATAAACGAGTTCTGAAATTTTTGCTAAAAATTTCCATTTATTTCAAAGTAATTATCACGCAACCATTTGATTATTCGGAATAAGGTAGTGTTTATTTAACTTTCAACTTTTACCGACTAATTTGCTGGATTTTTAAAGCATGAAATCTGAAAAATTTTGAAAAGAGGTACAATCTGATTTGCATCAAGATTTGGAGGGGCTTTTAATTAGTGGCAAATGTTATTATTTTAAGCAATTACTTTATTAATTTGAAGGTAATATTGTTGTCTGTAGGGCTAGGATTTTTGTGATTTTGCTTTTTCTGCTTGGGGAGGGGGGGGGGGGGGGAGATTGGTGTATACAATTGTTTTACAAATAAAGCATTTACGACCATTATTGTAATAAATAATTTTAATCTTTATCAAGAAACAATTACACCAAATCCCAACAGTAACACTGAATGTACTTATACATATAAAGCTCTTTATCATTTTTCACAAATCATTTTCGTACTGCACAAATTGTGCATTAATTCGCACGTAGGGCTAGGACTTTTGTGATTTTGCTGGGGGCGGGGACTCGTGTATAGTATACGAATGTATTTCATCAATCGTAGTGTCGTACAAGACAGAGCACCAGGCGCGAAGCGCCTTTAATCTCCAGTTTCAATAATGTATTTCATGAGAAACTAGGCTTATTTATGTACCTCTTCTAAAGCATTGTTTCAGGTTTTTCTATCACATTAAAGCCTTTATTTTGCTATTTTTCAATCATCATTTTGCATATTTTGGTATTTTTAATTAAAAAGGGCATATTTAGATGAATTTCCCTAAAGGCACAGGTTCGGTAAATATTAAAATTGTATTCCTTGTTTTTTTTTTTTTATAGGTCAAGAGGTGGTTAATAAAGAATTTCAGGAGACATAGCAATAATGAACAAATTAAATATTTTTCAAAATTTTTTTCCTTTCGTTTTAATGCAACTCTTTTTCTCTTTTTAATTAGTTTTTGTAGGACATATAAATAGGAAACTCTTAGGTCATATTTTTCAATTATAGAGCATTTTTGGATCAAATGTGTTTTTATACAGTATTTTCAAGCAATTTTTCAGTCATTAAAATCCTAACGTTAATTATTACATATGAATATGCTATATATGTTTAAGGAAAGCAGTGATAATAATAACTACAAAAGTAATAATCATTACCAACATTATACTCCTAACGGAGAAAGGAGCATTTCTTATATACTATAAGGTTGTATCTTATATACTAGCCTGTTATACTACGGAATTCTAAATTCACAAAACATTATTCTCATTTCCGTTAATTTTATTAATTTGGCGACATTTTTATGACTTTTCGACATTTTAGTCAGTTTGGCAACATTTAAAATGTCGACAAGTTCAAAATTTTTCGCCAATCGTAAACGGACGGAGAAATCGGTTACTCTTATTGCATTTCCATGATATTGGATTGTCATCAATTAGTAGTCATTTTCATCGATTTAGCGTCGTTTGTATCAATTTGGCAAAATTTTCAATTTACAATTCACATATGAGGGCTTCTTCATAAATTTAGTTTTTTTTTACTGAAATTTGAATTTTTACCATTTTATGTTATTTTGAGTTTTGAAGTTGAGTCCAATGTATTACGAAATATATGAACACAAATGCATAGGATTTGTGGAGAATATGTAGTAAAAGGCATATGCTGCACATATCAGATTTTTACTTTTCCAACAATACATAGCATATGAATAGGAAAAATTTGGGTTCGAAAATTTTGTGCGTGTATGTGTGTGCGTCTGTGTCAATTTCTTAAAAATAGTCCTTTCAATTTTCATGAAACGGCAGACGTGTTACTCTGATAGTTACATTTTCGTTTCAAATAGAAAAAAAAATAATCTTTATTAATGACCTGTAGAAATAAAAAAGTAAGATGAAAGAAAATACATTTTTATATTTTTTAAACAGATAGTTTTTTTAAGTATTTTTGACGACAAAGTGAATGGGGATAATACTACTATATATGATAAAAATGCAATAATTTGCCAAATTAAAAAAAAAATTGCTTCAGTCTGTAAATTCAATAAAATGTAAAAAAAAAGAGGACATGTCATATTAAAATTTATATTATAGTTTACTTACAATATAAAGTATAGCAATTATCTGTTTAACTTGACTCTGACTCCAAACTTCCTCACCACGTGTTATCGCTACAGCTTAGATTCCTGGTGAATTCCAAGAGGCTGCAGTGTGTTTGTTCACCACCTTACTTAAAATGTGGAAAAAAATCGGGTGTGATTTCTGCAAAGCAGAAAAGTTACGTTATTTAAAATTATTTAAAATAGCTAAGGACAAAGAAAGTAATTGATATCAAAAAGATGATCGTCACATACTAATATAATAAATCCTCACATATCCTCACCTATTAATATAATAAATATATAGTATAACATATATTGATAATACTATTTTATGAAAATTATAAGTACACGCAAACTACATTTTTTCGACAATAATTGCTAAATTTAAATGTGTAATGTGTCTATAAAAATTACTCAATTTAGAATGGTCATCTTTCCACTTATGCTGCGTTCGGATAACTGACAGTAATTGGAATTTTAGAATTTAAATGAGTATTTCCGAGCATTTTTCTGGTGATCTTAATCAAATAGGCCCCTAAATAAATAGGCAAGTGCACCTGTCATTACAGCTACAACCTAAACTTTTAAATATACAAGGACGCAAATGCCCTCCGGTATGCAAATTGGAGCGAAACAACAAATTAATTTTTCTTGGAAAATAATGGTACATTAATGAGAGATAAACATTTATTTTGTGTTTTTAATTTCCTTATACACATAGTATAATGCATAAGGAAAGTTTTGTGACGAGGTCGAAAATTCGAATTCGAGTTTTCATCGGGAGAACACGTTTCAAGCATCCCTGAACACGAATGAAACGTTTTTGAGATGATATCTGTCTTTGTGTGTCTGTATGTGTAAGTATGTGTGTGTGTGTGTGTGTGTGTGTGTGTGTGTGTGTGTGTGTGTGTGTGTGTGTCAATGAGTCTGTGGAGACGACATCTCTTACGAACAAATGGAACGATTCGAACGAAATTTAGTACAAAATTTACAATCCGTGAATACTGGAAGCCTATTGTTTTTAAACTTAATCGAATGTTCAGAACTCCCCTAAATGTCCGAGTGAAGTTTTGAAAAAATTATCAAAAAATTAAAACCTTTAATGAAGTTAAGTAAATAGTCATTTCGTATCACGTCTTTCTTATTGCAGGAGTTGCAAGAATAGTGTACCAGAACTGGCGATAAAACGACGTTTGGTGTGTGATGTAAAAGAAGGGTTCTGGCGTAGGATACTCTTTGGACGACCCCATGTCTACCCCATGTGTGGACTGCATTCCTATCTCATTCGCTGGTTAACCGATGTGTCCACATCAGAACTATGCTGTTAATTCTATATACACGCTTGCACGTTTCGTGCTACTGCCATCAGATGGTATACAGACGACAGATGTGCTAAAAAAGAAAAGGGTCAAATTTTCTGTGAAAAGTTCTTAGTTAATTTCTGAACAACATCTTGCATATTGGAATCTACATTTCGAAATTAGGAGTCAGTAAATTCTTCTTGTCAGAGGCAATACAACCATTGGTGATCAACCATTTTTGCCATCTTTCTGTCTCCCTCTCGTTACATGTAATTTAACTATGCATAAATAGACCCGCCCAACGATCAAGATTTCTCGAATAAAACATTTCAACATGCTAATATTGTTAATTGAGGATATTTTTAATAAATAAAAATTTATAAGGAACCTATTAAAAGCAACCTCAAACCCATTTTGGAAATTGGATGGAATTAATAAGCTTAAAAATCTGCATTTATGTATATTTAAACATTTTTTTATTTCCAGTCGATTTTATAAAGTGAATAATTTAAAAACAAACAAGAAAGATCAATCATGCATAAAGCATTGATTATGAAACACTTTCCAACTTCAATGCAATTTCATTTAAACATCTCTAAAATGCGATATATTCCTCGGTAATATTTTAAAAATTTTCATAATACTACATTCATTTATTATATTTGAAAACTTAAAAGTTCATCGAAAAAAATGAACTTCATTCAAATGACGTCATCTAAATATAAATCGCCTGGCCTCTCGGTATTGTTTATAAGATTATCATAATACTACAATAAATTATTATATTTGAAATCTTCATCAAAAACAACTGAAATTTATTCAAATGACGCCATCGAAATATAACTCGCCTGGCTCTCTCTATAAAAGCAGAATTTCATTCATAACATTTTCCCATTCATTTCGTTCATCACAATACTATAGTAATTTATTTTATTTAAAAACTTAAGACCATGGAGTTACAAGTAATTAAAGTCTATGCTTAAAACTTCATAAAAAAAATCGTCCTTCTCTCTGTAAAATCAATGAATGTTTCATTCATATCAGCTATGCAGGCTCCATGAGCTAAATTATTTTGCGTTAAAGATGCAATTCAGCAATTCTTTTACAACTCATTCTACATATTTCTTGTTTACATTTTACATAAGTGAAAAATAGGCTTCGTTGTAGAAATAATCAAATTTGGATGATCATTTACTCAAATATATTGCAATTGCGTTGTTTCAGTATGTAGATGCACATAATTTAAGCAAAAATAAAGGGGTGTTAGGACAGACGCAACACTCAATATGAATTAAAAAGAACTTTAAAAATCATGATTTTGAAACAAGATGGATGCCATATTTCATTTTGAAATGGGTCACGTGATCTCTTCATAAAATGGTCACATGATCGCTTCATATAAGAGGTGTAATTATTATTTTAATTTTTATTTTAAAATCTACTGAATATATTTTGCTGAAATTTTTTTTATATATTTTATGGGATAATTTGAATATTACCTAAAATTTTCGAAGCAATTTGTGAATTTCAAATCCGCTTAAAAAATGTTTGAAAAATTAGGTCCCATAGGGTTCAATGTATTTCATTTTTTCAACCCGGGTTCAATCCAAAACTAATTGGGTGATATTATTCATTTATATTCCCATAGGTCCAACAGACCGTCTGAACAACATACTAGAATTTCATTTTGATTAAGTCATTTTTGCGGCAGTTATCATGCTAACAGACAGACAGACAGACAGACAGAATGAACAAAGTCATAAACACTTTTCAACTTTGTTGTAAAGTGTTTAAATCTGTAAAGGATTGTTAAAATTCTATATAAAGTAAATTTCGGTTAAAATTTTAAATTTAAATTGTTTAGCGGTTTAGAAAAAAAAATAATCAAAGAATCAAATCAAGGCATTTTAATTATTGTTAGGATTGCATCAGTAATAACCAGAATCCTATTAATATTTGTAGGTGTATCAAATTTTGTCTGTTACTACCCCATCCCACTTCATCTAAAATTTGTCCGTCCATCTGAGAGTCTTCAAATGCGGAATGGAGACCGCTGCTCAGTGACTTAATTATTTGAGAAGGTGAATAAATTAGTAAATTTGAAATCCCTGGGTTGGTGGTATGAATGCAGGGGGGGGGGGGGGAGAGTTGATCGAAATATAAAATGCATTCAAAACAATCGAGTGAGGAGGGTTCATATCAAGACTAAAAGGCTAATACCATTTCGTTTTGTATTTGCGCATATTGGTGGTGGTGGTGGTGGTGGTGGTGTGGTGGTGGGGGGGGGAGGTGTGAAAACCTTAATTTTTGTTTTTTGCCAGTTTTTCAAAAAATAAACAAAAATATCTTCCCAGATATATCAACCTAACCCAAATATAGGCAAAATAGCACTGATATACCAAATTGATCAGAGAAATAGAGAGTAATTAAATGTGGGGTTTAATATTAAAATTCTGCCACCATATTCAAGTTGAATATCAGCTGCAGAAAAAGTACAAAGCACCACAATATTAAGTTTTGAGTTCATGGGAGACTTGTTTAAATACCATCATGTTTTTGTTTTTCTTCGTTTAAAAAAGACAATGGATAAAAATCCTTGAAACATTTCCCGGAGATACATTAACTCAATTTAATATTTAGATATTTATTAACCAAGAACAAGCTGGAATTTTAGTCGTTTGTTGAATGCCACAAGCATATGCACATGTTCCGCGATTAAGGCTTGTTTACGTTATTTGCTCGTCATAAAGTAAGAAACTACATTATTTTGAAATATCTTTTCTTCACTTCACTTCATACAAAATACACTTCATACAAAAATTTTTGTCTTATTTTATAACTTTCATTTGCTTAATTAAATCTTAACCGCCTTTATTTTCTGGTCATTTGAGGAAGAGAATGGCAATACCGATTTAATGAGATAATTTTGAGTCGTTTTACTAAGGTACATAATACTATATAAAATAGATAATAAAATATTTTTTGAAGGTATCTTTGACACAAAAAATTTAACATTATTAACCTAAACAAATGTATTGCTCTTCTACATTTAATAACTTCCAGTAGATAAAAATTTTCCCGTAATTTTCACGTGTACACACTAGTTATTTAATTAATTATAATTTCATTTATATATCAGCATAATCCCCGCGCTATGCCCATCCAAGTACCCCACGGCCATGCATGGGAAACAAGAACCGGCGGATATCAACTCCCGTTAACCCTCCCATCCGCTCCTACTATCCACAGACACATGAGAGCCATACACCACTTCTATTCAATACAACTATTTTTTATACGACTCCCTATCCAAACATAATACTATACCAACCCCTAACATAACTCCATTAATTTTCGCTCCCCTATAAACCGTCTAACAAACCGATATATCAAGATTAACACATCATCTCAAGTTTTTATTTTATATCAAGTTTTCAATTTCTAGTCACACCATGGAAGGGAAGTGACTCCCTATAACTTTATGGTTATACAATTTAGCTCCAACCAATAATCTAAAAACAAAGTTTGATTACTAGCCATGGAGGTAAAAGTAAGGAGTCAACACTTCATATTAAGAAAACGCCAATATCGTTTGAGATAGTAATTTATGTGGCGCTGAGATAAAATACGTATAGTCATGCGTTTTATGAATTTTTATGGCGAAAGGCTTAAAATCTTTATTTAAACTGTCAATTTTGTAAAAATAAATTATTATCGCGATTCAAAGTAGAACTGAAACAATAAAGAATATTCCTGCCTATACAAAATATTTTTACATTTCAATTCATTTTTATCTCCCTTTATTTTGTACTCTATCCTACAACTATGAAAAAAAATCTGATGTTGGCAACACATGACTTTCCTTATATAATGCAATGAATTTACTACTTTTACAGTTAAAAACAAATGTTATTCTTATGGTAGATACTTATATTCTTTCCAAGATATTGAATTTTCTTCAATTAGTCGTCATTTTCATTGATTTAGCGTTATTTTTATCAATTTGGCGATATTTTTGTTAATTTGGCAACAATTAAAAATGTCGCCAAGTTGGCGACATTCCAACATATTCGTCACCAAAATCTCGCCAAGCCTTATGTACGGAGAAATAAGTTATTCTTACAGCAGATAAATGACTATTGGCGTTCAAATACAAAAGTATCACTCAAAGTATCTTTTTCATGCATGGAACGAGCTAGATCCACGAGAATGATGTCACCAAATTTATCGCAGGGTATTACATATGAAAAGTGAACATGTTTCTCAACAGGAAATATTTTTTTTTTTATTTTATATAACTTTTTGATAATTTTTTTGGAAAATGTGCAATATCTGGAGAACGGTTCATGTTAGCGTTCTAAAATTTATGTCAATCGTTTTCTAATGAAAAATTACAAAAGAAATGTCTATTTGCGTATCTTTATTAGTGGTTTTGATTTTTTGACGATTTTTTCAAAATTTCACTCGAAAATTTAGGGGGATTTTGGACATTCGATTGCGTATAAAAACAATAGGCTTCCAGTGTTTATGAATTGTGATTTTTGTATCAAATTTTGTTTGAATCGGTCCATTCGTTCGTCAGTTATCGTCTCCAGAGACTCACTGACACACACACACACACACACACACACACACACACACACACACACACACATACTTTCACACATATACACACAGATACCACTTCAAAAATGTTTGATTCGTGATCAGGGATGCTTGAAACGTGCTCTCCCGTCGAAAACTCGAATTCGAATTTTCGACCCCGTCACAATACTTTCCTTATACATTATGTATATAAGGAAAGTAATACTGACTAATTATATTCATAATTAAGGAACTCTAAATTTAAAATAATCAAAAGTGCATATACTAAATATTGCGCCTTTCTGTTGTGTCAACTAACAATAAAGCCTTCTTCACTAACACTACCGACACCTCGATATAATTCTCAAAGCATTATGGCATTTTCAAGCGTTTCATCTATAGGAGTTTTATCTCCATCTTTCTAACTACATGTTACTAGCATTGCTTAAAACATGAATTTGAAGTTAAACCAGACAATAAGTGTTGCTAACGCCATGGTTTAAATATTCATATTGTGGATTTTTAAATTGGAATGACCTCTCATTATTAACTTTCCTATTTAGCATGTAGGGTTGAAAACTGACTTTCCTATTTCATGGAGATGGATATCTCTAATTTCATGAGCTGAACAGTTCTCCTCATGAGCTGAAAGTATGTGTGTGTTAAGGTGATCAACTCTCAGCAATGAATTTAATCTAGAAAATGTTCATGAATCAGATAATAATATGCAAAACAATTAATTTACATTATATATTATATACAGGACACAATATGGAATACAATTGTACAAATTTGCATGTTTATTAGTACAAACCCTAACAGCATTTTTTTTCACAGTGACGTATGATTTACGTCACACTGTGAATTTGGGACGTCACAGGACGTCGCAGTACGTCTCAGCAATGCCATATAGAGGTCACAACGAAGACATTTTGGTCATTTTCATGGTCGTTAGTGACGTCGCATCTTAACTTGTTTGTGACGTCACATTGTAATTGCCATTGTAATGTCGTCACATTGTTACGTGTTAATGAAATTGTGGAAACATCACAGAATATAGTCACAATGAAGTTACAAAGTTACTAATACGGAACGTCGCATAGAAGTCACAAATATGATGTCACATTGTGACCCAGGTGTCACGTGACTACAGCGTCTATGTCACACATGTGACGATCTTTGCTGTGAGGGAATCTATACGTATTTGTCCACTGATGCTGCAAAACTAAGCATTTTGTTATTTTCTTGTACAAATTTTAAAAACTCTTTACAACTATAGTCATAATTAATTGTTATCATGAGCTCTGACTTAATCAGTTGTAAACTGCTTTGATTTCTCTGATCAGTCTATTTGTTGCTCATCAGCGAAAAAAACTCTTTCAGTATGGGCATTTGAGCCTGGGATGCTTAAAACAAGCCTAAAATCTTATTGAGTTTTGGCACATTTATTTGTTTGTTCTTTACTTACACGCAGGTTATTTACACGTAGTCGCGCCCACGTCTCCGACGATAAACAAAGCGAAAATAAATACCAATCCTACAATTTATACAGGAATGTATTTCGCGGGAATAATATAAAATTCAAATTTTGCGTTCTTAATTTTTAAAGGAATATACGGGAGAAATAGAAGGTCAATACGGGAAGCGGAAGGATCCAAAACAGAAATCTCAAATACTAGAGTTCCCGGGAAATGCGGGAGGGTTGGTCACCCTAGTGTGTGTGTGTGTGTGTGTGTGTGTGTGAGTGAGTCTGTGGAGACGATATCTCACGAAAGAATGGAGTGATTCAAATGAAATTTGGTACAAGAATTACAATCCGTGAACACTGGAAGTGTATGGTTTTTATGCATAATCGAATGTTTACAACCCCCCTAAATTTTCGAGTGAATTTTGAAAAAATCATCAAAAAATCAAATTCATTAATAAAGTTACGCAAATAGGCATTTCTTATGTAATTTTTCCTTAGAAAATGATTGACATAAACATTAGAAAGCTAACATGAAACCTTCTCGAAATATTGCACATTTTAAAAATAAATTTATCAAAAATTAAATAAATTAAAAAAAGTATTAACCGTTGAGAAACATGTTCACTTTTCATATGTAATATCACACGATACATTTGATGGCATTATTCTCGTGGAACTAGCTCGTTTCATTTATGAGAAAAGATACTTTAAATAATACTTTTGTATTTGAACGCCAATAGTCATTTATCTGCTTACTATAAGAATAATTTATTCCGCCATCCATAACGTTTGGCGGGATTTTGGAGACGAATTTGGCAGAATGTCGCCAACTTGGTGACTTTTACAATGTTGCCAAATTAACGAAAACTCGCCAAATGGATGAAAAACGACGCTAAATCAATGAAAATGAACGACTAATAGACGAAAATTCACCTTTGAATAACTTTTTTTTACTATAAAAGTAGTAAATCCTTACTATAAAAGTAGAAGTATAGCATTATATAAGGAAAGTCATGTGTTATCCACATCAGATGTTTATATATTTGCTCTTCGTGTAACTTTTGACAACAAAAAGAATAAAACTGACGCATGATTCTGAGATGAACCTCTGTCGATATTTTAGTTTTTTGGAACTTTGAAGAGCTGAGGACGTTCAGAAATTCATTTAAGTCGCCAAAATAAATGATGATGCATTAAATATGGACATCGGTTATAATATTAGAAACACTCATGTTATTTCCTGAAACGAAACTGAATTTAATGCATCATGAAGTAAAAAATAAGAAAATGAATTTGACACTGTAGCGAAAGTTGTGTGCTTCCCACATCAGAGTTTTCAATTTTATGTAATATATTTGATAAATTTAATAGAAAAATATGCAATATCTTGAGAGCCTTGTAAAGTTAATGCCATTCGTTTTCTAATGAAAAATTACACAGGAAATGATAAATTACGTAACATTATTAAAGATTGTGATTTTTTTAATGATTTCTCAAAATTTTATTCAAAAATTTTCCCGAAAATTTGATAGCGTTAAAATTCAATAGGCTTCTAGTATTAACCGATTGAAATGTTTGCACAAAATTTCGTTCGGAACATTAAATTCGTTTGTAAAATATCACTTCCACAAACTCACAGGCACACACATATATTTCCACAAACTCACAGGCACACGCATACACATATTTCCACAAACTCACGAGCGTACGCACACATATTTCCACAAAATCACGGGCACACACATTTTTCCACAAACTCACTGGCACACACACACATATTCCAGAAACTCACGGGCATACACATACATACACATATTTCCACACATATATTTCCACAAACTCACGGACATACGCATATTTCTACAAGCTCACGGATACATACGCACACACACACATATTTACACAGATACACATACACACAGACGTCACCTCAAAAACGGCCGATTCTTGTTCAAGGATGCTTGAAATATGCTCTTCCGTCTAAAACTCTAATTCAAATTTTAGACCTCGTTACAATACTTTCCATATACATTATACTATGTATTTGGGGATATTATGCAAATATTTTGATAAAAGGATTTCTGTTGTGAAACTTGCCTTATTAGAAAGAACACTTACAATGTTTGTTAAATTTGTTTTATTTAGAGATTATATTTTTTTGTTTTCTGATATTAGATGGATCAGCGATGTATATGTAGCTATAGTTTAGCGTTCAAATTCGGTTTTGTTAGGAATAAAGAACGTTTAGTGATCATTTAAAATAAAAAATATTGTAATTGCACAGATATTGCAATTAGATACACAGATACATATAAAAAATACACAGATACATATAAAGAATATTGCAATTAGATACACAGATAATACGCCAAAATACAGTGGTTTTATCAAGGATTCAACATTAAATATACATTTAAACGATCTTTAAACATCTACGGTATACACAGTGCGAAAGAAATGGAAGCTGTATTTTTATTTTGTAACGAGTCACGTGATCTTTTTATATATCTGTTCATGTAATATGGGTGTAATTAATATTTCAATTTTTATTTAAAAAACTACCCAACATATTTTGCTGACATTTTTTTACTCATTTTATGTGGTAATTTCAATATTTCCTAAAATTGTTGAAGCAATTTGTTAATTTTAACTTCGTTCAAAAAGTATTTGAAAAATTAAGTCTCATGGGGTTCAATATGTTTCAGTTTTCCAATCCGGGTTCAATCCAAAACTAATTGTATGATATTATTATTTTTTGTTCCCAAATATTCCACAGACCGTCTCATCAACATACTAAAATGCCATATCCATAAAGTCATGTTTAAGGAAGTTATCGAGCAAACGGACAGAATGATAGAATGACCAAGGTCATAAACGCTTTTCAACTGTGTAAGAAAGTGTTAAAAAGTTTGCGGTGTTTGTTCACTCCTACTAAAGTCCCTTTTCATTTTCAGTACAAATAGAAAATAAATTCCCTAATTTAATTTTTTTCTTTTCTTTTGAAAATGTAATTAAGTAATAGGGTCTGAAACTTAGTGTGCGTGATGAAAATATTGAAATAATTTTGTTTTGTTTTAAATTATTGGATAGCGAATTTCACCCCTGCGTAGTTCACTTTATATTTTCGAAACACATTTTAAGAAGTCAGTACACATTGTTTTATACTGAAAATTGTATCTCATAGATATTTGATGGGCGTGTATTTGGTCAATATCTGAATATCACATTATTTTTTTAAATTCTTAGAAACTACATTATTACTTTCCTTATATACATATAATGTATAAGGGAAGTATTGTACCAATAAATTATTGTTTTGTGATTGCTTTTGTGATGAATACCTTGCAACATCGCACCTTTGCCATATTCTCAACAAGACCGGAAAACTGTTAGTTCAGTGACAGAAACTTGTGTGTGTCATAGTTTTAAAAATGTCAGTGATGACTAACTAAAATTAGCTTCTCCGAATATATTCTGGAGTTTTTATGACGTCTTTGGGTATCCCATTGCGGAAACCACCGAAACTTCATTCAAACGAGCAATCGTATAAATTCCCCACCCATAAAATACTTTTTTTAGTATCTGAAATATCGACAAACGATGCCAAAGTCATAATGAACTGCAACGTAAACACATTAAATTCTACTGCGCGTATACGAATCTGGTTATGATGTCGTAATAACTTCTTTGACAGATATAATTATTGTTACCAACATCGTAAAACAGGAGACAGAGGGGAGCTAATTGACCGATATTTTGCGGTTTGATCTTTCGACCCTAGTTTATTCTAGTTTTGTTTTCTCTCAGACGTCAATAAGTGCGTAATGATATCTTCAGGTGTCTTCAGGTATCAACGTAGGTAGTGGTGAAATCGGAGTGGTCATATCATGCACAGGAGTCTGACAAATGGAAAGATTGTTGACACGGTTACAGTTTACAGTAATGGCGCCTTCCGTGTTATGCTGTTTTAATTACGAGTAAAAAACTAAGCAGTAGGAAACCAAAGTTTTATTTTCTGTACCAAACATAATATGTGCATAAGGCAATTTAGATAGAAGTCCAATTTCTGTCGCCTAAAATATTAGTATCTCAAGGTAGAGATGGGTGTGCCGATGCATGACTTTACGATAAATCGGTATTTTGCATTGATGCATTTTTATGCGATATTAATTGCAAAAATAAGAAAATCTGATGTGGGCAGCACATGACTTTCCTTATATAATGCAATGAATGTACTACTTTTACAGTAAAAAAAATCTGATGTGGGCAGTATATGACTTTCCTTATATAATGCAATGAATGTACTACTTTTACAGTAAAAAAAATCTGATGTGGGCAGCACATGACTTTCCCTGCAGACTTCTATACACGTTACCTTTACTTTAATTGAATTTTATTCACTTTTAATTCAATTTTCGTTCTCATATGGTAACTGGACTCATTTTCAAAGGTGGCGTAGAAAAATACTAAAATATCTCGAGAACGGCAAGTCCTAGTGTTATTGAGTTGGTCTTATTCTTTTTGTCGTTAAAAATTACGTATAAAACAGGCATTTAATGGATATATTGGAGCATACGTAGTTTTTTAATTTAGAATTTGACTATTCTTGCGGGCTATTTTACAAAAAAAGACAGGTTGTTCTTTCCCTAATCGTGCCAAAATCTAATCAGCGCCAATGTATCCTACAAGTAACTCATCTACCAAATTTTGTGAAATTTGGTCAATTAGTACTTTAGCTAAAGTGGATACATGAAATTTTTACGGACCATTCCGCAAAAAAAGGCGGGTTCTGTTTTTACGAATCCTATCAAAAACTAATCAGCACCAGGGTCTCACCCAAGTGAATAATCTATCAAATTTTATGAAATTCGGTCCATTAGATTTTTAGTTAGAGTGGATACATACATTACATAGACACACACACACACACACACAGACGCCACGTTAAAAATAGTTTATTCGTATTCTGGAGGTCTCGAGACGTGTAAATCCGTCGAAAACTCGAGTTACGATTTTCGGCATGATTCCAATACTTTCCCTATACATTACCATGTATTGCAGGGAAAGTAAAAATCTGATGTGGGCAGCACATGACTTTCCTTGCAGACTTATATCCACGTTCTCTTTATTTTATTTAAGTTAAAATCACTTTTAATTCAATTTTCGTTCTCATTTGGTAACTGAACCTATTTTCAAAGGTGGAGTAGAGAAAATACGAAAAAACTAAAATATCTCGAGAACGGCAAGTCCTAGTGTAACGGAGATGGTCTTATTCTTTTCTTCGTTAAAAATTAGGTATAAAACAAATATTTAATGGATATATTTGAGCATACGTAGTTTTTTATTTTCGATTTTGGCGATTTTTGAGGGCCATTTCGTAAAAAAAGGCAGGTTGTTCTTTTCCGAATCTACCAAAATCTAATCAGCATCAGATCATCCTGCAAGTAACTAATCTACCAAATTTTGTAAAATTTGGTCAATTAGTATTTTTGCTAGAGTGGATACATGAAATTTTTACGGGCCATTTCGAAAATAAAGGCGGGTTCTGTTTTTACGAATCCTACCAAAAACTAATCAGCACCAGGATCTCCTTCACTCAGGTCTTAGTTTTTTAGTTAGAGTGGATACATACATTGCACAGACAGACAAACAGACAGACAGACAGACATACACACACACAGACGTCACGCTAAAAATAGTTATTTCGTATTCTAGAGGTCTCGAAACGTGTAGATCCGTCGAAAACTCGAGTTGTGATTTTCGGCATGATTCCAATATTTTCCCTATACATTACCATGTATTGCAGGGAAAGTAAAAAATCTGATGTGGGCAGCACATGACTTTCCCTGCAGACTTATATCCACATTCTCTTTATTTTAATTAAATTTATTTCACTTTTATTCAATTTTCGTTCTCATTCGGTAACCGGGCTTATTTTTAAAGGTGGCGTAGGGAAAGTACGAAAAACTAAAATATCTCGAGAACGGCTAGTCCTAGTGCAATGGGGTTGGTCTTATTCTTTTCGTCGTTAAACATTACGTATTAAACGGGCATTTAATGGATATATCTGAGTATACCTAGTTCTTTAGTTTAGATTTTGAAGATTTTTGCGGGCCGTTTTGCAAAAAAAGGAAGGTTATTTTTTTCTGAATCGTACCAAAATCTAATCAGCACCAGAGTGACCTATACGTGACTCATGTACCGAATTTTGTGAAATTCGGTCCATTAGTTTTTCAGCTAGAGTGGATACAAGCTTTTGCGGGCCATTTCGCAAAAAAAGGCGGGTTCTTTTATTCCGAATCGTATCCAAAACTAATCAGCACCAGCCCCGCCCACAAGTGACTTACCTACCAAATTTTGTGAAATTCGGTCCATTAGTTTTTTAGTTATAGTGGATACAAAATCTGCACAGACAGACAGACGGACACACAGACACACAGACAGACAGACAGATAGTTTTTTAGTTATAGTGGATACAAAATCTGCACAGACAGACAGACGGACACACAGACACACAGACAGACAGACAGACAGACAGACAGACACACGCACAGACGTCACGCTAAAAATGGTTTTTTCGTATTCTAGAGGTCTCGAAACGTGTAGATCCGTCGAAAACTCGAGTTGTGATTTTCGGCATGATTCCAATACTTTCCCTATACATTACCATGTATTGCAGGGAAAGTAAAAAATGGATTATTTTTATAGTAGATATTTATATTCTTTCCAAGATATTGAATTTTCGTCAATAGGTAGTCATTTTCATTGATTTAGCGTCATTTTTATCAATTTGACGAGTTTCTCGTTTATTTAGCAACATATTGAAAAGTCGCCAAGTTGGCGACATTCTACCAAATTCGTCGCCAAAATCTCGTCAAGCGTTATGGACTAAGAGATAAGTTATTCTTACAGCAGATAAATGACTATTGGCGTGCAAATACAAAAGTATTACTCAAAGTATCTTTTTTCATGAATGGAACGAGCTAGATCCACGAGAATGGTGCCACCAAATTTATCCCATGGTATCACATATGAAAAGTGACCATGTTTCTCAATAGGAAATATTTTTATTTTATTTTATATGATTTTTTGATAATTTTTTTGAAAAATGTGCAATATCTCGAGAACGGTTCGTGTTACCATTCTAAAATGTATTTCAATCGTTTTTTAATGAACAATTACATAAGAAATGTCTATTTGCGTAACTTTATTAGAGGTTTTGATTTTTTGACTATTTTTTTTAAAGTTTACTCAAAAATTTAGGGGGTTCTAAACGTTCGATTGCGTATAAAAACAATAGGCTTCCAGTGTTTAAGGATTCTAATTTTTGTACCAAATTTCGTTCGAATCGGTCCATTCGTTCGTCAGTTATCGTCTCCAAAGTCTCACTGACACATACACACACACACATACACAGACATCACTTCAAAAATGTTCGATTCGTGATCAGGAATACTTGAAACGTGCTCTCCTGTCGAAAATTCGAATTCGAATTTTCGACCCCGTTGCAATACTTTCCCTATATATTATGTATATAAGGAAAGTAGCAACCGAAAATAAATATATTCGTTGGTGAAACAGCGTATAACAAATGGGTAAAGGCATTAGCTGGTTTCGGAGATAAAAGTCCCCTTCGAGATGAATGCAATAGAGCATGCTTGTTAGCTTTCAGTCATCAGTGGAACGTTATCCTGCTTCGACTGTAGTGGCAGTTCTTTTACACTGAAGAGAAGGACATTTATACTGAAGAGAAGGGCTTACCTAGCCTCCAAAGCAGATTGATACTTTCACACATTTGTTATTTGCTTCTTTAGAATAAAATTCCTTATTTTTAGTTAATTTTTAATTACTATGTGAACAGATTAGTTTAGGTGTTGTCCTTTGAGATAGAATCTAGTTGATGCAATGTTTTTAAATGAATGTCATATTTATTTATAGTTGACATTATTTCGAGTCCTATGATATCTTTGTTTTGATTGTATGATCCGAGAGTCATGACTCATAAATAACGGTGTGGTGTTTGGAAAGGAGAGTAGTGTTCGGATATTTTTGGCCAACTGTAAAACAATATGCCAAACATAGAAACATGCGATATTTTTCGTTTTATTGAAAAATACCTTCTTTACAAATAAAATTAATTTTCTACAAAATTCTACAAAAGTTTATCACGTTTCGACACAATGACCTTCTCTAAAAATGAGAATGAAATTCCATGCCTCTCCTTCCATTCTATAAGAATTCCAAGCCAGCTTCGTGAGTTGTGTCTGCCAAGCACTTGAAAGACGTGTCGTCTTCGTTCCGTTTCACCCTTCTGCAATGGATTGTGTTCTCTAGATGCGTCAAGTAGTACTCCTTCGCGAAGTCATCACTGGGACCCCATTCCTCAGTGTATCTGAGAGCCGCGAGGAATTTCTGAAATATAAATGCAATGAATTAATTATATGGATTGATGAGCAGTTGCACTGTAATACATTTTGTAACCTTTGCTCATTTTTGTCAGCTTCTTTGTTGATAAGTTCGACCAACTGATAAGAAAAGCCACAATTAAAGACGTTCATGAACTTCCCAGCTTCATTTTTGAAACATACAGCTGATTATCGTTTGCCGAAGCATTATTTTTGTATATACACACACACACACACATAAATATATATATATATATATATATATATTCATAGGTATCTGGAACTTTTACTTTGAAACTTTCAGTAACATGCTTGCGGATGTTTTACGGTGCGGAGTTAGCCCAGTATTAGGAATTTGAAATTTGAATAAGGCGTCAGTTGACGCTTATAGTTTCAACTTTAGGTGCCAAATAGCTCTAGGTGCAAATGTTTCACAGTGTGGGGTTACCCCAGTTTTAGAAATTAGAAATTTGAATTAGGCGTCATTTGACGCTTATAGTTTTGACTGTAGGTGCCACATAGACCCAGCAAGTTGCCATTTTTATCTCTCTAACAATAACAACTATTTTTTAAATGTCCATTTTAATTAAAGATATAAACAAAGAATAAGTCAGATTATTTTTATTAGAAATTTGTTCCAAATTTTCTTAAAATATAAAATAAACTGATAAAGCAACAAAAGAGAAAATAAAAACAGAAATTTGTTTTATTTTGTTTTTACTTGGGAAAAAAAACATAAAAAATAACAAATTAAAAAAAAACATACTCCTTCAACAATTTTGAATTCTGGTCGTCTTGTACGATCATTATTCCAATACACCTCCATTTCCGTAATAACGTGCTTGAAAATTAATTTTCCTGAGTTAAAATAGCAATTAATATAAAAGTTTTAGTTGATGAAAATAGATTGCAAAAATGGAAAATATTTTATAATAAAACGGAATAAACTTTGAATCACGTATAAATGCAGAATTTAGCGACGTTTCCTTATGATCTTT
This sequence comes from Amaurobius ferox, assembly GCA_951213105.1. NCBI lineage: Eukaryota > Metazoa > Arthropoda > Arachnida > Araneae > Amaurobiidae > Amaurobius > Amaurobius ferox. The sequence goes on from OX578147.1 coordinate 9,729,554, forward strand.
TTCTCATTGCTAACAAATATAAGAATTAAACACATTTAAAATTAAAGTATTATAAGGGAATTTTGAGCTAAATTTAGTCACTTTTTTTACCAATTTCGTCAAAGTGTGGGATTTTATTTCAAAATCCTATATTCATCTTAAAAGTTTTTTAAAAAGAGGAGGGGGGGGGGGGAGGGAGAATTTCCATATTTGTCCGGAGATCGGCAGTCAATGCAAATATCGGTGCTTCATGAAGAAATGCAGAGTTGACAGCTAGGGTTCCGTATTTACAAGCCAATAAGAAGTTTTTATGTTTTATAGTTCCCACTCTTTTTCTTATCACTTTAACAAAGTATAAATCATGCCCTCGACATCCTTTAGGTGATCTGAACAGCTTGGGTAATATATATATGTATATATATATATATATATATATATATATATATATAAATCACATTGATTTCAGGGATCGATATAGAAAATGCACAGCTGCCAACCTACCAGAAAAAAAAATAGGAACACATTGCACGAGGAAATACCGATTTTCACGATACTGTTGCAAAATAGCTTTCCATTCTTTAATAATATGTTTTAAAAATAGTTTTACTATGTAAAATACAAAATAATTCCAAACGTTCTATATGATGCAAACAAATTGCAACACTTGAAATATACTTTCACAACAAGACGACATATATCGAGGATGCCGTTTATAGTAATACTGCTGCAAAATAGCCTTTCACTTCATTAAAAATATGGTTAAAAAATAGTTTTTCTGTATAATATACGAAATAATTACAAAAGTTTAGGCGATTCAAACACATTGCAAAAATAGTGGAAAAATACTTTCACAATGAAACCAAATACAAGGAAGATCGAGGGCAATTGCCATTTATCGTGTTAACCGATACTGGTGCAATATAGCCTTTCATTTCTTTAATAATACATCTGAAAAATAGTTTTCTTCTATATAACACGATATAATCATAAAAATGTTAATCTGCGAAAATGCGTTTCTTCCACATTAATTAGAAACTAATACGATCGCGGGTAAACGAATTTTTGGATGAAAACACAGGAAAACTTCAATCTTTCATGACCTACTTCCGATTTTATAACTTTTGCGACCTGTAGATACTTTTATGAAGATGAAAAATATGCAGGTTTTACATATAATAAAATATAAATGTTATGGAGATGAAGAATTAGACTACTTTGGCCTAAAATCGGATTCCCCGAACAAGACTGAAAAAATGGAACAAATACGAGAAAATTTGAATACTTGGCAACTATGAAAACGTCATCTTCAATGTCTGATAACAAAAGAGTAAGTATAATGGCATTAATAAGGATAAAAATAACAAAAGATAAGCAAGACGCTGGAATGATTGTCTCGAACGAAGTTCTATGACAGTAAGTAATTAAAATGTAAAGACTCGCCAATATCAGTGACTTTTCTTACAAGTGGGATATGTAGGTGTATGAGGGGATAAAGGGGAGTCTTATCTACAATAGAAACTCGTTAAATACCTAGAGTCTTTCTCTTGCCTCCTGTCTTGGACACCTGAATGCCTGAGGAGGTAAAGCAAACAATGAAATTCCTCAAAAGTGCAATTTCAAGGCACTCTTGAAGGATGGGGTGGGGTGGGCACACACTTATGGTGCTATTACACGGAGCAATTCGGTCCAGCAATTTTCCAGCAACACCATACATTTCAATGGGAAGAAAACTTGCCGTGGAATTGCCGCAATTCGTTCCTACTCCACAGTAAAAATTGCTCAATTTCTGAGCGCGAACCAATCAGAAACTGACAAGATGTGACGTTCTGTCTCTCCGCCTTTCTGTTATTAAAGATGGCGTCTATGAGTGCGAGTGCGAGCTTATCTCCATCATCTCAGCTACGTTGGAATGTGGATATGGAAAAACAATTGATTGAGACGATACAGAATTATAGACATTTGTGGGATATAAAAGATCCCAATTACACAAAAAAGACCTTAAAAAATGCTACATGGGCTGAAATAAGCGGCGTTCTCACTTTTACATGGCCGCTGTCATCGGATTTGTTTACAACAGGTAAGAAAATTTTTCTTCATTTTACATTTGTTTATCCATTTTAATTACTAATGTATAGTTTCATATATTCAAACGTGTATTTTAAATTTAATAATATGTTGCTATATATGTATTAGCTACTTTAAAGAATTTGTCAATTTGGCGAATTATTCTGTCGCCAAGGCGCCGTTTACAATGTTTATTTTCGCAATGCATAGAAATGGATATTAATAATTATACTATTCTATTTATACACTTTCCCTATTGTCATCAAAAATAGATTGCTTTTGTAACTCATCAAATTATGTTTTAAACTCATTCCTGCCCTAAACGAAAAAAATTTGTTTTTTCTTTTAGCTTTTGCTTGCGAAAAGATTTTAATAAATTGAATGCGCCTATAATATGCATTTTCTTTATTTTGTTATGTGTTAGTACTGTATAATTATGTTGTAATTGCAAGTGTCAAAAATTTTTGAATGTTTTTGGAACTGTTATGTAATTTAGCAGATAACAAACAAAAGTAAATAGTACATTGAAATCTGTATTACATGTATAGCATACTAGTTGTATTTTTACAACTGTCATCTTTATGTCTGTACCAACTGGTTAACCATTGCTCGTTGTGGGACTGCTAATGTGATTTCAAATTTTGAATACCTCTTTCATCTAGCCATAAACACCTTGTTTACCGAGTGCTAAAAAGTTATTTTGCTATCCCATAGAATAGTACTAGTAGCTGGAGCATTATGATATAAATATTGTTAATTTTTCTTAAAGTAATATTACCATCGTTATTAATAACAATATAATCCAGAAAATTTTATGTTTGTTTTGCCATTGGACCATCCAAGTTTGTTGGTACAAGTTTGTTGGTATTTCGTGTTCAGTTGTAAACACTAATAAATCAAAGTTAAATTAATTTTGGCATTTTGATTAATTATCACTACCTGATGGTACGAATATTTTGTACTAATTGTTCAGTGCCTTATAGAAACATAAAACTCAATGTCAAAAATTATCGAAAAACAATACTTGTTAGAATATTATGCAGAAAAAAATTTTCGTTTCATTCAGGTCATTTCCGGTAAAATGAAGTCTAATATTTAGCTTGAAATGCAGATACCCCATATGTAATTGATTACCTATACATCAGACTTTAAAATTTTTAAAAAGTGTATTTAAAATTTTTTAAAAGTGTATTTAAATACATCTGATAACCATAATACTTAATTTAGCAGATAAGTGGGCAATGCAAATTGCAAAAATGTTGAAAGTAAGGTAGGAAAATGAAATAATCCTCCCATTAATTTTCAAAAAGTTCTAGAACTTTCTTGAAGCATCTTTTTGTAGTATATAAGAAAACTTATACTACCTTGATAACGTGCGTATTTGCTCGAAGCCACCACCGCTGGTATCACACTTGGCAGGAAAGATTCAATAACTTGAAGCACTGATACACTATGACTTCATACTATTCACCGTTAATGAACTCAGATAATTAACGTCGTGAATAACTGCACGTAACTTTATCAAAATGCCGTCACTTAGCAGAACTTACAAGTCTGTGTTATAAATAGAACACATCCGACTTAAACTCGCGAAGATTAAGAACTAAGTCTGTCTTATCGTCGTAATATGTTAGCCATAGCCTGCTAACATCGTCCTAACAGATCGTAGTATGATTGGAATGAATCCAATGGAATCCGAAAAGAAGAAGAATGATTAATGCTTCAAGAAAGTTCTGTCTTATATACCCAATAATGGACTGTTCCAGAAATGCCCCCGGATATGCAAATGAGATGCGTACGCATTGGGAATCTGATTTGCATGACTCCTCATGATGGAAAAACGTCATGGTCATGCTGGTGAACGGGAAGAGTCGTTCACAAGAAATTTGCATGAACGTCCATTCACGAGAAACGTGAATCGCGATGTTTACATTCGATTTTTTCAACAAAAAGTACAACATTAAAGAATGCCTGGAGTAAACTGATTCCCGGTACAGCAGTACCAGATTGTGCCAACGAAGAGGTATCAGCAGCAGGCCTTATTGAAATCATTTCTGGTGTTGAAGAATTTCAAAACGTTAATGAAGAAAACGTTGAACAATGGCTAAAAGAAGACAACCGATCAAGGGTATCAGATTTTAACGGATACAGAAATCGTAGATGCGGTGACTCAAGGGGAAGCAGTAGAAGAGCGGGAAGAGGAGAGTGGAAATAAAGAAGAGTCGGCAAGAGTGAGCCACACAGAGTCACTGGGATGCATAGACAAGCTATTGGACTATATGGGCCAACATTCTCAATTCGAGTATAACAACATGATAGCATTGCAAAATATTCGCCAAATTGTCAGAATAAGTGCAAACACGGCACATAAACAAAAGAATTTTTTTATTACTTCTACTCTACTTTAATTAAACCATAGAATTTAAAGTATTTTTTGTTTAGACCCTGTTTTTTAAATTTTATGTTAATTTTTGGTGGATTTTTGTTCATTTTTAACTTATTTAAGGGTTACAGGGCCATTGTTTGATTATCCGTGTTTTCCGATTTTCCGTGTAAACCCGAACATTAATTAGCATGAATAATCGGGAGTACAGTGTACTACCAATACTCTCCTGTTAGACTGTATATAAATGATAACTCAAGAACAAATGCACCTATTGCAACAAAATCTGTAATATCTGTAAATGCATTATGTAAAATCTGATAGAATTGTTTATTAGTTTTCATGATTGGAATTCAAATTTTAAATCTGTTCTTATTTTTTCTTTTTCAGTTAAACTTTCAAGTAAATTTAAGAATTTACGGACGTATTTCAACTCACAATTGAAAATGGTAAAGGCCATGAAAAGTGGCTCAGCTGGAATTGCTGTTGGTTCCACATGGGAACATTTTCAAAGACTGTCTTTTTTAACAGAAACTTTTATTACAGCAGACAGTGAATCAAATTTGGATTCTTCTGTTCTAAGTTGTAAAGAAAATGTATCAAATGTAAGTACTGTACTATTCAAAGCTGCATTCAAAGACCATACTCGCTCATTTGCATCTAGGAGATATCGTCAAAGGCAGTAATCTAAATGTCTAGTTATACCAAAGTATTGCAGATAGTGAAGATTCGTTGAACTTTGGTATTTCTAATTAACTCGCAGACAATGTTTTTATGAATGTAAAGATTGCAATGTTGGTCTGGGCGTGAATCCATGTTTTGAAATATATCGTACATGAAAGACATATTAATTAATGAAAATAACACTATTTTCTTCTTAAAAATTTTACATACTCTCTATGAGCTATATAAAGTTTTGAAAACAAACAATCATTAGGGTATTTTTCCTGCATAATAAATAGCCATTTTAATCAAGTTAATCAAAATATTCTGTAAAAATATTTAATTTAATGCTCCTAAAAATAAGTTTAAGAATCTCTGTTCTCGCTATACCAAATTATCTTTATGAGCAGGTCTGAAGAAAAACATCCTGGCCTTTTTTGTAAGCAAATTTACAAAAAATATGAAATTGAATTGATATATGCAAAATAAAAGCTTTAAAATTGTATGGGACCTGTACTATATATATATACGCGAATATTAGAAGATATAACCTGTATTAGTAGATTACATATATAAATTAAAAATATCAATAAACCTGAAGGCATTAATTGATTCCAATATATGCTAAAATTATATGGAAATATATACCCATACTAATTATAATGTCGTACATTAGAAGATATGTCCATGTGTTAGTAGTAGATTACCCATATTACTACTATATGAGTCTAAAATATCTTTGCCAAAATAAAACAGATAACGTAATAAATTGAAAATATCAATAATCCCCGTAATACTCTCTTTAAAAAAAATTAATTTCATTAATTTAGCATTTTTATCAATTTGGGGACATTTCCATCAATTTGACAATGTTTAAGAAAAGTTACCAAGCTAGCGATATCCTGCGAAATTCGTAGATCTGAAGAATAAAACATTCCCCAAATATTTTTGGTAGCAGAAAATGTTTTAATAATTTAAATATATTTTCTTCTGTATAGATTATTTTTATTAGAATTATTTTTTGTTTCAGATAAACATGGATCTTCCAGTTGATTCAGTACCTACAAATGTACCAACATCTAGAAAACGCAAGAGATATGCAGAAAAATCTGAAACAGATAAACTGTCTGCTGCTATTGACTATGCAGCAACTATATTTAAAGAGGATAGTAAAATTGAAAGCCGTGAGGAGGCTTTTGGCCGATATGTTGCTACAGAATTGCTGGATATAAAAGATAGCTATACTAAAGATCTCCTCATGAGGGATATTTCTAACCTAATTTTTGACGCTAAATACAAATGCTAATGTAAATAAATTATTCAAATGAATTGTTATTGTATTTTTCTACAATGCAGATCCTTAAACGTTTAACCTAATGAATTACAGTTAGTACTTTCACTTGTGTTAATCAATAATTTTTTAAACAATAATTATATTTGTATTGTGATCCATCAGAACACATAAGGTTCTGTTAACATGGTAATAGAGTTGAACAAAATATTACTAACCAAGTACTGATGTTATTGCTTGTTTAGCAGTGATGAAACTAATAAATTTAAAGAGTGGGAGTCATCAACTTACGCCATTTTCAAAAGATAGAAAAGTTGTATGGAAAAAGTAATGATAGATTCATTTCACAAATCTTATCACCATTAGGTAAAGCTACTTTTGTACATTAAAGCTGCTGTATTAGGTTAAGATCAGAAAAATTATAACTTGATTTCTTGTACAATTGATGAATGAATTGCATAGTGATATAAGTGAAATATGTGGAAGTTTATTTAAAATACATTGATGTGTGTGATGATGTTGATATTTTTGATACAGATAATTATATCGATCAACTTATATAACAGACAAATAAATAGATCAACTTATATAACAGACAAATAAATAGATCACTAAAGTCATTAAAAACATCCTTCAGACGTACATACAATTTTTTAAAAAGCCAGAGCACTTTCGGATATCATCATACCCTTCCTCAGTGGCGCTAAAATAAGAAAAATTGCCAACATGCTTAAACACAATCTACTACTGGCAAGCTGAATTTGCATATCCTGAAATTGACATTACCACAAAACATATTTTATGCATCATATACCAGACTAAAAAATTACAAAATCAAGAAAAACATATTGTCATAAGTCAGTTAAACATCAATATACAAATTTAAATTATATAAGGTAAATGTAAAGGGATTCATAAAGTAAAATCTCTCGTCTGAGACATACGAGACGTTTAACATCTCTAGCATGTTTAAAACGCTTTTTAAAAATTGTATGTATGTCTGAAGGATGTTTTAAATAAAATGACTTTAGTGATCTATTCATTTGTCAATCTGCTATATAAGTTGATCGATTTGACGTGTACAAATTAGTAGTACAAATAATTACAGTTCAGATATTGAAGAACTGCCCTCTCTTCAGTTTTCTGAACTCTGGCCTAAATATAAATAGTTCACAGCCTCTTTTAAAGAAAATTAAATGTTTTAATCTATTACAGTATTGATATATTACAAGTAATAATCAACAAAACAAGCAAGTTTTCAAGACTCATGTTTGAAAATCAAAGTGGAGTCTGGTCCCTCATATGCAATAACATAATAAGTAAATGCAATAGAGCAGTGGTTCTCAAATCTGTTTAAAGTGTGGGAACACTAAACTCTGACATTTTTTTTTTTTTTTTTTTGCGTGGAACACTTGCAGTACAACATAAGCAGGGGTTGCCAACCATTTTGAAATCAAGATAGTACTGGTTCAGGAGAGATCGTACCTTTTTGTAAAATATTCTTATTATACAAAAATCGCTCGGTCTAATATATGACATCATTTTTCAAATTTTTTACATTGTATTGATTTTTCTATTGCAACAATTTTTAATTATGTATTTGATTTTTTCCATTTCATTTATATTTTCCAAAAGCATTTTATATTGAACTATTATTTAAGAAAGCAAAAATTGATTAAATTTTTACAAGTATATCAAAATTTTTAATACTTTTATTTAAACATATATTTAAAATTACAAATGCTTTAATATTCTATTTCATCAATGTAAATAAGCCATTTCGTTTTGAAAAGCAATAGTTCCAATGCCATTAAAATAATTAGAAAACTTTTCTCTAATAATCTTTGCATGGTAAGTCCCACGGCTGGTGTCCCTTGGCAATGGTCTTAAATTATCCATACTGTTTTGCTCAATTAATTGCACATCTGGGTCTGTGACATATGAAGCTTTGGATCGCAAAAAGTTGTGCAGAATGCATGTGGCCAGAACATATGACCTGGCTTTAACGGGACTGGCTAATATGTCCGATTTATAAATTCGGAAACGATTAGCCAGAATGCCGAATGCATTTTCCACAACTCTTCTTGCTCTTGACAAGCGGTAATTAAAAATAATTTGATCTTGGTTCAAATCACGTCCAGAATATGGCTTCATGATGCTAGGTGTGAGTGGAAATGCATCATCAGCTATTAGTACGTGAGGTACTTTGGTGTGGGTACCTGGTAAAAAATCAGCCTCAGGAATACTCAAAGTATTTTCATCCAAAGCTTTTTTTAAGGTGCTCTGGGACCACACACCACCATCACTGCATCTGCCATTTTTACCAACATCAACATAAATAAATTTATATTCAGCATCAACCAATGCTAAAAGGATGATGCTAAAATTACCCTTGTAATTAAAATACTGCGATCCAGAACCAACTGGAGGAGATATTTTAACATGTTTCCCATCTAATGCTCCAATGCAGAGTGGATAATTGCATAGTGTTTCAAAACCTTTTGCAACTTCTCTCCACTCAGCATTAGAAGATGGTACGCACATAAAATCCCCAGCCAGCTCATCATACAAAGCTCTACATACTGTAATCAGAATCCCAGATATTGTGCACTGAGCAATGCGGAACTGATAGAACAGGGAGCTTTGCGTTTCACCTGAAAAGAAAAATAAATCTTTAACAAAATTATTTAATTGAGATTATCTGTATGCTTAAACAATTATGAATCTGCTATTATAGCTGTTGTAATAAAAACTCTTTAAATTTACAGGAATAACTATATTAATTATTTTCACAAGTGATGCTGACAAAAAAATCAATTAAACATTCATTAAATATATTATATCAACATAACATGCTGCACAAATATGCTTCAAGTTCAAGTAGCATACATTGTGATATAATATATTTATTGTTTGTATATAAAGTATTTAAAATTACAATAGTTTAATAACAATTGTATACAGGAATATTAGGTACTTATCGGTTATAGGGCCATCCATGGGTTAACGACTACTTTTCAGAGTTGTCACCAACACGAACATTGGCAATATAATCCGATACTAGAAATTCACTACAAACACAATGATTAAAATTTAATATATAATGTGGTTTTATCAACTTTACGTAATAAAAAAATATTGTGAAATAAAGCCCATTAAAAAAAATTAAAGTTTAGATTTTTTTCCTTTATGAAAAAGAAATAAAATTTATAAACATAAGTATTGCACAGTAATAGGCTGATATTTTTAATAAATAAAATTCAACTTTGTTTTGTCATTTAAAAAACATTTATGAAGAAAAAATGAAAATCATTTTATACATATTAAACTAGCAGAAAATGATGCATGGGGGGGGGGGGGGAATGCAAATGAACATACCTGTAGCAAGAAATCGTAGAGTGAGGGCAAGCCTCTCTGCAGCAGGTATTGCCTTACGCATATTTGTGTCTTTCATGGTTATCTTATGAGATATTCTCCCTAATAGGTATTCAAAACAGTCGGTATCCATCCTTAACCATCTTCTGAAAGCATCTTTGTCCTAGTTCATAAAATTATAAACAAAACATTAATATACAAGAAACATATTTTTATTACATTATTATAAAATAATGTGTTCCATATTAAGTGAATTAAAGCATTGTACATTAAAGAATCAAGCTACTAAATTTAAAATTCAGTATAACAAAGTTACATGAGCGATATTAAAATTATTTATATAGGTAATGTAAATGATATGTAAAACAATTAATTACAAGTTACAAACCTTAAAAGTATAACAAAAATAAATTACATTGCATATTTGACATTTTTAATAAATCAAAGTATAAATATCGTAATTTAAAAGACACATTTTTTTTTAATAGATAGAAAATATTTGTTTACTTACTTCAAGTGCAAGCTCCCTCATCAGGTTTTCATAACATCCCAGTTGCTTTCTCTTTAGCCATTCACGGGACCAAATTTTCTTTTTCTGTGAAGTTAGAGAAGCATACGCAGCAGAGAGGGTAATAATTCCTCCTAAAGCAGCCTTTTTTTTCCTGAAATTCCTGGATCTCATCTTGTGTGCTTCAAAAACCTGGTTATGTTATGCTTCAAAAACGTGGTTAAGTACATCACGGAAACGGCGCCAAGTAAACAAATCTAAAGGCGATACATGCGAATAGATAGTAACGCAATGGCAACCCTACAATCAGCTGTTAAGAGAGGAGGAGCCTAAAGTATGATTGACGGGCGGAATTGCCGAAGATCGGCAATAAAAATTGCCGTGTGTAATAGCACCTTTAGCTGTTGTACAACAAAGATCCCAATGTTATCTTTTTCTGAATAGCGAGGAGGATTTTAATACTGGTGTAGTATTCTTTTGTGGTAGTCATTTCCAACAGTTTTCATGGAAGGACAATGATCCTGTAAGCCATAATGACTTGGAACACGACCACCTGCAGATTTATCACTGCAGGCGTCTGGCTAGTGTATAAAATGTCGTTTTCCCCCAACTTTTGTCCAGTCTTCTACCAGGGATCGTAATTTAATCAAAGGGAAAGGGAAGACTGGTTGTGAACAATAGAACTGTTAGGCGTCAAATTTGAAGTGAAGAATCTAGACGTCAAATTCAAATTTCTACTCGCAAATTACAACTAACGACAGCTAATTTTGAATACTGGGTTAGCCGACTTATATAGTTTATATTTAGATGTTACTTATCTCACTTGAAACCGACCAAAAACCAAAATTTCCAGCTGAAGGAGTGAGAAATGCATCTTTTGTTGGTCAGAGAACCTGTGGCAACCAAAGAAAACTAATTTTGCATCAGAAAACGGGAGAGAAAGAGACTTAGTTGATCTATACAATTATCAATAAGTTATAATTAAGGAGTTTTTATTTTAAATGTTATTCAATCTGTTTCTGTTTGCTTCTGCTTTCTTTTCCTTTACAAACACTTTTTTAAAATTTGAACCTTCTCATAAAATTTGCTCCTTTTGTAATCACCTTTATTTCTCACTTCAGTACGCACCTATCCACATGTCGGCGCTTCAGAATCTTTATATTTTGACTAAAGCGAACATGGAAAATATACAAAATTTTATATAAATTCTGAATTGATAAGTTTCCGTGATCACCGAAGGTAAGTCTCGTGAACCGCCATTACAAATAATAAATGTTTTTACGTGTAATATGCTTTTATCAGTCCTTTATTGCTGTCTTATTGTAACGATGAGACAAATAATATAACGAAGACGTTGAACCTTCTAGTTGTGATTTTAAAACGAGATTTACCTCCTCCCATAAAGGAAAAGTCTCATTTCACTACTGCATCATGCATCTTGGGTAAATTATCTTTTATTACTACAGACTGTTTCTTAACAAATCCTAAAGCATCTAAATAACTTTGTAAGAATATCCACGAGCGTATAGGATAGGTCTATCTATAGTATAGTGACCATGCCAGGTCGAATTGAAGACGAACACGGTGACAGCGCGAGAGAGATGAAAAATGTCAATTACAAACTTGTAGAGCATCAGTTAATAGGAATCGACACTAAATAGGTTACAGAAGTTATTTATTTTCCAAGAGGTTGGTAGTAGGGGAAGGAGGGTACAATCTCAGTGGATGCCGCCCCCTCTGGGTTTCGGTCTAAATCGGGTGGTACTTCCCGGCCGTCTAAACAGATACCTTACACCTTCGGGTAGACCGGACAGTCCGGGTTGAAGAATAAAAGAAGAAAAAGTCATTTATGCACCGCAACATGGTTACAGGCGATTTGAAATCATATTCATGAATGAAACAATCAACTGCACGTATATGTATAGGAATTTCGTTTAATGTATGTTCACAATGCTCCCCCTCCCGTCAATGACTATACACATTTAAAATTGAGAATGATTACTAACTTGTGCTTTGAGAAACATTGGTGTCACTGTGTTACAGCATTTAGCAACCGATGAAGTATGACGGTTATTAATTACTTTCCATGTACGAGCTTTGTGCTCTTCCGACTCACTAGATAATGCTGTTCAATTTTGTAATTGGAATTTTTCGTCTATCTCTCATCGTTGCCGAAGTTCTGCTCTTTGCCAATTTTTTTTTTATAAATGTTCTTAATAGTTTTAGAGAACTTGAAATATATTATGTAATTTATACGTGGTAGAAAAATTTTTGTCACACGACAATTTCCCAAAAGACTTTTGAAACAAATTTAGGGACACTGGATCTCAAAATTTCATTCATTTGCTAGTTAACAATTTCTCGGAAATTGAGAAGAATAAAATAAATAAGAATCTAAAGTAATACATGTTTATAATTCTGTGAAATCTATGACTTTATTATATCTACCGTGTCTCATACATACAGATTTTAACCCCACCTGACACTATTACAAAAGTAAACTCCCGATAATCCGGCGCTTTCGGGATTTCAGTGGTGTCGGATTACCAAATCTGCCAATTACTGGTGGTAAGTCTAATAAGAAAGATCAATCACGCATAAAGCATTGATTATGAAACACTTTCCAACTTCAAATCAATTTTATTTAAACATCTCTAAAATGCAATACATTCCTCGGTAATATTTTAAAAAGTATCACAATACTACATTAATTTATTATATTTCAAAACTTAAAATTTCATAAAAAAATGAACTTCATTCAAATGACGGCATTGAAATATAATGTGCTTGGTTTAAACATCTCTAAAATGCGATACATTCCTCGGTAATATTTTTGAAATTATCATGACACTACAATAATTTATTATATTTGAAAACGCCATCGAAAACAACTGAAATTTATTCAAATGACGCCATCGAAATATAACACGCCTAGATCTCTCTATAAAAGCAGCATTTCATTCATAAACATTTTTCAATTCATTTCATTCATCACAGTACTATAATAATTTATTTTATTTAAAAACTTAAGACCATGGAGCTACAAGTAATTAAACTCTATGCTTAAAACTTCATCGAGAAAATCGTCCTTCTCTTCGTAAAATCAATGAATGTTTCATTCATATCAGCTATATTGCAGACTCCATGTGCTAAATAATTTTGCGTTAAAAAAATGTAGCAATACAACTCATTCTACATATTTTGCTGTTTTCATTTTTCATAGGTGAAAACTAGGCTTCGTGGTAGAAATAATCAAATTTGAATGATCATTTAAGCACAAATATATTGTAATTGCGTTGTTTCAGTACGTAGATGCACATAATTTAAGCAAAAATAAAGCGGTTTTAGGACGGATACAACACTAAATACGAATTAAAAAGAACTTTAAAAATAACGATTTTGACACAAGATGGATGCCGTATTTTATTTTGAAGTGGATCATGTGATCTCTTCATATAATGGTTACGTGATGGCCTCATATAAAAGATAAAAGATGTAATTATTATTTTAATTTTTATTTTAAAAACTACAGAATATATTTTGCTGAATTTTTTTTTATATATCTTATGGGATAATTTGAATATTTCATAAAATGAATTAAAAAGAATTCAATATGAATTAAAAAGAACTAAAAATCGCGATTTTGAGAAAGATGAATGCCATGTATTTTTTTGAAGTGGGTCACGTGATCGCTTCATATAAGAGGTGTTACTATTATTTTAATTTTTATTTAAAAAACTACTGAATATATTTCGCTAAATTTTTTTTATATATTATATGGAACAATTTGAATATTTCCTAAAAGTTTCGAAGCAAGTTGGGAATTTTAAATCCGTTTAAAAAATGTTTGAATAATTATGTCCCTTAGGATTCAATGTATTTCATTTTTTCAACCCGGGTTCAATCCAAAACTAATTGGATGATATTATTCATTTATATTCCCATAGGTCCTACAGACCGTCTGAACAACATACTAAAATTTCATTTTGATAAAGTCATTTTTACGGCACTTATCGGGCTAACGGACAGACAGACAGAATGAATAAAGTTATAAACACTTTTCAACTTTGTTGTAAAGTGTTAAAAGGGGGTAAAAATTTGAGAAAGTGTATTTAAAGCAAAATAATGGACAATGTAAAATTAATTTTGCCTTAAACGTTACACAGACTAGATTACAGTGTACAGTATGGAAAAAAGACATTTCAATTAATTTAAAAATTATAAGGAAATATTTGATGCCTGTTTGGCAACAGAAATCTGCATATATACAATTATCTAGTCTATTACAGTAATCTAGTCTATTACAGTAAATGTACCTCAGTACAGTCGTCGACAGGCGCTCCGGACTATCGGGCGGGTCGAAACATTGGATGCTAGATTAACGAAAATTTATTGTAGTTATTTTAGCGTAAAATAAAAACTAAAGATATATCACTATTAATTACACAAAATATATTTTCTAACTTGAACACGTACAATATACTGCAAGAAGCGTCGTTAACATGACGTTTCATTGCCATTGAACACGCTGGCTACTGTGCCCTCTTACAAAATACTGGAGAAATAAACACTAACGACTGTCAAGGATGTCGCATTGTTTGGGAACGAGTGCTCTTCCACAAACAAGAAAAAAAATGTCAGAACAACAAACGAATCCTGTGACAGGTGTATACGATATACGACCTAAATGAATTCATTCATTATGCTGCGTAAAAACGCTGAACATCCAACAACAAAGTTGCCATTGTTACAGTAGCATTTCAAATAGTGGAAAACGACATGTCAAATTGTTTGTGTTGTCATTTGCGTAACAAATATTTTTTCTTACAAATGAATTGCCAATTACAGGGAAATATAAGAGTTTTTAACTAATCATCTGTTAAAAAAGATATAGCCTTTTTTTAGAGGACGATTATGTAATAGTTATAGATGGTCCGTACGCCATATTCGCCAGGCATTCTGCAAGTCTTGCCAATAGACACGACTAAGGATGGAGCGGTTCGCCTTTAGCAATACACAATTCTTCGGATAAATTTGATTTGACTGTTCTGTAAACGCTGACTGCTAATTTAATAATTTTATACTTTCGTACGTATACTAGCAGTATACCCGTTCTTCGCACGGGATGCATATTATAAAGAAACTTAAAATTCACCATCATGTGCACATTCTTATGGTATTCGAAATGATATTGTTATTCAAAATATTCTATTAAAATTTTTAAATTAATGTTCCTAAAAGAAGTTTAAAAATATCTGTTCTCACTATACAAAATTATCTTCACAGGCAGATCTGAATAATAAATCATCTTGGTCGCGTTTGTAAACAATTTAAAAAAAATATGACATTGAATCAGTATATGCAGAAATGAAAGTTCCAAAATGGTATGGGAAGATATATCAGTGCTACTTATAATCTCATAGATTAGAAGATATACCCATGTATTAGAAGATTACCCGTAGAACAATATATGAGTTTCAAAAATTTTTGCTAAAACAAGATAGTTGACATGATAAATTGAAATATCAATAATGCTCATATTTTTTAAACCTGAAGGCCGTAATTGATATAATCCAGTCAAAAATCCAATTTCGATCTAATTTATTTTATATACATTTATTTATTCTTATTTGAATCGGAAAAGATTTAATGAAAATCGTTTGTCATATAAACACATTGTATTTAAATCCGTTCCTAAGCGACATGATATCATTTTCTTCAAATAAATTTCCGGAAAAAATATCGTCTGCATAATGCTAAGTCTATGGAAAGTTTAGCTATGCGTGATCTAATAATTGTGATCTAATTATTTATAGTTTGTGTGCAAAGTCACATTCCGTATTTGATTAATCGATTATCTATCAAATAAATTAATTTTTATTTTACCGGGTTGCAAATTGTGTTGCTTTCCTTGTGAGTAACAGCATAAACTATACTTAGTTCCTTGAAAGTGGTTCCCTCCTGCGCCCAGACAGCCACGACCGCCCAGAAGGGGATGTGAAGCATGGAGAGGACTGCCAGGCCCCAGCCAACCGCATCCGCCTAGTCTGGAAAGTCGTATTTTCCATACGACAATGCTTCGTGCTCCACCAGGGAGTAAATGAAAATGAACTAGAAGAGAAGATTATGTTCAGGGTCAAAGTCATAAAACTTGACAGTGGGTCATTAACAATTTTTGGGACCTTGCACTTAACATTTTTCGTGGGATTTTATGACGTTATTGCTTTTTACAACACAATAATATAGATTTATTAAGAAATATGAAATGTATAGAATTGACGTCATGTTTTGCATTAAGTTAGTTATACTAGCTTTGGGGCAATAACCGCAGGGCCTACAAAGCAGGAGAGACGGTGTAATGAGGAATCCATAAAATTTAAGTAAAAGCGGTTTTTAAGATCGGGGAGGGGGGGGGGGTTAAAAACTAGGAGGCTCGAAATTAAGTCTTGCTAGTGAACTAGTTTAATCTGTCACTTCACATGAACATGAAAGTCAGTATGTTTCTGCTTGTTAGAACAGATTTATTTCAATTTTCAAAAATTCTTACCAAAGCTACGACCGTGTTCTCATTGTATATAACAGTAACTATGAATCAGTTTCGAAACTTTTATGTGCTCCTCAGCATCGAATAGTCGGAACTCGGAACATCAACTATTCCATGCAAAAGATAATAGTCTATTGTGTATATGCAGGAATTGGCTATTTCTTTGATGTTGTTATATGTAGTGGGAGTGTGAGGCTTCGTAGATGCCTTCTGTAGGCGGGTTCTGTGAGTTTGAATTTGTCCACTGCGTAATCGTATAGCCTAAGATAAGTCGTTGTGAAATTTTATGTCGGATGCATGGTAGAGTCGAATTTGTCAACCTCCATGGAGCAGTGATTCCCAACCTTTTTTTGTTTGGAGAGATCCTTGAATTGTTTCTCAAAATCTTGAGGAACTTTTACCAGCCTGACACATATTAGGTTCAGAAGAGGTAAATTATGAAATGAAAGTGTAAAGATGAAGGGTTAATAAATAATAAATTAACGTCTACTTTTATTTAAATTTTTAATCCCAACACTTAATAGAAATAATTTTAAAAGGAGTATATAAAACAATAAATAGTATAACGAAAAATTTATACTGTACGGTACTGTAATATTAATCTGCAAATTTTAAATCCAAGCATTAGTAGTAGATGGCGGAATCGCTGATGTCGTTCACTACTACCGATGGTTACTTGCGGTTACGAAAGATTCTCATCTCGACAAAATATTCTTCTCCCAAAGAAACCCCCCCTCTATTTAAATAACCCTCAGGAGCATATCTAACCAAGCTGAACTTTCAAAATGCTTCATTATTTTATGAATAGGTCATATGAAAACCTTTATAATTTAAAATATATTATTTATTAAAAAAAAAGTAGGAAGTTTTATTTTTTTTTTCCTAAGCGTTTTGCAAATTCTTGTAGAGGAACTCCTGATGTGAGTTTTCAGAGATAATTTTCTCCTTGTGGGAAAGCAAAATTTCTAATATCTTGAGAATGATACGCCAAAAATCCTAAATAAGGATGTTCATTTATTTGCAGTTAAAAGTACTGACAACGATCAATTTGATAAACATAATAATATTTTTATGCTTTTTTTTGTTTTAGATCAAAATCGCATATCTAGAGAAAAGCACACATCTGATATTTATTTTTTAATAAAAATTTGCATACTGAATGACTATTTCTACGGTAATTTTTAACCTAATTATTATTTAAATTAAAACAAGAAATATGTTATCCGAGCTCTTTGTTCTGAGTTCCCCCCAAATCAATAAGCTTTAGGCAAAATAATTGCACCAAATTTCATTCTATTTCAGTTTAGACACTTAATCTGCATAGTACGTTAGGAATAAACTCAGGAAATAAACTTATACATTCTTGGGTGCATACAGGATTTTTTCCAGGAGGTTGCTAAAATTGATTGCATTCAAAATTTTGGGGGATTACTATCAACCTTGAAATATGTATTGCAACAAAGTACACTTGAATGGATGGTATAAGCATCACATTTTAAAAATTAGTGTGTATAGCAGTTTTGAAAATTTGTATGAACTAATTTTTAAGAATTAGCGTCGAAAACCCGGATTATCCGACTCTCCCTGAGACATGAGCAGCAATATTGGACGGCAGGTTAAGAATTAGTGTCGAAAACCCAGACCGTCCGACCTACCAGAAAGGCAGCAAGGTGGGTGTACCACTTTTAAAAATATTCCCTCTTTCATAACAGAATTCTAACCTTCCTGGAGACAGAGCAACCAAACTAACAAATTGTCATTCATAAACATGCCAAATGCAATAATCCCAAGGTTTACATTTAAGTATAAGTTTAAATTGTTTTTATTAATATATACGGGGGAGAAAAAACACACACAATGTGGTTGAATGTTTTAATTCCAAAAAGCATTTTTCTTATTTTTTTTCTCTCTAATTGACTTTTAATTAAATTAACAATATTCCAAGGGGGTGATTTAGCATCCCCCTAAATACGCCCATGCATACATTCAATTATACGTATAATTAAATTGGATGTGTGGTTTATGACTTTCTGACATATCACATGGACTTTTAGAGTAAATGTCGAACAAACAGTAAATGATGGATAAATAAGGGATAATGACCATTGTCTGTTACTCAGATGTGCGCGTTGTTTACACGGTAATGAAAAAATTACAGTGGTGATTCCTCTTAGTAACTAATACTCACGAATTATGAATATTATCTGCAACCCAGAGGTTCCGCATGTTTACACATTTCACACTGTATAAATATGTAAGAAAGAAACGATGCGTTCCCTTTATATGTCAAAACTTTAACGGGGTAAACAAATATTATCTTTATATTTACATTTAATGTATTATATTACTTTATATTACATTTATTGCTCTTATCTCAGCTGAAAGAAATGTTGTTACATAAATGACTCTCAATACATGATTCCAAATGCTTAATTAAGTGTAGTGCTGCCATCTATTGAAAATACTCTGAGTAAATTTATTTTATTTCTAGTTCAATAGATGGGAGCAGCATACAATATATGGTTCAGAGTCTCTTTACCATATAGAAATAGATATTATTTTTTTTATATAAAAATTATTTAACTTTGTCACATACAGAAACACTGCCAAAACTGCCGCCGTGTTCACGCGGAGTACGATCACGTTAAACATGTGGGTCCGTAAGTTCTTCCGAGAGGTTGGTGGTAGGGGAAGGAGGGTACGGTCCCTGTGGATGCCTCCCCCACTGGGTTCCGGTCTAAATTGGGTGGCACTTCCTGGCCGTCCAAACAGATGCCTTACACCTTTCTGGTAGGTCGGACGGTCTGGGTCTCAACAACATATAGAAACACTAAATTTGATTTGGACATGCAATTTAAACTAAATTTACACCCTAAAAACAGAGCTACATAGACTAGAATAAAATAATCCACTGAATAAGAGCTTGTTTACAAAATAAGGCATAAAAATTCATTCACGACAAAACAATTAATATTAAACAAACATAAAAATAAAAGTGCATCATCATTGTTTAATCGAAAGAGAAGAATCTTTAATCAGTCAATTCGTTAATATCTAAGATTCACGCATGTCTTAACAACATTTGATCTCTGGAGTGTGAATCTCCAACTTTCTGATACATTCATATTCCGCGATGTTTGATTCTACTTGTATTATAAACATTAACAGAATGAAAAATATGTATCTTTCTTAGATTTATTACCCAAGTTACTCTTTTAAAATATTTCGTATTGATTCTTTAAAAATGTCTTTTCTCAAGCTGGCAACGTGTATCGCCGTTGATTTATGCTTTTGTCTTAACTGCATTAATTTAAACTATTTTATACTATTAACATCCAAAGTTTTTCAAATTACACCATATATTGTATGCTATCATCACTGATTTGAGAATTATCATTATTTGTCATAGAAGAAAAAAACTTAAGATTCCAGTTACCGAATTCTATCTATGAGAATTACTAAAATTTCTATTTAATTTTCCTTTTACACTTAATATATTTATATATAAAATTTTACAGAGGTAGGAGCAATCGTTCTTGGGTTATCGTAGTCACATACACGCAGACAGACCATTGTTCATTAATACATTAA
This sequence comes from Amaurobius ferox, assembly GCA_951213105.1. Taxonomy (NCBI): domain Eukaryota; kingdom Metazoa; phylum Arthropoda; class Arachnida; order Araneae; family Amaurobiidae; genus Amaurobius; species Amaurobius ferox. The sequence goes on from OX578147.1 coordinate 9,749,952, forward strand.
AATAACTTTGTCAGAAGTGACATATAACACAAAATTAATAGTATCGACTGGTTTCGAAGGCAATAACCAGCCTTCTTCTTCAGGTTACAAAAGAAGTGCAGCCTTCACTTGTGAGAGAAATATTGGCGACTGATGCACGAACAGCCAACGTGACTGAAGTAGAGAAAGGGTATTGCCAACGGCGAGAAAAGTAAAAGGATGTGAACAAACCCAGGGAGGAAGGAACAAGAGATGGGTCACAATGAGTGAACGGTAAAATGATCTAAAAGGAAAGTGAATGTCCAAGACAGGATTCAAATCATTAGCACAGTTGATTATTAAAACCCAAACAATTAAGAACTGCTAAATCAGCAAAAAAAGTGACGAATACAACACAAAATTAATAGTATCGACCATACTATTAACAGCAGCAGACAACACAAAAATCAACCGGTTTGGAAGGCAATAAACAGCTTTCTTCGACAGGGGACACAGGAAGCGCAACCTTCACTCGGGAGAGAAAGATCGGCGACTGATTCACGAACAGCAAACGTGACTGAAGTAGAGTTGCAAAAAACCTGGAAATTTTGGGGAATAAACCGGGAATTTGGGTAACATTGGAAACTTTGATGGGATGAAAATAATTTAAGCGTTTGTTATATGCTCTGGTTGATCTGGCACATTACGCAATTTAAACATTAAAGACTGATCACAATTTAGATAAATTCACTAAATCTGTGGATTTTTGTTTATAGGTAAAGTCTATTGGAATAAAAATTTTAAAAATTTGAAATACAAAACTTAATTCAAAGTCGGCAAACATTATTAATCACAAAATTATTTAAATATTATTGGAACCCATTTTGATTTCTCATTATCGTTTAATATTAAATGAATAGGGATGAATTAGCCATTTCGTAATAAGTATTTTATCGCTTCCAGTGTTTTAACTCGTAAAATATTTACAAATTAAATTACTATTTATTTTTGTAATTAATTTTAATTTTTACATATAATAAGACAGTAAAAAATCTGATGTGGGCAGCACATGACTTTCCTTATATAATGCAATGCTTTCCTTATATAATGAAAAACAGGTTATTCTTATAGTAGATACTTATATTGTTTCCAAGACACTGAATTTTCGTCAACGAGTCGTCATTTTCATTGATTTAGTGTCATTTTTATCCATTTGGCGGGATTTTCGATAATTTGGCAACAAAGAAGTCGTCAAGTTTACGATATTCCGCCAAATTCGTCGCCAAAATATCATGAAGCGTTATGGACGGAGAAATAAGTCATTCTCACAGCAGATAAATGACTATTGGCGTCCAAATACAAAAGAATTACTCAAAGTATCTTTCCTCATGAAAGGAACGAGCTAGATCTACGAGACTGACATCACCGAATTTATCGCATAATATTACATATGAAAAGTGAACATGTTTCTCGACAGTTAATATTTTCTTTTAATTTATAGGATTTTTTGATAAATTTATTTGAAAAATGAGCAATATCTCGAGAATGGTTAATGCTAGTGTTCTAAAGTTTGTGTCAGTCGTTTTCTAAGAAAAAATTACGTAAGAAATGTCTATTTGCGTCACTTTATTAAATGTGTTGATTTTTTGATTTTTTTTATGATTTTTTCAAAATTTTACTCAAAAATTTAGGAGGGTTCTGACCATTCGATTGTGTTTGCAAAATACAGGCTTCCAGTAATCACGGATTGTAATTTTTGTAACAAATTTCATTCAAATCGCTCCATTTGTTCGAGAGATATCGTTTCCACAGACTCACTGACACTCAGACACACACACACACATACACAGACATCACCTCAAAAATGTTCAATTCGTGATCACAGATGCTTGAAACGTACTCTCCTGTCGAAAACTAAAATTCGAATTTTCGACCGCGTCACAATACATTCCTTATACATTATGTATATAAGGAAAGAATTAATTTAAATGTTTTTCTTGGATCTAACAAATCCGTCTCAATTTTCCAGGCTTCAGTTATTTACAATACCGAATGTAAAAAATAAATGTTAGTCTTGAGTTATGCACATATTTTTTTCACAACGCAAAGTGCAATGACTGAAAATTCCAGTCCGGAAAAACTCGGTTTATTTCCGGGAATAAATATTTTTTATTTTCCTTATATACATAATGTATAAGTAAAGTCTTGTGACGGGGTCGAAAATTCGTTTCGAGTTCTCGAAGGGAGAGCACGTTTCAAGCATCCCTGAACACGAATCAAACATTTTTGAGGTGATGTCTCTCTGTGTGTGTGTGTGTCAGTGTCCTGTGAAGACGATATCTCACGAATGAATGGTACGATTCGAATGAAATTTGGTACAAGAATCACAATCCACTAATACTGGAAGCCTATTGTGTTTATACGCAATCGAATTTTCAGAATCCCCTAAATTTTCGAGTGAAATTTTGAAAAAATCATACAATCAAAACCACTAATAAAGTTACGCAAATAGACATTTCTTATGTAATTTTTCATTAGAAAACGATCAACATAAATTTTAGAACGCTAGCACGAACCGTTCTCGAGATATTGCACATTTAAAAAAAATACCAAAAAATTATATATGTATAAAAATATATTTTCTATTGAGAAACATGTTCACTTTTCAGATGTAATAGCATGCGACAAATTTAGTGAGATTATTCTCGTGGATCTAGCTCGTTCCATTCATGAAAAAAGATACTTTGAGTAAAACTTTTGTATTTGAACGCCAATAGTCATTTATCTGCTGTAGGAATAAATTATTTCTCCATCCGTAACGCTTGGCGTGATTTTGGAGACGTATTTGGCGGAATGTCACCAACTTGGCGACTTTTTAAAATGTTACCAAATTAACAAAAACCTCGCCAAATGGATAAATTGACACTCAATCAATAAAAATGGGGACTCATTGACGAAAATTCAGTATCTTGGAAGGAATATATCTACTATAAGAATTACCTATTTTTTTACTGTAAAAGTTGTAAATTCATTGCATTATATAAGGAAAGCCATGTGCTGCCCACATCAGATTTTTTGCAATGTCACGGAGCTACTCGATTACGCGATGCGACGCCATTGCTGCAATGAAAATCCATTAATGTTTGTGGCTGCTGCCGTGAACACGAGGAATAGACTGCAGACATCAGACAGACATCACTTCAAAAATAGTCAAAGCATGTTCAGTAGGTCTTAAAACATATATTGACAACAACATCTCGAAATTGAAAATTTTCGTGAAAACTCTACTTTCTGAATGCAACGCAGAAGAAAGTAGAAATATAGAAACTGTGGATCTATTAAAATTAACTGGAACGTGGCTGAACTCGATTTTCTCATATCCAAATCCATTTTTAACACTTTACAACATAGTTGAAAAGTGTTTATGACTTTGTTGAATCTGTCTGTCTGTCTTTCCGTTCGCACAATAACTGTCATAAAAATGACTTTATCAAAATGAAATTTGAGTATGTTGTTGAGACGATCTGTGGGACACATGTGAATGTAAGAGAATAATATCACCCACTAACTTTAGGATTGATTTGGAAAAAGGGTATACATTGAACTATGGGACCTAATTTTTCAAACATTTTTTAACCGAAGTTAAAATTCACAAATTGCTCCAAAAAGTTTAGAAAATATTCAATGTATCCTATAAAATAAAAAAAAAATCAGCAAAATATGTTCTGTAGTTTAATAATGGCACCCATGTAGTAGTAATAATAATGGCACCCATGTAATATGAAGACATCATGTGATCCACTTCAAAATGAAGTTTCAAGTTTTCAAGTAAAATAAATTATTGTAGTTCTGTGATAATTAAAAAAAATATCACCGTTGAATGTATCGTATTTTAGAGATGTTTAATTAAAATTGCATTTGAGTTGGAAAGTGTTTCATAATGAATGCTTTATGCATGATTGATCTTTCTTGTTAGTAATCTTTTTTCTTCAAATGTTATAAATAATTTTTGAAAAATAGGTATGATGGATTCAAATGATTACAATTATATCGTGTTAACCTTTACTTTAAAGAGCTTGGAAAAATATTTGCCTCCCCCACCCCACCCCCAGGGGATGGGTCACTTGCCCCCCCGAGGGGGCTTATGATGTCTCGAATAAAAAAAATATATCGTGGCTATTTTTCACAACAATGATTGAAACCACAAATTCTCGTGATCATTGAACCATATAAAATTCCAAATATACGCTACAACAAAAAAATCGACGCACCAAGAAGGAGTTAGTTGTCCGATTGTAATGAAATTTCATATGCAAAGACATTTTAAGCGAACATGCAAATGAATAAAATTTGGTGTCCAATGAATAAATAGTGGGAGCTCCAGCGCATCGGAACTGCGCATTCAGCAGGTCTATATAAGGAGCGATTCTGAATCTGTGGTCAAAATTTCTGTTGCATTTCGACTGCGGATATCTTACGTCTTTGTTAGTCATTTCTGTCACACTGATAGCACATCGGTATGTAGACAACATTATACGACCTTTTGCGTGTTACCGTTCCTTTTGCGACACTCCAGACTAACTTTTCAACAAGATAATGCCCGACCGCACACGGCACGTGTTGCTATGAATTGTCTTAAAGCTTGACCAACACTTCCTTGGCCAGCTGGGTCTCCTGATCTCTCTCCCATAGAGTACATTTGGGATGCTATGGGAAGGCGATTGCAACCATCCCGGAGTGTTGACGATTTAGCCCGACAGAATTTGGCAAGACCTTCCGTAGGACATCATCTGTGAACGTTATCGTCTATGTCACGCCGGGTGACATCTTGCATTCAGGCCAGAGGTGGATCAACGCATTATTGACTTCCTCCCTTTGTACACGGTTAAACACTAAATCATTCAATTGTTCTGAAATTTTAATCGTTTCTTTTTCTATGTATATTCTTCATATCCACCAATTTTTATCACAATCGGACAAATCCTTCTTGGTGCGTCGATATTTTTGTTATAGAGTGTACATTTCGAAGATTTTGCTCAAATTGAAAGAAAGATCTATCTAGTTCTAGATCTTTTGATAACAAAGACGGAAGTAAAGTTTCATGAAAATCCATTAATATTTGTACTCACTATCGTGTACGCAAAAAATAGACCACAGGCGGACATGACTTCAAAAATAGTCAAAACATGCTCAGCAGGTCCTAAAACATATATTGGCATCAAAATCTCAAATTCGAATATTTTCGAGAAAGCAATACTTTCTCTGTTCTATATTATATAGCATGTGAAAGTAAAAATGTACAAGCACATTTATAGGTCATTATCTTTAATTGAATATGTGATTTGTATTTTTTTATGTCAAGTATTGGCCTATATCTCAGATACACAGTAAGATCTTAGAAATAATATATCGATTTAATATGATTAAATGAAATAATTATTGAAATGATTAAATATCCTGGCATAAAGGATGTTTAAAGGAACTATTTCTTTTTTTCATTTTGATATATTTATGGTGAGAAATAGCTTTCAGGATAATGTAACATAAACGCTGCTCTGGGCCATATTAGGTTAAAAGAAGTATTCGTGGTTATTGAATGTTTGGGTTAACATTGTATTTGATAATTTGCAAGTGCACGGTAAAGAGATAAAATGTGAAAAAAGTTATCTAACATCTCTGTTTTCCATTTATGACTCTACGATGCAAGTAATTTGACAGAGCAATTCCTTTTAGATAAATGTTCTTTCTCTCTTCCATAATCTGCAGTCACTATACAGGGTGGACAAAAGTAAACTGACGGAGCTCAGAGTGTTCTACAGCGCGCTCTAATTGCGAGAATGGGGCCAAATGTTGTAGGAAGATTAAACAAGACGGGGGACGAAGGAGTCCGCGGAAAAAAAAATAGTTCCAAAAATCGCCGCTAGGGGAATATGTGGCGCTGTGCAATAGAAAAGAGTTTTAAAAATGCAGAATAAATACTGAAATAAAATTAGTTTTTATTTAGCACATTCAAATCAGGTACAATGTGGCTGCCGTTTCTGTGGACCACATATTGCATTCTGTGCACAGCATTCACAACAGCAGAAAGTAACATGTCTGCAAGAATCTCCCGTACAGTCAGTTCAGTATTTATTCTGCATTTTTTAAAACTCTCTTTTCTATTGCACAACGCTTCATATTCACCTAGCGGTGACTTTTGAAACTAAATTTTGTTCGCGTACTCCTACGTTCCCGTCTTGTTTAACCTTCCTTCAAAATTTGGCGCCATTCTCGCAATTAGATAGCGCTACTGAACACTCTGAGGACTGTCACTTTAATTATGGCCACCCTGTATATATCATTGCAAAACATCTGCAAAGCAATGAAAAGCTACCGAAAGACGGACCTTGACCCTGGTCGTTGAATGTCGCCAACTTGACCACTTTTTATATAAGGACAAAAATGTTGCTACATTGATAAGAATGACGCCAAATGAGAAGTTATATTTGGAAATTCTTATTTTCGTCATATGACGAGCATACCTTCTAGTATATAAGAAATACTCTTCTCTCCGTTTGTCAGTAACACTTGGTGATACATCTGGCGATCTTGGCGAATAATTTAGCAAAGTATTGCCAACTTGGAGATGTTTCGCCCCAGATTGACAATACTATCGTCAAAATTGAAAAAATGATGCTAAATTAATAAAAATGACGAATTAATTATTAAAATATTTTAATGTATGGACTGTATCGCTTGTTGAGAATGATATCAATATTGATAATTGTTTATTTGGAGTTGTATAAAATATAAGTTAATTGGATACTTTGAAACAGTTTTACATGTTGTTATCTGAAAAATCGCCAAATGTACAATTTAACGATCAATCTACAATCCAAGGATCACAGTTCCGTGGATCTTATACATCATTTTTTGACTGTAAAAGTATTAAATTTATTGCAATATAAAGTCATGTGCTGCCCACAACAGATTTTTTGTGTTTGTATTTGAAGCATTGGTAATATAACTTAAAAAGACAAGTACGTCCGTCTTGAAATTTGATATGTGGATACATTATAAAAAATAATCGCGATAGTTTTAATTTGTTCCTTATGAATTGAATAGTTTCAACACAAAATAATCGAAATTCAAGATTTTTGTTGTACTATTTTTCATAGTAAGCAATAGTGTACGAGTTGAGTCTGAGCGGATAGGAAAAGAAATTCAATCAGAACCAAAATACAGTGATGATGACCTCTCACTTAAGCTATTCTCATAGGATTAAAAGTGGTATGACTGAGAGTCCTAGACGTAAGAGATCGCACTATTTCACCAAATTAATTTTTATACATACTTTATTTACTATTAATTTGACCTTATTAAAAATAAATTTTCTGGGTGAAATATATTTAATTTTAAATATGTATTAAAATAAAATTAATAAACTAAACAAATGTTATAAATCATAACAGCATATTCAGGCGCATAAAAGCGTTTTAAGCAAGACAAGAAGCAAATGAGAATTTGATTTAATGGTTAAAAGAACATCTGACAAAGTGTACATTCACTATTTATCTGTTCGTTGTTTTTTAAATCTGAGCGGATAGGAAAAGAAATTCAATCGGAACCAAAATACAGTGATGATAACCTCTCACTTAAGCTATTCTCATAGGATTCAAAGTGGTATGACTGAGAGTCCGCGACGTAAGAGAAAGTCTTATTTCCCCAAATTAATTTTCATACATACATTATTTACTATTATTTTGACTCTATTAAAAATAATAATTTTGGATGAAATATATTTAATTTTAAACATTTATTAAAATATAGCTTATAAACTGGGCAAATATTATAACTTATCACAGCTTATTCGAGCATATAAAAGCATTTTAAACAAGACAAGAAATAAATGTGAACTTGATTTAATGATTAAAAGAACATCTGGTAAAGTATACAAGCAGCATTTATCTGTTCGCTGTTTTTTAATTTTTGATGAAAGATTTACAGGCCATTTGTGCTTCTTTTATTGCTGACACAAGTTATTGAGGAACTCGTTAATAAATAAATAAAATTGACTTGAATTATTCTTTTCGCTATCGGGAATATCTTCTCTGCGGTTTTCATAACTTTTAAATCCATACACTTCATCATACTTACATTTGAACTCAAAAACATCATATTTATTTTCCAAGCACCATCTTAAGAACAGCTCAACTTTCTCCCATTTACCTCCTGCGTAATTCAAAAAGTTTCTAGGATCAGTGTCATTTACTGATTTATGAATCTGAGACATACAGTCAAGAGATAAAATAGTTTCTTTTTTTAGTTTTCGTATTTCCTCAACAGATAAGATAAGCTAAGTAAAAAAAATTTCCGCATCTTCCCACTCATTATCTTTTATTAGATTAAAGTGTATACGTATTAAACGATCCTGAGTACCGTCTGCACCTCCCATTTTAAATGACTTTTTAAAATTATTTATTTCATCTTCAGAGCTAAAACACCAGGTTAAAATCTTTCCTACTTCTTCCCATTTACCACCTGTGAAGAGTAGTTTTCGGTTATTCCTTTCCTTATAATAATGTTTTATTTTAAAGCAACGCATCGATATTTCACAAGCATCTCTTCCTATTTCATGGGCCACATATTTCTTATATTGCTTAATTTCTTCTTCAGAAGAAAGACTCCACTCGGTGAATTCATTTGCAAGATCTACATGATTTGCAGTTATTAATCTCAAGCATTTAACCATCCCTTGACGATAAAACATTAATGTTTTCTTGAATTCTGCTGCTGCTTCTTCTGTGGGAAAGCACCACTTGATCACTTTATCAATAGCTGTTAATTTGTTACCATATGAAAGTTTCTTCAGGCATGCATTTTTTCCATAGTCGGAGTAAATCATTTTTTCCTTAAGTTTATTTATATTCACATCAGTTAATGCGCTCCACCTGATGAATGACTCAACTTCATGCCATTTTTCATCTATTATAAAACGAATACAGACATTATACGCTTCTTCGTTAAAGCAAAGTTCTTTTTTGAACTTCTGTACTTTCTCTTTAGAAATATAGCAATTTGATACAAATTCATCAAATAATTTCCATCTCTTTAATTGAATTAGCTTTAAGCATGTTACTGCTCCTTTTCTGGACGAAAAAATATTCTCTTTCTCTTCATTAGTTGCATTGTCTAATATCCATTCGATAATTATTTTATCTTGATAAGTATATTTTTCTTGTGTAAATAAGTGAAAAAGTAATATACTGCTCGCATTATGTATGTCATATGCATCACCATTGTAAAAAGGACAATCTGTAAAAACAAATCTTCTATACGGTTTGGGGATTTTGTACAAAAATTCCCCCAAAAGTTTTTTATAGTCGTAAAACAATCCTTCAGCATACCCTGGATATCCTTTACAAGCCCCAATCTTATAAGTAAAGTTTTTTAAAAGTTCAACATAACTGCTGTGTGTAAAGAGTCCTACATAAGTCTTGCAGTTTTCAAAAAGTAATCTTGGTACGGAAAGTCTAGAAATAATTCTAATACTCTTGAATATATAAAATCAGGATCCTCTTCGTTTTCTGTGAGGTCTTCTATGAAAAATTTTATCTGTGTATCCCGTCTCATTTTTGAAAATATGAAGCACAGCACTTCAGTATAATAGTGATTTGGCACCCATTGTTCAAGCCAATCACTTTCCCTATAATTAGCTGTCCAAAACACATCTTCAGAATCGGTGAACGTAATGGAATCGTCTATTCCTTCTATGCTATTATTAACTGCCTCTAGAGCAGCATAAATTAGAGCATCTTCATCATTGATCAAATTTGTTTCCTCTAAGCAATGTTCCACTACATCTTTGCTTCCACTCTTTACAGCCATCTGAAGCCAAAACCAATCAGGGGCTGTGTCTCCTCTTAGTTTATCTACATCGTCCTTAAGATAATAAGACCAAAACTTTATAAAATGTGGTTGTTGGATCATACTTGGGTAGTCAGGATTATAAAATTCTTCTTTTTCTTTCTCTGTCAGTTGCTTGCCCAAAGCAGGAATATGTTGATTCATGGAATAAAGAAGAGCCAATTTATACTTCTGTTTAATTGTTAGACATTCATCCATCAACATCGCTTCTGTTGTTCTTTTACGATCTACGGTACCACGTGATGTGATAAATGCGCTGCTGTTAAAAAAGTTGAAGCTATAATTACGTGAAAAACCGAGAGTTGTTTCGTGATATTTTGCCCAAGCAAGTATACGCATTCCGATTAATAGGAGAGCACCAATTATTTTTTCCCGCAGTTCTTTTGTTAGACACAATTTATCTAATATGATCCTCGCCCTTTTTTCTACTATTTCAGCCCATTGTATATTTCGTTGTTCTTTAGAGCTTGTCTTATTTTCATCATATTCCGAATTGAATACGCAAAGAATTTCTTTCTTTAACTGACAGTTATTGCATATTTCAACAGCAACTGTTACTGCTGCAAAATTCTCCAGTGGCACCATATTGCTCTTTAAAATATCAAGTAAATGAACTTTTCAAAATAATATTAAGGCCGGGGTAGATGATTACATATATGAGTTATATGCTGTATCTTGACTTCAAATATTATGAAAACCCTAAATGTTTGCTCTTCTGTAAAAACTGAAAATAAAAATAAAAATATAATTGTATATTATATATAACATTACCTCATTTTGACGACATCTTAATGTTAAATTATTTATTAACAAAAATACTACTTTTTTAACTGCCAAAATGAAATTAGTTCAGGAAAAAAATAATCTCAATAACTTAAGATAAACGGAGGAAACTGAAAATCTTCTTAACAAGTTTTCACAATATTATATGAAGTGAGAGTGATACCACGTTTAGAAGCGTGTCGGTTTTTATCTTAAGTTATTGATTAACTTTCTGATCAAAGATTCAACACATTTGATGTGAATAGCATACATGATTGGGTGAGGGAGGGGTTGGCAAAAATCTGAGCTTAACGAAAAATGTAAGTCCATTTGGATGATTATACCTCTGAACCTAATGGAAAAAAATGTAAATATTTTTGCCCGTTTCGTCGAAATTATGATCCGGATCATGAATATATAAAAATAAATGTAATGTTTCGAACATTTTAACCGAAAGAAAAAAATTGTAAAAAAGTATGTGTCCGAGTGAAGGTTTTCATACTTTCTCCTTACTTTCTCGTGAAATATCATCGAAACTAAAAATAATACATAGACATAGTAAACGACAAAAATTTTCCATTTTCATGTGTAATGCTTATTTCAAAAATTAATAATGCTTGCAATGATCAGAATGTATTCAAGTACCATTATACAAATTCATAAGTTGAATGTAAAATCTCATGTAAAATCGAATGTAAAATCTGATAAATTATATGAACAGTTATCGAGTAATTTGAAGTGCTTTGAAAGCCAACGAGACAAATGAGTTTGAAAAAAATATCAAATACACTTATTGAAATTTATAGGAGTTTTGTTTTCCAAAATCTTATTCACGCAAAACCAATATGGTTCCATCGGAATGGAACCACCGCTGAATATATTTTTCTGAATTTATCAGAAGTCAGAATTAACTTACTTTATTATGCAGTGTCATGAGAGTTGTTCTCATCGTTTTCTTTCTTTTTTTTTTTTCAAAATTAAGTTTAAATTTGTAGCTGTACAAATGTTATGAATTATTTGCACGTCACAGCAGTAAACGTTATAAATAAAGCAAATAGAGGATGTCACGAGCAAACTGGGAAAAGGATAAATGAAGATAAATCATTTCAATCACTAAAAAGTTAAGATACAATATGTCACGGCAATTCAGAATTTATTTTTGAAGTTTTATTTTGCGAAATGCTATTCTCGCAAAAACCGTTTCGGCTCAATTGGATTGCAGCCACCGTTGATTTTTTATTAATGGTTTTGACGTAGAATGCATCGTTTTGTATGGGGTACGTTTGGTATGGGGCCATTTCGTCTGATCGCATTTGACGGAAAAGGTGAGGTTTTGAAAATTGTAGCTCGTAGTGTAATAATCGAAGCAAGATGACAGTGATACAATGTGTTAGTATACAGAGGTACGCGTGTTATGGGGGATAAGTCATCGATGTGACACTCTTAAGAGTCGAGATACGATAAAAATTACCACGTTAGTAGATAAGAAATGAGGTTTGAACATCAGCAGGCGCAGCTGCTCAGCAGATGTTTGTTAGCTGGTCAGCAGCTGCTCCTGCCGATGAACTTTTCAAAAAACCAACAAATATCAATTTTAGTAATAATTATTCTATTAAAATCCTGCTTAATTCTACTTTCGCTACAATATGCGGATGATGTGTATTACACAGATCATCTCAATCTGTGTATTCACCCGTTTTAAAGTTTTTAAGCATGTCGCTTACCTAAAAACCTAAAGTATCATCCTTAAAATATGATTCTAATTCCCCATTTTACCAATAGGTGTTAGTAATTATTCCACTCAATATCTTCAGTATGTGATTCTATCCATTTAAATGTTAGTAGAAATCCTTATTAAACTTAAAAAAATTCACAAAGTTCCCTTAAAAATTTGCTGTACGTCCTTCAGAATACGTTTCTATACCCCTTTAAAGTTAGTAGAAGTCCCCATTTAGGTAAAACATTCTTAAAATCCCCACTAAAAATTTACTGTATGCCCTTTAGTATGCGTTTCTATCCCTTTAAAAATTAGCCGCAGTTCGCCATTTTACTGTTATATATCGAGCATATGTATCACACGTAGCCCATTAAACGTTTCCAAACACCCACATTTACTTTAAAATTTGTTCGGTCTTTAAAAAATACTGAAGTTTTCCTTTCGCTGTCCTGGTATTTTCTGTGGGTATCATAGATACTACCTTATCATATGTTTATATCTTTTTACATGCTCCTAAATACCCTATTTACTTAAAAAATTCGAGTCTTCTCCTGAAAGTACTCCTTTAGATCTGCATTCCACCGGTGGGTGTTGGTTATATGTGTTGTATATAACTGATATGTGAGTCATCACACGTCAGGTATTGACGCTATATAGACCGATCTCGTAAAGTGGAGTAAATTAAAATACATCTAATAAGAAACTAAAAATGAAGAGACAAATTTTAAAACAGAAGTAAATAAACATTTATTTATGCGATAACCATTACTAATATTTGATAAATTCAACAATTCCACAATGCATGTTTAATACTCCAGACCTCGTATCATCTCATCTAATTTTACAATCATGCCGCGGAACCAATATTTCAAATCATATACTGATAGATCTCCTTTATCAACATCTGCCTTGCGTGAGGCATACATTACACAATGGCATAATTAAATTTAATAAAACCTTTTTGTCACTCTTAACACTAGTCTTAATTAATGGGGAGAGAGGGTGAGAGCATATTGAACAAATTGACCTTCGTGCAAAATACATGTAAAGAAATTGCCTACCTCTGGCATCGTCGTCGACGGAAACTTGTCATTGGCGGGAATCGGACCTCTCCGATCGGACTTCTCCGTGTCTCCTTGTCGCTCTCTCTAGCGACCACCTTTCCGCACTCACAAAATTCAACTCCCTTTTCCTCGATTTTCAAATTTTAAAAGTTTTTGTCTCTCTTCATCTCTCCCCCTCTCTCTTAGGCCCCAGACTCTCATTGGTTCCGTAAATACATAACTCCGCCTTCCGGCTATCTAACTGGCCGAAGCCCCCCTTGAAATATCAGATATTTGAGCATTGTCTTTTTCGAGCAGAAAGTTCTCACGGACATTTTCCCATGTCCATCAGGAAGTTAATTGACTTCTCGGGTCAAGAGGTTCAACCCCTTCCGTCTGATATAGTACCTAGTGATGACGTGAATACGAGAAGCACCCTTTTTCACCCTCGAACTACGTCCGGTCCAGCTGTGTTCAAGGGAACGTTATATGTATTGTCTCGCTGTATGAGGGACCATCTTCTTAGATCCCCTTCCACTTTCAAAATAGCAATGTTATATTGGGAATTGAAAATTACAATATAACAATTACCCTTCTTCCCCCCCCAACATTTGGTGGGAAAAAAGCCAATTATCGAGTTGCGGGTTCACCATCACACTGGCAGAGTTACCTGTGACATCATCTCCTTCCTCTCTCAAATACTGAATCATCTGTAACATTACACTATATATACATATATCAGTCATTTCAGTACAACAAAAATATTACTGGTAACAAAATATCAAATACTCTTTGCACCAATACAAATCACAGTGTTCCTGGAAAGTTTTTTTTTTTGTAAGCATCAGTTCGATTTATTGTTATTCTGTATCTGAAACATTGTAGCTGCATTCGTGGAATGTCTTTTGAAAAGTTTATAGTAAAGAAAAATGTTTAAACTGTTCATCTTTGTAATGGTACGATTGAGTGTACACTATCTCCTTATGATTAAACACTGGCCTTGTTGCAGAAATGGACATGAATCGCTGGGGAATCGTTGCACGTCTGGAATTGTTGAATCGCTGACCACTTGAGAATCGTTGTTTGTCTGGGATTGTTGAATCGCTGACCACTTGAGAATCGTTGTTTGTCTGGAATTGTTGAATCGCTGACCACTTGAGAATCGTTGTTTGTCTGGAATGGTTGTGTAACCGGAATCGCTGACCACTTGGAAATCATTGGGCAACAGGATCTGTATGCTATTTCATGTTTTGTTTAAGCAAATCAATACACATACATTACACTCAGGCCAACTTATTATTACTCTCCTCTCTCTTAAAACTCACCAAAGTATATTTTTTACAAATTCAATTTCCATAATTTTAATTTGTCACCCGGCACACGAAACATTACAAAAAACTTCTTTTTTTTTTTTTTTCTCAAACTCATTTAAATTTGTTAACATTCTCAAAATTTGCCCCATTGAAATTTCTATACTTTATCTACTTTAAATCCTTCCCTATAATATATACATTTTTTTTTTTCAAATTTGATACACCCTTCAAACTTAAATTTTTCAAATTCCTACAATTTATTTATTTTACATTTCTCTGCCTTATGTTTTTCCACATTATATATATACATTTCTTATTTAACATCCTAACCATTTATCTACTTTAAATCCTTCCACATAATATATACATTTTTTTTTTTTTTACTTTATATACACTTCTTATCTAAAATCCAATCCACTTAAGTTTGATATCTTATTCAATACTTAAAATATTGAAATTCTTACACTCTCTATACATTAAACTTCACCACTCTTATCAATTTATATTTTCCTGACCTCATCATCTGTTCTCACTGAACGTGCCATAAATATAACTCATGTACATATTTATACTAAAATACTTAAACAATTACACTATTCTCTCAAATACTATCAAGATAAGACCTATATAACTCCAAAAATTTCCGCACAATACTTTAAAATTTTCCTACAAACTGAGATGACAGAAAAAAAAATATCCATGTAATCATTTAATTATCATCCTACTGAAAATCTTATAACTCCCCTGCGATTCTATATTACACTATCCATAATTATACATTTTCTTTCACATATCACCTGGTTTAATCCAAATCTTATACTTGGATACGGAATTTCCCGAATTCATTAAATTATTCACTTTCCCGCTTAATGAAACCATACTTGAATTTTTTTTTTTTTTTCGTAAATCTTATCACTCACTGAAATTCTCTCAATGCATACATAATTACAAATTTTCTCTCAAATATCATCTAACTCAATTGAAATCCCATACTTGAATACCAAAATGTACATTTGCTTTTCTTATATCCCCTGTAATTGAATGCAAAGTCTCCTGAATTAATTCACTTCTTTTTTTTCCTTTTTCAATTTCCCAACTTTTGTGTAACATTTATTCTAGCATCTAAATTCCCTGTTCAAACAGAAAAATCTAGTCCCCAGAGAAAATCTCGTAGTGGTACACAAGGTCAACATGTCCTTGTGCTATTGTGTCATTTTCCCGGGACAAGCTCCCCTTTCTGGCCTGCGGCTAATACGGGCAATTCTTCGTGTGAGTTCCCATGGCCAATTAGCTGTACAAATTTTTGAAGATGTCTTTTAGGCAAAATGGTACAAATGTTCTCGTCCACGTTTCCGCCATGTTGTGTAAAGTGTTTAGGACGACGAGTTGTGCGCGTAGCAGTGTGTGTGATTGTCCGTGTTTCGCGACTCCTATGGATTAAGCATTTCCCAGGATTAATTAAAATGCGGTTAGTGTTAATTCTGTACTTCCATTCTATTTTATTATTATACCATGTTATTTCCCGTTAATTGAACCTAAATCCAAAATCTCCGTCGTCTAGCGTTCCTTCAAAAGTTCGCCTCTCCCAATTAATTAATATGTGTGACCCTATCAAAATATGTGTAGAAACGCTTTTTTTTTTTTTTCCAAATGCTTTTTATTTAACCAACAATTCGCGTATGTTTATTAAAATTATCTATTCATTTTAAATTATAATTTGCGTATATTTTCATTACAATTATCTATTTTCTTTGAACTGGCATTTTGATTTTTAATTAAAGTTCTCTATCCATTCTAAACTGTAATTTTTTTTTATTTACCCATTATTTAGTTATTTAAATTACAACTTTTATTTTGAATTACCAATTATTTATTTATTTAAATTACAATTTTTATTTTTAATTATGAATTATTTATTTATTTAAACTAGAAAAAAAAAATTGTTTTTTTTTTTTTTTTTAAATTTTTATATTTACCAATTATCTAATTATTCAAACAACAACTTCCTATTTCCTCTCGCGTATTAATCTAATAAGGGTTGATCAGTCCTTTTATTACATCAAGGACGCGAAGAAAACGTTTATTTTTGTTATAAGATTTCAGTGCTTTTTTTTTATTTATTTTTTTATTATTTAACAATTATTTATTTATTTAAATCACAATTTTTTATTCATAATTCCCAATTGTTTATAGTTCCATATTTATTTAAACTTTCCTGCTCATTTAAACTTTCATCTAATTAATGTACGATTATATTAATGTACGATAACATTTCCTAAAAAATTTTTTTTTTCTTAATTAATGTAATATTTATTTAAACTTCCTTAATTTATAATTCAATGTTTATTTAAAATTTCCTTTATTTATAATTCAATGTTTATTTAGAATTTGCGTTCCACCTTTCGCGTTGCATTTTGTGAATGCCGTGTGTTTTCTTTGTTACAAAATTTTCAAAAATTTGAATTACGGTTTGTCCGCGCTCTCACCTATGTTTAAATTTCTTTCGTGCTTTAATTGAATCAATTTAAATTTAAATTCTTTAAAGATCTCAACGCATAGCTGTGTTTAGGCCTAATCGGTGTTGGAAGTAGCGCTGTGCGTGAACAACTTGTACTGTTTATACCGTCCCCTTGTAATTTTTCTGCTGATTCCGTGTTTCCCCGCTCCATTTGCATACAACCCCCATCTATTTGTGTAGGTCCCTCTTGCGCATCTCGTTCTATTTCTCCCGCCTCTTTATCCGTGTTTCTTTCAATTTGTGTAGAGTCCCACTGTTCTGAAAGTTCCAAATTCTCCTGCGTTTCTAGCGTGATATGTCTGTCAGGGTCCCCCCTGCTGAAAGAATGTTTGCGTTCGGAGAGTCTTTTGGAGGAATGATTGCGTTCTCTTGTGTGCTCTGGGTTGTTTCGTTTTGCCAGCTAACCGGTTTCGCGGATTTAAGAGTAAGAGTGTTTCCGTTAGGATGCTGTGGTTTCGCGCTGTGTGAGCGGGTTTGACAAGACTCTCTGTACTGTCCGTTTGCTATTTCCTCCTCCAACATGATAAGCGGAATATTCTCATTTTGATCGCGGTCTTTCTTTAGTTCCGGTTTTGGTTCAGAGTTTTGTTGTGCGTTTTTAGGAGTGGGGAGAAGAGGTGACTTGTATTTGTTTATGTAGGGCATTTTTAGATGTGGCTTGCGGTCGGGAAGAGTCCTTAATCTATTTATGTGGGCTTTTATGATTTTAGAATTTGGTTTGTCACACAGTTTTATTTCATATATAAATCTATTTATTCTATTAATTACCCGATAAGGTCCCGTGTGGTTCCCTCTTTTATATTTATTATTATTATTTTCCATGAATTCCCTTACCCGATTTCCAAATCTCTGAATTTAGCTCTCTGGAGTTGTTGACTTTCTTGGCGTTCTTTCGCGAGGATTAAATTTTTATTTGCCTCCTTGAATGCGTTATTCATCACTGTTATTTTTTTTGCTATGTAATCCTGATATGTTGTTTCTGTATTGTTTTCTGTTACATTAGTTTCAAAAAAGGTTGGAAAGTCTCTTCCCAAAAAAAGAAAGTTTGGTGTTTCTTTGGTGCTTGAATGTACTGTCGCGTTGTAAACCGCTACGTGGCATTGTACTGCAGTATCCCAGTATGGCGAATTCTCCGCTAATGTCGCTAAGGTGTATTTCAATTGTTTGTTAGTAACCTCCACTATACCATTAACCCATGGCGAACGTACCGATGCTATTCTGGCAACTATTCCGAGTTTTTCTGTCATAATTTGGTGTATACTAGATGTAAACTGAGAGCCTGCGTCCGATAAAACTGTCCTAGGACATCCCCAATTCATAAAGTAATTTAAGAGTCTATCAGCAACTGTAGTGGCCGTAATATCTGGGATTGGAAACATTTGTATATGTTTGGAGAAATGGTCTACCACCGATAACACATATTTATTATTTGAAGTGCTAGTTTGAAACGGTCCGCAAATGTCTGTCGACAAAATTTGCACGGGCCCATCAGGTATGGGATTTCTTCCCAGGGGAACGGGCTGATTTTTTCCCTTTTTCTTTCTACACTGTTCGCAAGATGTAATAAAATTTTGTGTGTCACTGTACATACCCGTCCAAAAATATCTGTCCGATAATAGTTTATAAGTTTTATCAATCCCTGCATGTGTCACGTGTGTAATTGCTAAAATTTCTTTCTGTAAATTTCTGGGTATAACTATAGTTTTGTTCAAATTGTCTCTCCAAGGTCTGTCCTTCCAGTTTCCTACGTGCATTAATAAATTAGTTTCCTCGTCAATATATAATGTGTCATAATGTTTACCCTCTTTAAAATTCCGATTTTGTAAATTTTCTCTGATTATTTTTAATTTTGGATCTTTAATTTGTTCATCTAAAATTCTATCTAACGCCGGGATTTCTGTTATTGTGTTTATCTGTGCAATATAGACACTATCCTCATTCACATATCCATTTCTTTTCACCGTGTTTTCTCCCTTAATTTGTTCTATCAGGTTAATTTCTCCCCTTGGATTCTCAATGTTTTGTTTTCTCTCATTCTGCTCTGTTTGTTTACTTTCAAAATCATCTCTACTTAAAAAAGCCGCTAATAAATTATCTTTACCCGGGACGTGAATAAATTCATAATCGTATTCAGATATGTCTAAAAGCCACCTCTGTAATACGCTGGGTGGGTTTTGTATTTTTAAATGCTGTCCCAAAGGTAAATGGTCAGAAAGCACAAAAAACTTTCGTCCGAAAAGAAAATTCCTAAAAAATTTCATTCCCTGATGCATAGCTAATAATTCAATTTTCATGGCCGGATACTTTTGCTCCTGTATCGATAATTTCCTGCTAAAATATGCAATCGGTTTTAAAATCCCATCTCTGTATTGTAAAAGAGCGCCTCCTATGGACTGAATGCTGCCATCGATATTCAGATAAAAGTCTTTGTCAAAATCTGGCTGTATAAGTAATGGTTTCTTGAAAAAACATTCTTGGAGTTCCTGAAATGCCTCCTCACATTTATTATCCCATTTAAATTTATTATCCTTTCTTGTTAAGTCTGATAAAACCGCGGTTAATTGAGCATAATTTTTTATTGAATTTCTGTAAAAATTACAAATGCCTAAAAATCTTTTTAATTTTCTTAAAGTTTTTGGTACTGGAAATGAAGTGATTTTGTTTATATTTTCATCTGTTGGTGTAATGCCTTTTTGACTAATTTCAAATCCTAAATATGCTACTTTTTCTACAAAAAATTTACATTTGCTGGGTGTCAGAGTTAGGTTGTATTTTCTTAATTTATCGAATACTAATTTTAATTTATGTATTAATTCTGAATAAGAGTTAGCCGGGATTATTATGTCGTCGATGTAAGCTTGTATGTTTTCCTCTCTTAAGTCCGCTAAAATGGTATCCATAACCTGTTGAAAAATTGGAGCGGAGCTTACATGTCCAAAAACGAGTCTTTCAAATTGGTAATTGCCATAGGGCGTTGTAAAAGCAAATAATTCTTTTGTGTCTTCAGGCAAAACCAGTTGGTTGAAAGCACTATGAAAATCCAGTTTCGAAAAGTATCTATGTCCGGCTAATTTAGTTATAATTTCATTCACACGGGGAATTTTGTAAGGAAACAGTGTGGATATGTTATTAATTAATCTCAGATCTAAACATAAGCGGTACTCTCCACTTGTTTTACGCACTAAAATCATCGGCGATGCAAAATTTGATTTTGTTCTGGCAATTATCCCTGCTTCTTCTAACTCTTTTAATTGACTTTTTGCGGTATCTTGCAGTGCGTACGGAACGTCGTATGGCCTGGAACGTATTGCGTGGTCATGTGCAAGCTTTATCACCGGTTTTACGATGTCAGTCGCTCCTAAAGTTTTTAATGATTTTGAAAAAACGTCCGAATATTGCATTACAAATTTGAGGAAATCTTGTTTAACGTTTGGGTCCATGTGGTCCGTATTAAAATCTTCTGTTTTCAAATCTTTTTTCCTTTCGGCAATTATCTCCGGTTTAGCCTGTATTAAATTTATCATCTCTTCGTATTTATGTGTCCGTTCACTAATTTCTGGTTCTTTAATGTCCTGTTGTTGTATCGTAAAATATGTTGTAACGTTTTCTAAAGCCATGTTTTTATTTAATGTAATTGTCGCATTCGTGTTATTCTGAACTTCAATTTTAATTTTGTTCTCATTCATGTGGTATATTCCATAATTCATTACAATGTATGATTTTTCTTTGGGTTCGAACAAAACCTCTGTTCCATTTTCTAGACTTTCCTCACTATATACTACAACATTCTCCCTCGAATTAGGTTTGATTTGTACTTTTCTTAAAATTTTGGCTAGATTCGGTTTTTCCTGTATTATCTCATTTATTTGTCTATCAATTTGCCTATCAGAATTTAAAATTATTTCCATGTCGCCTATCTTCAGAATGTTTTTTTGTGTATTCAAAATGGCTTGATTTTTCTGTAAAAAGTCAAAACCTAATACTCCCTTGAATTTTTGTGTAAATTTTGCTGTTGTGACAAAAAAAATGTGTTTGAACTGTTTTCCCTGAATTTTGAATGGAATTTCCACCGTCTTTATATACTCAATACTATGTCCTGTTAAAGTTGATATTGTAACACTCCTTGACACATATTTAATTTTGACATTATCTTTAATTTTATTGAACAATTCTAATGATAATACACTAACGTTCGCTCCAGAGTCTATCATGAGTTCGCTTTGTATATTTTTAAATTGAGCTATTATTGTTCGCAATTCTGTTTTTTCAATTTGTTCTCCTACAGATGCAATCGTTTCCTCATGCTTTTCAATACTTTCATCATTATGTATCTCCAATTTCTTATTTTCTGTTTGTACAGGAATTTCAATTTTTCTCGGGAACTTTACCCTGTAATTTTTCTCTCTTTGTAAGTTATTATTTAAAGCTCCCACAATTAGTTTAAATTATCTCTTCTATTAGGGAAATTTCTGTATCCAAATCTTGTATTCATCTCTCTTCCATCATTCCTTTGCACATCCGTTTCTCTGATTCTGTTTTGGTTTGACTCGTCCCTATTATATCGTTGTTCCCTAGAAAATCTACTTTGTGTTTGTAGGGGGTGCTGCATAGTAATTTCTGCTCTGTTGATAGTTTCCAAAGGCGTGGTTTGGCCTATAATCGTATGTGTCCGGCTGGGAGGAGTAAGTTCTGTGGTCATCATACGGCTGGGTTTGAAATGAGTGGGGAGGAGACTGTATTTGATTATGCCAATGTGTTCTCGCGTTGTTTATGTTTTGACTCTGTGTTTGCTTAAAATGATCAGCTTTGTATATTCGGCATTCTCTCATGAAATGTCCCTGTTTATTACAGTAGTGACATGTTACTGGTTTTTTTGTTTGTGTCGTGGGAATTTGTACTTTTTCTTGGATTTTTAATGTGTTTATTTCTTGGGTAATTGAATTTAAAATATGTGCGTTAAATTCCTGTTGCTCTTTGCGGAGCGTCTCAATTTCTTGTCTATAAGTAGCACTATTTACATTTGCCGTTATCGCAGCTAAATTTGCCTGTTCCAAGTTTGTGGCTATTTTTACAGCTTCATCAAAATTTTGTGCATTCGTTTTTATTATTTCTCTCTGGAATTCAGGTGTTACTGCCTCTAAAAATTTACTTAACCTTAATTTATCCATAATCTGTTGTGTCGCTTCACTGTGCTCTGTGTCGCCAATATAATTTAAAGTTAGTGTTGTTATTCTGTGTGCCAGCTGCTTAATCGTTTCTCCCTGTGTCTGTTTTGCGGTCGTGAAAAGGATCTGATTTGTTGTAATGTTCGGTTTTTCTGTAAAGAACTCTAATAACCTATCCCTAAATTTTTCGAAAGATGTTTCCCTTCTTAATTCTTGTGACCCTATATAAAATTTTCTTGCATTCCCTCTTAACCGAGATTTCACAATTGCTAACTTTTCCTCCTCTGACCAATCCCCCAAGCTGCTTAAAGATTTGATCTGGTCAAAAAAAATTTCTACATCATTCTCTATGCCATTGCATTCCCCTAATAGGTGTATAAGTCCTGGTAACCTGCCCCTCGTTGCTGGAGGATTTTCTCCGCTTTCCGTCATTCTAAATTTCACTTTCTCGCAAAAATTCTATATCTAAAATTATTTCCTGTTTTTACACCTCAAAATGTTCCCCCAAAATATTTAAATACAATATCACATAAATTCAAAAACATAATTCTAATCATTTCACTATCTACGCATGCAAATACTTCAATCCTCATAATACCCTCTTAAAATATTACACAAATATTTATATAATTCAAAAATTTCTTAAAAGCTTCAAGTTCCCTAATAATTATATTTTCACATACAATATGGCATGTCTCGTTGAGAACACATAATGATTCACTATTTTGATTGTTTCTCATACTGTGAAATCAATTTTCTTAAATTTACTTATATTTATTTTAATTTTAAAATTCTTTCTTTAATTTAGTCCTTATTTTACACAGAAAAAAATTTTATTCAATATTTTCATTTTTCATTAATTCCAAATATTTTTATTCTCTTCATTAAAATTTAAATTCTGGCATACACCTGGTCTACAACAGCAAAGTCGCCAGAAGGGTGAATTAATTTTGAATCCAGGTTTGATTGGTCATGAGCACCAATATGATAAGGGTGCAATAATTTTGAGTCCAGGTTCGAAACTGGTTTAAACGGCACCAAAATGATATGTGTGCAATAATTTTGAGTCCAGGTTCGACTGGTCACGGGCGCCAAAATGATATGTGAGTCATCACACGTCAGGTATTGACGCTATATAGACCGATCTCGTAAAGTGGAGTAAATTAAAATACATCTAATAAGAAACTGAAAATGAAGAGACAAATTTTAAAACAGAAGTAAATAAACATTTATTTATGCGATAACCATTACTAATATTTGATAAATTCAACAATTCCACAATGCATGTTTAATACTCCAGACCTCGTATCATCTCATCTAATTTTACAATCATGCCGCGGAACCAATATTTCAAATCATATACTGATAGATCTCCTTTATCAACATCTGCCTTGCGTGAGGCATACATTACACAATGGCATAATTAAATTTAATAAAACCTTTTTGTCACTCTTAACACTAGTCTTAATTAATGGGGAGAGAGGGTGAGAGCATATTGAACAAATTGACCTTCGTGCAAAATACATGTAAAGAAATTGCCTACCTCTGGCATCGTCGTCGACGGAAACTTGTCATTGGCGGGAATCGGACCTCTCCGATCGGACTTCTCCGTGTCTCCTTGTCGCTCTCTCTAGCGACCACCTTTCCGCACTCACAAAATTCAACTCCCTTTTCCTCGATTTTCAAATTTTAAAAGTTTTTGTCTCTCTTCATCTCTCCCCCTCTCTCTTAGGCCCCCAGACTCTCATTGGTTCCGTAAATACATAACTCCGCCTTCCGGCTATCTAACTGGCCGAAGCCCCCCTTGAAATATCAGATATTTGAGCATTGTCTTTTTCGAGCAGAAAGTTCTCACGGACATTTTCCCATGTCCATCAGGAAGTTAATTGACTTCTCGGGTCAAGAGGTTCAACCCCTTCCGTCTGATATAGTACCTAGTGATGACGTGAATACGAGAAGCACCCTTTTTCACCCTCGAACTACGTCCGGTCCAGCTGTGTTCAAGGGAACGTTATATGTATTGTCTCGCTGTATGAGGGACCATCTTCTTAGATCCCCTTCCACTTTCAAAATAGCAATGTTATATTGGGAATTGAAAATTACAATATAACAATAACCTCTCACTAAACATTTCTCAATTTTTAGCAGTTAGTAAAAATCGCATTTACCTGAAAATTCAAGTTTTAATCTTAAAAACTCTGTTAGTTCTATATTTCACAGCTATGTATTGGTTTTAAGTGTCACGCCTGCCGACTCAGTATGCGTTTCCAACCCTTTAAAACATTACATTTAGCTAAGGAATTTAAATTCCTCATCGTAAAAATATTCATCTAATTCGGCACGTTATAGTTAGGTGTCGACGATGGATTTACTTCATACTCCCTCTGTAGCTGATATCGCCTTATAAAGTGTTAGTAGATATAAAATTTAGCTAGAAACTTCCTATTCATTCAGCTAAAAACCAGCCTAAGTCTCATTCTTAAATATCTAGACGAGTTTCCTTGCTATGTACTGATTATCCATACGTTAAATAACCCTAAACAATCTATTTATTAACAAAATTTCATAGTGTCGTCTTTAAAAACTACCCTAACATTCATTTCTATTGCTTTGTACTGGTTGTGTGTATCACACACATTTCACCTCATTAGGTGTTTCCGCTCCCCTGGAAATTTATATTCGTTGAATTTAACTCGATACATAATTATTTGTGTTAAATTTTACTAAGTACAACATCACGTTTAGCAGGTTTTGAAACACTATAATTTGTATTTGTCAGTTTTTTGAAAGATATAAACTTGTATGTATTATATTTCACTTGAAACTAGTATGCACAGGAAAATTTATGTTATTATCCGTAAGAAAATTAACACGCATGTT
The DNA here is from genome assembly GCA_951213105.1 of Amaurobius ferox. Taxonomy (NCBI): domain Eukaryota; kingdom Metazoa; phylum Arthropoda; class Arachnida; order Araneae; family Amaurobiidae; genus Amaurobius; species Amaurobius ferox. The sequence goes on from OX578147.1 coordinate 9,775,214, forward strand.
GTTTCTTTAATCGTTGAAAATCACATTTAGTCTTTTTTGAACTCTAAGACCTGCGAATATGTGTGCAGATTCATTCGCACTTTGATAAAGCCATTCCTCACCGAGCAGCGCTACATTTGTAAACGCCCCCTGTAATCACCCTACTACCACCATGGAAGCTTAAAGCTGATCTCCTCTGTCTGTAGAAAAGTTTGGGAGGGCGCGATAACAACTATATCATTTTACAAATTTTAAACATTAAAAGCCCTCGAATGTACCATCATCTTTAAAGGGCTGTTTTTTAATAATAGTTTTTCTTTAATTAAAAGGTGCTATGTATTAGATCATCCACATTTAAAAAAGGCAGTGTCTCACAGTAAGAATAAGATGGAAGCACACTAAACTTGGCATAAACAGAGTGTATTCTACTTGGTTTTCTTCCGATTTCGAGAGGGATCCCAAGTCTTCGTTAAAAATACAGTCTGGAATTCAGGGAAGCAACTATATTTAGGGGAATTTAAAGGATATATTCGTTAAATTCATGCAGTTCAAAACTCACATTCACTGGATACTTACATGCTCGAAATTCACTGAATTCACACGAAACACGTATTTCCGAATTTCAAGTAGTTCAAAACATGCTTTTGTAGTTTTTTACAAGTTCGAAACGTGTATTTGTGAAATTCAAACACTTTAAAACATATATTTTCGAAATTTTATTAAGAAGGATTGGCACCCTCGCTTGATACAGGTATTCCAGAGATTTAGCTGGTTCAAAACATACGGTTTTGTTGAATTTTATAAGTAAAATACATATTTTTGTTAAATTCAAACACTTCAAAACACATTTCTGTTAAAAAACGTTAAAAATTTGACAAGTGTGACATTTAAGTGGCTCAAAACACAGATGTGCGTTTTTTTAAGAGCATGAAACGCGTATTTGCTAAATTTTGTTAAGTAAAAATCTTACATTTGTTAAAATCTCTCCGGATATATATTGTCTCCGGTTGTTAAATTATTTATTTTGTGTTATCTTATCTCTTCTATCTTGCATCCCCCTAGGAGTGATAGAATTCCCTTTCTTCTTCGACCCAGACCGTCCGACCTACCAGAAAGGTGTAAGGTATCTGTTTGGACGGCCGGGAAGTGCCACCCAATTTAGACCGGAACCCAGTGGGGGAGGCATCTAGAGGGACTGTACCCTCCTTCCCCTACCACCAACCTCTCGGGAGGACTTACGGACCCACATGTTTAACGTGATCGTACTCCGCGTGAACACGGTGGCAGTTTGGGCAGCGGCGGGAATCGAATCCGGGCCTACCGAGTGCAACCTCTGCGCGTTAACCACAGGACTACCGCGCCCAGAATTCTCTCTCTACAATTATTTATTTTTGGCCGAATTGCACTCCTAGCGTGTATTCCCCTCTCAACTACAATGGTAAGCAAGCATTCTTTTGGAATGCCTACAATGACAGTGTCTCCTATCATACACTTACCTCCCGCTTATTAATATTGCCTTTCACGGCCCTTGTAGTTACTCTTCCAGCACAGTGGGAATCTTACGTGTGTCGGGCAGAGAATATACTTCTTTCACAAAAACTAACATACACCTGTTTTAAACTTTTAAAAATGAGGTGAATGTTAAGTACTGAATTTTATTCAATGCATCTTATTTAAATCCTATTATTTTCTGTAAAGTACCTTGGGATAACGTCACTCAACCCACACGAAGTAGGGAATCTTATCGTGATCGGCAGATAATTTAATTTATCACTCCTTTAGAAATTAAACATATGTTGCTTTTAAATGAATGTAAATTGACGAGATGGTGGTGAACGCCATACTTGTGTAATTTAAAAAAAAATTATACATTCAGTTATTCACATTTAAAATGCATTCACCCACCCACATTAAAAAATGTCTGAGACACCCATATTTCAGAAAATCATAGGATTTAAATAAATAAGTTAGAAATAAGATGCAGACACTGATATTTTAGAAAATCATAGCAGTTAAATAAATAAGATGCACTGAATAATATTCTGTACTTAACATTCACCTCATTTTCAAATGTTTTAAACCGGTGTTTGTTTGTTTTTGTGAAATAAGTGTATTCTCTGGGAGTATTCCGAATTTTAAGATTAAATGTTCCGCTGATCGCCTATAGCCGATAAATAAGCCGTGGGTTCCCACCCTCACGAATCAGGAATCTTATCGCGTTCGACAGATATTTTAATTTAGCTCTCCTTTAGGAATTAAACACTTGCTGTCTTGTCTTTAATTCAGTGTAAATTGGCTGTACTGCGATTTAAAGCACTTATCGCAAACACTGGGTATACACCTCTATTACTTTCCTTATATACATTATGTATAAGGTAAGTATTGTGACGAGGTCGAAAATTCGAATTTTCGACGGAAGAGCAAGTTTCAAGCATCCTCGATCGCGAATCTAACATTTTTGAGGATATGTCTGTGTTCCAAGGCAAATATGGAACATTGCGAATTATGGAGGGAGTACAACCTACAAAGATGGTCCCTGTACTTCTCCTTCAATTCATATACAGTTCCCTAAGAGAACACCTGCAAAAGGATGAGCAAGCCATGTTTCTGGGAAATATGGGCAGCGATGGCTCAGTTACAGAGGGGCGCACAGCAGGGCGTTTTTGGGGAGAGCTGACCCTTGTCCGGTTCGGCGACACGTGCATACAGGGTCGTGGGAACGCGGGCCCACCTGTCAGATATTAATTCTGGGGTGATCGCCGTCCTCTTGTCATCACAGCACCCAATAGCTGGACATAATTCCGAAATATCCAATGAAGATACCAGGGGCTTCAATTGGGGGACCAGTAATAAACCTGGGGCTTAATTGTGTAGGAGGAGACATTTTTCGGATGTTCGAGAGAGTGTGAGATTTTGCAAAAAGAGCGGAGAATTGGTTTTGTGCTTCGGAGAGAAAAGTTCTCCCAAAAGACGTAGCGATGACCGGCGTTTCCTCCGCGGTCAACGTGCCCCGCATCGAGTGACGATCTAGCCATGTATCGAAGGTACGAAATGCATGTCTCCTATACTCTCAGTCTGTTTGACACTAATTTAGATAATTCCGCACTCTCTCGACATCATATTCAATTTACACTTGAGTGAAATAATCGGAATGAATTTAATTGAAAACTTAAATGAAGGAGAATTTGTATTATATATTTGAAATATTCATGATTTAGAAAAAGTCAAACACGAATGTCAATGGAGAGTGATTATGATTTAGTAAGATTGTTAATTGAATTAATTAAATATGTTCTTCTATTAGTATTTTAATTTCCTTTTGTTAATAAATATATATTGTTAATGTTTTATATCATGTCCGTTGTCCTCATTTTCCATTAATTTGATTTTTATGTATTTTTATTCGACACGGCCAATGTCGGAAGTTGTTTTAATGAACAATACCACTGAATTATGCCTTCTAACCGGACGTGTGGTTAAAAACCACATAACAAACAAGAAAGATCAATCATGCTTAAAGCATTGATTATGAAACACTTTCCAACTTCAATGCAATTTTATTTAAACATGTCTAAAATGCAATACAGTCCTCGATAATATTTTAAAACTTATCACAATACTACATTAATTTATTATATTTGAAACCTTTAACCTTCATCGAAAAAAATTAACTTCATTCAAATGACGGCATTAAAGTATAAATTGCCTGGTTTAAATATCTCTAAAATGTGATACATTCCTCGGTAATAATTTTAGAATTATCATAATACTACGATAATTTATTATATTTGAAAACTTCATCGAAAACAACTGAAATTCATTCAAATGACGTCATAAAAAAATAACACGCCTGGCTCTCTCTATAAAAGCAACATTTCATTCATAAATAATTCCCCCATTCATGTCATTCATCACAATACTATAATAATTTATTTTATTTAAAAATTAAGACCATTGAGCTATAAGTAAGTAATCTCTATGCGTAAAACTTCATCGAAAAATATCGTCCTTCTCTTTCTAAAATCAATGAATTCATATAAGCTAAGCAGACTCCATGGACTAAATTATTTTGTGTTAAAGAATTACAGCGATTCTAATACAACTCATTCTATATATTTTGCTGTTTACATTTTACATAGGTAAAAAATAGGCTTAATAGTAGAAATAATCATATTTGGATGAGCATTTAAACTGAAATATATTGTCATTGCGTAGTTTTAGTATGTAGATGCACAGAATTTAGGCAAAAATAAAGTAGTTTTAAGACGGATACAACACTCAATATGAATTAAAAAGAACTTTAAAAATCACGATTTTGAGACAAGATGGATGCCATATATCATTTTGAAGTGGGTCATGTGATCGTTTCATATCATGGACACGTGATCGCTTCATATAAGAGGTGTTATTATTATTTTAATTTTTATTTAAAAAACTACTGAATATATTTCGCTGAGTTTTTTTTTATATATTTTATGGAACAATTTGAATATTGCCTAAAATTTTCGAAGCAATTTGTGAATTTTAAATCCGCTTAAAAAATGCTTGAAAAATTAGGTCCCATAGGGCTCAATGTATTCCATTTTTTCAACCCGGGTTCAATCCAAAACTAATTGTGTGATATTATTCATTTATATTCCCATAGGTCCTATAGATCGTCTGAATAACATACTAAAATTTCATTTTGATTAAGTCATTTTTACGGCAGTTATCGTGCTAACGCACAGACAGACAGACAGAATGAACAAAGTCATAAACACTTTTCAACTTTGTTGTAAAGTGTTAAAAAATGGTTCCGATGACCAGGATTCGAAATAAAAATAATTGTTAAAATAACTGGAAAATTTTTTTTGGGAATAAATTAAAATTAATGTGCGGGATAGGAAAATTTAAAATAAAATGAACTTGAAATAAAATAAAAGTAACTTAAAATAAGATTTAAAATAAAATTATCTTGAAATAAATTTAAAATAAAAACTTAAACTTTAAAAGTAAATTTAACGTAAGGAAATGAGGACATTTAAGAAAATAGATGTTGTCACAAGTGTTATGCCATATGTATATGAAGTGTTTATTTAAGAAGTCTTGTGTATATTTAAGAAAAAGAATTATAGGATTTAAATATATTGAGTTATGGGAGAAAAATCGGAGAAAATTAATAATGGAAGGTAATATTTTTTGGGAACTAAATTTTTGGAAATGAGTCGGAGTATGATTTTATGCGTAAGATTTTTGAGTATCAATAATTGTATTTTTATGTTGCATGAAAAGTGTGGTTTTTATGTAAACTCGCATTGTTCGTAAGGATAGAAATTTTGGATTAGAAAATTAAGGGAAAACTTAACAGATTTTAAAAATGACAGAAAGGGGTGATATGACGGTAACGCCTACAAGTAGGATTTCTGGGATTATTTCCTTGTTAGGAAAACTGAGCGGAAGCGACGAAAACGAGACCTCCATGTTTTTCGAACAGATGGAATCTTGAAGTGAACTAACAAATTGGAACGATTTAGAGAAACTAGCAATTGTTAAATCCCGTCTGCGCGGAAACGCAAAAAAATTCTACATACGTTCAAAGGATCTGCGTAGCGAAACATCTTTCGAGACTTTCAAACAAAAATTTTCAGATTTTTTCACCTCCGAACCTAATGTCACCATAAACCAAATTCTTTTCTCAACAGCTAAACAAACAAAGGGAGAAAATATTAAAGAATTAGCGCATTGAATTACTACATTAACTTTAAACTACGTGGGTGAAACACAACTTAATGAACACACACACGCAATTATGGACAAACTTAGCCTAAGTAAATTTTTGGAAGCAGTTGAGCCCGAATATCGGAAAGAAATTGTAAAAAGCAACCCAAAAAGTTTTAGGGATGCAGTAAAAATTGTTCAAAATTTAGAAGCGGTCAACCTTACAACAACAGTTGAATTAAATAACATATCTCAATACAGCGATATTCAAATGTTTAAAAAGGAACAACAACAGTTTAATTCCAACCTACTTGAAAAAATAACACAAGAAATAAATCATCTTAAAATTAGAGAAAACAGGAATAATTATCAGATAACGGACACATATTCATGCAATTTTTGCGGTAAATTTGGACATTGTATGCAGGATTGCTGGCATTACATTAGAGAGAGAAATAAAAAAACACACATCTCATTACAAAACAAACATAGTTTTTCGCGAAAACCAACAGAACATTATGCACGCAGGATTTCCCCCACCCGTCTCCAACCAAATTATGCTGAGAGGCTTCCCAATACGACATACAATGTACCCCCAGATAGATTTTACCCCTCACGTACTCAAGACTGTTGGGAGGAAAAGCAAACTTATGGAAACGAATATGTTAATGAAGGAAGAACAGCGAACCAGAAATATACACATAGGAATGACGAACGGAATTTTGAGGTCCCGCGTAACAAAAATGATTTTCAGGGACAAAACCAAGATAAATTTAAATATACGGATAACTCGGACAGATACGCCAATGGCAGCAATGATTTTAGACGGAAAACAAATTTTAACAGAATTGATTCTAGACGAAATGCAAATTTTAACAGAAGTTTAAACTAGAAGGGGAGATTGAGAATTTGCGTCAACAAAGGCGTAGAAATGGGGTGCAGTCTCCTTTAAATAAAGATAATAAAATCCCTGTTAGAGATAAAAATTACATAGAGAATAATTCAGGAGAGGTTCAGTACATAGATAGGAGGAATTCCAGGGAAGATAGAAATTTAAGGAATAGAGAAGGAATTAGAAAAAGGAATGTTACACAAATAAATATTGAGAACGAGGGACAAAATGTTGGAAAATATGAAATTCAAATCGATAGAGAAAATATTGGTAATAACACAACCCAAAATAGTGGAGAAAGAGAGGACATTAAGGACTGGAAGGACAAAGTTGAACGTATCGCGTCAGCTGGAGATGAATTAAACACAGGATTACCCACCGTAGAAAATAAATTTCAAAACACGGAAATAAAAATTCGCTTAGACTCCGATACATTCTTTTCGCTTTGGCCTATTGATATTTTCAAAAAAATTAAAGAAGAAACTCAGAAATTACGTGAAAACAAAATAACGGACGTTTGGGTTAGTGAGAGCGCTGATTCCAAAGACACACAGAATACAAATACAAGTTATGACAATGAAGATATCCAAATTCCAAATGAAAATAAAACAACGGATGTTTTGATTTGCGAGAAGGTGGATTTCAAAAATACACAAAACACAAGTACAAATTATGACAATGAAAATATTCAAATTCCAAATGAAAACAAAGTAACGGATGTTTTGATTGATATTTTGATTAGCGAGAATGTTGATTCCAAAAATTCACAAAACACAAGTATAAACTATGGCAATGAAGATATCAAAATTCCAAATGGAAACAGAATAACGGACGTTTTGGTTAGAGAAAGGGTTGATTTTGAAAATACTCAAAATACAAATAAAACTCACAATTATGAAAACATTCGGAAATCAGATGAAAGCAAAATAATGAAAGTTAATAGAAATCAAAATGTTATTTTCCAAGAAGTCCAAAATGAGAATGGAAAGGTTAATTGTCAAAAAAGTCGAAAAGAAAATGCAAAATGCAAGCTTCAGGACATTCGAATTACGAATGAGAATCACGAGGTACAAATAATCCCAATTTCAAATGAGAGTAAAATAATGGATGTTATGGACAATGATAATGAAAATGTTAACTTTCAAAATTTGCAAAATTCAAATGATACCAGTAAAAATACACAAAATGAAAATTGTAATACAAGTAGAGAGAAAAACCCAAACGATAGTGAAGTGAATTGTGTTCAGAAATAGATGAGAATCAAAGCAAAAAGTATGTTAGGCAAAAAGTAGAGGTTCCACAGGAAATACAAGTTTGTAACACTAGTGAAATTGAGGAGATCCAAGAGCGGGATGAAAGAAAACTCGGTTCAGATTTTTTCATGAAACCAAAAATTTTTAGGAACTTAATATTGTCTGATGATCGCTATTTGAAAAATTTCAAAATGAGAAAGAGGTAAAAAAATAATAATAAGTCAAAATGAATTCTTTGGAAAATGATCTGACAATGAATAAATTATAAAAGTGAAAAATGGATTTGAGGTCAAAATTGTGATGAAAAACTATCTCTTCCTGCTTTTCTTATTTAACGTACTTGCGACAGATAAGTAGCAAAATACACGACATTCACAAAATGTCAGTATAACACAGCACTAACGAACCCCCCCCCCCTCCTCAAACGGTCAGCGCAAAAATGTCAACTCAAAACTATAGCGAAAGGACTTCTTTCCCTTCCCTCTTAAACAGTCAGAACGCGTGCAACGGGATAGAACTGGTTTACAGAAAGACATGGTTGAGGGCAGGTTGCCATTCTTACAAAACACTTCGGTGGCGACTATTTCAGGGAGGCAGAATTCCCCGTGGCGACTCGCGGTCAGTGTGGAGATGGGTTCCACCCAAGGTCAATTTTCGAGCAGAAACGAAGGGGAGATGAAATCTCAAAAAGGGGATGATTTTCAAGCTCAGTTTGCACAGGGCGCACGATATACACAGGGGAGAACTGGTTTCGAATACAAATGAAAAACAAATGCGGGAGGACGATTTATCCTTGGTTAAAAGAGAATAAAAATTTTAAAATAAATGTAGGAATAGGTACACAATTTTTGTTATATATTTTAAACTCGGTATTGAAATTGTAAATAAAGAAAAATAAGGTTAGGTAAGAATTTGAAGAGAAATATGGTTTAATCTTGGAAGCACGACTAAAACAAATTTTATATACAAATATATATATATATATATATATATATATATATATGAAGATTTTTATGATTACTTGTAATATATATACCCGAGAAATACCAATGAAAATTGCTTGTAAACTGAAGGTTTTTGCAAATCAGAAGCCTAGTGTAGCACGATGTGCTATGCAAGAAGTTTGGAAATTGAAAAAATGGAATCTAGTGATTATAAAAGGAATAAAATGTATATGAAAAGCATTTCTGAAACTATGTACGTTATCAAGGGCCATACATGTTTCATTAATGCTGATTCTACGTTTCTGTTTACATAACTGTAAAATGTATTACAGAAATAATGAAAATGGCCCGACGTAGAAGAAAATACAAAGTGGATCAAAAACACAAAAAAATCAAACATAAACATAAAATATTCTGTTACACCAGCTTGTGGCTAATTATTGAAATGAGGATGCAAAGTATTATAAAGTGATATCAAAAGAATATAATGAAAATAAAATGAAAATATATCTACCCCTAGTACAGTGGTACTTCTGGAAAAGCATGTGTATTACCAATCATCTCAGAACAGGTTACAGTGAATTTTTTGTTACTGACTAAGCAGTTTTCTCAAAGCAGGTTAAAGTGAATTATACGAATAGTTTAACTGTTAGAAGAAGACATGGAGTTTATGAATTATTTAGAAATGCTAGAGTATGATCTGTCAATATGTTGCTGTAATTGTTGCAAGTTTTTGAATTTAAATTTAAAATGTGTTTTAATAAAAGAAAAAATAAGATTGGGCGGGTAGTTATTTTTGATGACGGTGTTGATGAATTTATGAAGATGTTCTTTGTAGTAACAAGGTGTGCTTAACATTTTGATTCTTAATAACTGGTTATTAATAATATTTCTATATACAGATTTGGAAAGATTGGAAGAGAAATGTTGAAGTTTATTTACTTTGAAGTTATAAGTTTCTGTTTTGTCATAGATTTTAAATTGTATTGTATTTGCATTTTTAATTGTTAAACTAACGTCTAGAAAATTGATCCAGTTGGATGTATATACATTTTCAATGAGTTGTAGATTAGGTGGATAGAAATCAAAATTTAATTCATTGGCCTCATTAGTAATTCCAATAATAATAAGATCATCAATATATCTGTACATTATATGACTGTTGAAAGGGTTCTGATTTTCGTAAAAATGTAGATAAAGGTTGGCCTGTATGGTGGATGATTTACCTCCCTGTGGGATTCCTTTATTTAATTTGTATATATATATATACAAATTAAATATTATATATATATATATATATATATATATATATATATATATATATATATAAAAGGGGCGAGAGAAAATATACATCAAAAATTGCACGAAAAGCGCGTAAAATGGGGCGCAAACTTTAAATAAATATTGCATTATAAATAGAGAAAATTTTAAATAAATATTACATTAATTCTGAAATTTTAAATAAACATTGAATTATTATTTAGGGAATTTTAAATAAATATTACATTAATTAGAGGAATGTTTAAATAAATATTGCATTAATTAGGGAATTTCAAATAAATATTGCATTAATTAGAGGAAATTTTAAATAAATGTTACATTAATTAGAGGAAAGTTTAAATTAACATGAAATTTTAAAATAATATTGGATTGCAAATATAGGGATTTTAATTAAATATTGAATTATAAATAGAGGTAATAAATGGAGGTAATTTTAAATAACTAATGCATTATAAACAGACGGAATTCTAAGTAATTATTGCAAAAAGAAAAATGAATTTAAGTAAGACTTTAACGGAAAACACTTTGCGACATTTTTAATATTATAAGCGAGTGATTTAGAAGAAAAACGGAATAAATAAATAAAATATATAGGAAAGGATATGGCGAAAATTACTTTTATGATAATAACAAGAATTTAAATATAAGAATAAAGGAAAATTACATTGAAATCAATAAGCGGATAGTAATGACACGGAATTGGGATAAAGTAAATAAACGTTTTAAAAATAAATAAATAAATAAATAACCACAGGGAGAATGAGAATAACATACAATTATTTTAACATAAGGGACAGCAATGAATAGGAATTGATGACAATAAGGAGACATATGTAAAAATTTAAAAATACTAACACATTAATATAATAAATTTTTAAAGTTAAAAATTAAAACTTTGAGGAATACCTATGCGTTTTTGAGATCTACCATCCTAGACGTACTTATATTGCACATTGGCAAACCGTGATAAGGTTCCACGTTAACATTTAGCCTTGCGCTATAAAGTATTTTTCTTCCTTTTAAAAGATAATGGATAAATAAAAACACTTACCCCTTTCATCGGCATACTGTGCGCTTTGGTAATCCATAAAAGAACACTGCACACGTTAAAAATCTCCTTTGCACATCATAAAAATAAACTAATACACTCTCAGACATATAGGTAACACACGTCTTTCTATCCCACGAGGTCGGTCGGTCAAACATACGGGATTTATCTTCTACGGGTCCACAACTGTAAGAGCACGAAATCCTTTGAAAATAGGGACTTTTCCGAAAAACAAGTCTTGCCAATCCTGGGAAAAACTGGTTTCACATGGACACCGCAGCTTCGGCGGCGAGGAAAAAGGCTTGTTAACTGACGTTGACGGGAAAAGTTTAAGCATAGGGACTCCCGGGTTTACTTGTAAAGAAAAAAAGAAAGCTGACGGTTTACAAGAAAGAAATTAAAGAAAATACTTACTGCTTACGGAACGTTTACTATAAAGGAATTACGAATGTAGATCGTCAAAGAAATATAAGGGAGTATTAAAATGTAAGATAATTACGGATTTATGGCAGATAATATTAAAGAGAACTACGGACACAAATTGGTTTATTAAAAGGAAAATTTGCAAGGAGTTTATGATAGAAATAAGTGTAAGAGAATTATGAATTTGCTAAGAAATGGTTTATTAAAGGGAAAATTTACAAGGAGTTTATGATAAAAAGAAAGGATAAGAGAATTATGAATTTTATTTGTAAATGGTTTATTAAAAGGAAAATTTGCAAGGAATTTATGATAAAAATAAGTGTAAGATAATTATAAATTTTGTTAGGAAGTGGTTTATTAAAGTGAAAATTTGCAAGAAATTTATGATAAAAATAAATGTAAGAGAAGTATGAATTTTTTAGGAAATGGTTTATTGAATGAAAATTCAAAACGCTAAGGCGAGATTCGGAATACACAATTTTGGATTATGTATATAAGGGATATATAAAGGAGAGTTGATTGATAATTTGAAAAAAAATATGTTTATTGTGTTTGTACAAATTATGAATTTATTAAGAAATGTAATATGGCATGACAATTCGTGATAATATTGACAAAAATTTATTTGTTTGTTTTTCTTTGTATTTTCAATGAGATAGTATAATGTATTTGTAAATATTAGTAAATGAGGTAATCAGTGAGAAAATTTTGTAGGCAACATAAATGTTGAAAGGAATGAAGAAAGAGAATTAGAAAAAAAAATGATAACGATGGGAGAATAATGTTCACTTTGCAGGACTAGAGAATGGATGAATTTTACATAACAGTGAAATAGGAGAAAATACTGTATTTTGAATATTAAATAATAGCGAATTAAGAGGGGAATTAGTTTTTGTAAAAAAAAAATAAAAAAAGTCAGGGACTTAATGTTAAATAAGTATTGTAAATACGAGAGAGAGAATTTGTGTCATCAGACTGTATGTATATGTAGGCATGAGTATCAACAAAAGTGTGTACCTCAACTAAGATTCTTCCATGCATAATAATTCAGTGATATGATGCAGACAGTGTGTGCTAATTCATGATCCTTACAGTACAACTTTCCACATGTTTACTTCACAGCGAGAGGTGATGCAGTAACACCACCCAGTTACAGAGTTCCAGACTCACAATTTTCGCACTTCCATGACAGTGAGATAGACGATGCAGTGACGTCTTTTCAACGTAAACTTCCATTTTACATATGTTTACTTCACAGCGAAACTGCGCAGTGATATGCTCCATCTGCAGATCTCCAAGTTCTCGATTTGTTCCACACTTACCATGAGACTGAAATAGGAAACAGTGGCGTGATATAGCCACAGACCCTCTATTACAATTTTTTCCGTAAAAGAACTTTTCCACTATATACAAACTTTGAACTGTGCTTTTTTTATCATTGTTATCATGAACATTCCTTCAACTTTTGGACTACCAATTTATTGGACTTAGAATTTCTATAGAACTGAGAGATATGTCGGAGAGAAAAATATTTTATACTTTCTTTTTCCAAGAGTTTAATGACATTGATCGGAATTATGATGATATTGTGTTTTATATATGTGTGTGTGTAAATGCGGTTACAGGTTTTTAGGTGAATACTGGCCTATGGCACCCTTCATACTACAGGGAAGGGGGTGAATGTTCCAAGGCAAATATGGAACATTGCGCTTTATGGAGGGAGTTCAACCTACAAAGATGGTCTCTGTACTTCTTCTTCAATTCATATACAGTTCCATAAGAGAACACCTGCAAAAGGATGAGCAAGCCATGTTTCTGGGAAATATGGACATCGATGGCTCAGTTACAGAGGGGCGCACAGCAGGGCGTTTTTGGGGAGAGCTGATCCTTGTCCGGTTCGGCGTCACGTGCATGCAGGGTCGCGGGAACGCGGGCCCACCTGCCAGATATTAATTCTGGGGTGATCGCCGTCCTCCTGTCATCACAGCACCCAATAGCTGGACACAATTCCGAAATATCCAATGAAAATACCAGGGGCTTCAATTGGGGGGACCAGTAATAAACCTGGGGCTTAATAGTGTAGGAGGAGACATATTTCGGATGTTCGAGAGAGTGTTAGATTTTGCAAAAAGAGCGGAGAATTGGTTTTGTGCTTCGGAGAGAAAAGTTCTCCCAAAAGACGTAGCGATGACCGGCGTTTCCTCCTCGGTCAACGGGCCCCGCATCGAGTGACGATCTAGCCATGTATCGAAGGTACGAAATGCATGTCTCCTATACTCTCAGTCTGTTTGACACTAATTTAGATAATTCCGCACTCTCTCGACATCATATTCAATTTACACTTGAGTGAAATAATCGGAATGAATTTAATTGAAAACTTAAATGAAGGAGAATTTGTATTATATATTTGAAATATTCATGATTTAGAAAAAGTCAAACACGAATGTCAATGGAGAGTGATTATGATTTAGTAAGATTGTTAATTGAATTAATTAAATATGTTCTTCTATTATTATTTTAATTTCCTTTTGTTAATAAATATATATTGTTAATGTTTTATATCATGTCCGTTGTCCTCATTTTCCATTAATTTGATTTTTATGTATTTTTATTCGACACGGCCAATGTCGGAAGTTGTTTTTAATGAATAATACCACTGAATTATGTGTTCTAACAGAACGTGTGGTTAAAAACCACATAGCAGTGTGTATGTGTGTGTGTGTCAGTGAGCCTGTGGAGATGATAGCTCGCGAACGAAAGGAGCAATTTGAATGAAATTTGGAACACAAATCACAATCCATGAATAATGGAAGCTTGTTGTTTTAAAACACAATCGAATGTTCAGAACTCTCCTAAATTTTTAAGTGAAATTTTGAAAAAATCAACAAAAAATCAAAACCTTTAATAAAGTTACACAAATAGACATTTCTTATGTAATTTTTAATTTGAAAACGATTGACGTAAATTTCACAATGCTAGCATGAACCGTTCTACATATATTGCATATGTTTCAAATAAATTTATCAAAATTCCATAAATTAAAAAAAAATATAAACTGTTAAGAAACATGTTCACTTTCATATGTAATATTATGCGATAAATTTGGTGACATCATTCTCGTGGATCTAGCTCGTTCCATTTACGAGAAAATATACTTTGAGTAATACTTTTGTATTTGAACGCCAATAGTCATTTATCTGTTGTAAGAATAACTTGTTTCTCCGTCCATAACGCTTGGCGAGATTTTGGCGATGAATTTAGCAAAATGTCGCTAATTTAGTGACATTTTTAAATGTTGTAAAATTAACGAATATATCGCCAAATGGATAAAACTGACGCTCAAATCAATGAAAATTACGACTAATTCAAGAAAATGTAATATCTTGGAAAGAATATAAGTATCTACTGCAGAATAACATTTTTTTAACTGTAAAAGTAGTAAATTCAATGCATTATGTAAGGAAAGTCTTGTATTGCCCACATCAGATTTTTTTAGATAATTACATGATTTAAATAAATATTATTGAAATAAATAAGATGTACCGATTTCATTTTCAAAAAAACTACTTTTAAAATATGTATATTCTCTGAGGTTTCTCCGAATTTTAAGATTAACATGAATATAATATACTACCCACTTAAATGTATCACGAATCGCCGTTAAAGAACCCACAACAGATTTTAAGTGGTTCAAAACTTTTGTTTTTATAAATTCTCGAGATTCCAGAAATTCACTCCATTCAAAAAACACACGTGTTAATATTTTTGCAAGTAAAAAATTTGCATTTATGAAATTTTGTTACTAAAATTGATATTTGTTGGCTTTTGAAGAGTTCGAAACGTACATTTGTGAAGATCAAACACTTAAAAACCTGCATTTACGAAATTTTGTTGGTAAAAACATGTACCTATGATTTTTTGCAAGTCAAAAACTTACATTTGCAAATTCAAAACTTACATTTGCTAAATTATATTCACAGTTAAGTTTTCATAACGACGAAATAGCGAAGGGATATTGCACGAACTCTTTTTAGAAATGATATTGTCGGAGGGATATTCAATATTAGAGATAAGTCTTGTTACACCTTTAGCGGAGGGATATTACAAGCTTATGTAGTCCACACTCCTCATCACGATGACATTGGAATTCAAATATTTTGAAGTTTCTCCCACGATGTAGCGCTGGGGTATGCATATAACGCATCTTCTGAGCGTCTGGCCCAAAAATCCAGATGCCGCATCCGAATGTTAAATACAAAAATGTCTAAGTTTCCTCCACAATAAAAAATGTAATTAACTTAGAAATATTTAATTTTAAAGTTCCAATCTTTAAATTTCTACCACTAGGGGTTGCTGATGGTTCTATACCGCAACTGTTGCAGAACCGCAAATGTTGCAGAACTGTTGCAAAAGCTCAGCCGTTGCCACCCTTTTAAAATGTTTCCTTCCTCCAGCTGTTGCTATGGCAACCCGAATACCAAACAAAATGAAAATCCAAGATGGCGACCATACCGCCTCGGTCACAGAAGCCGAGGTGTTGAAAGTTTCTTTCCCCAAGCATTGTTATAGCAGCCCCTATGTTAAACACAAAAGTTCTGTCTACAATTAGGAATTTAATTAACTTAGAAATATTTAATTTATAAGTTCCAACCTTTAAGTTACTATCACTAGAGGGCGTTGATGGCTCTATACCGCCTCTGTCACAGAAACTTAGCCGTTGCCACCCCTAAAATGTTTCTATCCCCAGGCGTTGCTGTAGAAACCTAAATGCCAAACAAAACGAAAATTCAAGATGGCGGCCATACCGCCTTTGTCACAGAAGCCTCGGTGTTGCCACCGCCTTACAAGTTTCTTTCCCTAAGCGTTGCTATAGCAACCCCCATGTTAAACACAAAAATATGAATTAAATTTGGAAAATGTGGAATATCTCGAGAATAGTTCATGCTAGAGTTCTAAAGTTTTTGTCAATCGTTTTCTAATGATACATTTCATAAGAAATGATTATTTACGTAACTGTATTGAATGTTTTTAAATTTTTGATGATTTGCTTAAAATTTCATTTCAGAATTTAGAAGAGTTCTAAACATTCGATGGCGCGTAAAATCAACAGGCTTCCAGTATTCATTGATTGTGATTTTCGTTCCAAATTTTGTTCGGATCGCTTGATTCGTTCGTGAGATATCGTTTCACAGACTCACTGACATACATACAGAGACATCACCTCAAAAACATCGAATTCGTGTTTAGGTATGCTTGGAACGTGCTCTCTCGCCGAAAACTCGGATACAATTTTCAACCCCGTTACAATAATTTCCCTATACATTATACTATGTATATAAGGAAAGTAATAATAATAATCCTTCATTTTTATGTAAACTGAAAATATTTAAAAGTTCTGTTTATTTAATTTGAGATTCTATCAGGAATAAGATGGGTGGATGCAAAAGAATATTTTAACAATACACGGAAATTCAATATATACTGCACTTGAAATCGCATTTTAAATAATTACTATTTTACGGACATATTCATTAATAATAAAATATACTACTATGGAATGGATGTTGTGCATTTTTTAATTCATATAATTCGAAACTAAACATAAATGGAAAATGAACTTTCAACGTTACACGGGAATGTTATTTATATATCTATAAACACGAAATCGCTCTTAAAATTTAATCAGTATTTTAGAAAATACTTAGTAATAATGAAACATGCTACAATTTTTTTAATTCACATTATTACTTTCCCTATATATATAGTATAATGTATAAGGAAAGTATTGTGACAGGGTCGAAAATTCGAATTCGAATATTCGAAGGGAGAACACGGTTCAAGCAATCTTGAACAAGAATCAAATATTTTTGAGGTGATGTCTCTCTGTGTGTGTCACTGAGTCTATGGAGACGATATCTCATGAACGAATCAAGCGATCCGAATAAAATTTGGTACAAAAATTACAATCAGTTAATATTACAAGCCTATTGCTTTTACACGCAATCGAATGTTTGGAATCTTCCTAAATTTTGAAATGAAATTAGAAAAAATTCATCAAAGAATTTAAACATTCAATGGTGTTACACAAATAATCATGTGTTATGTAATTTTTCATTAGAAAACGATTGACATAAATTTTAGAACGTTATCATGAACCGTTCTCGAGCTATTCAAATAAATTTAATTATTTTCAAATAAATTTATCAAGAAATCACATAAAATTCCATATGTAATATTATACGATAAATCTATTATTAGGGTTGCACCAAATACCATCTTTTGCCGAATACCGAATATTGAATATTCGATTAAAATTCTAACCGAATACCGATTATTCGGTTGAATTTTTTTAAAGGTAATATTTCTATTTTATGCCAATTTAAAATAGAAAATGTTTCTATTTTGTGCCATATTTAAATGCATTTATATTTAACATCCTAAATTTATTTGCATTTACATTAAGTATAATTATTAATTTAATGAAATAAATCATTCCAAAAGCAACTTATATAGTACTTAATTTGGTTTATGTTTGTCTGCATAAATTGATAATTATTAGTCTGATATGTGATAATCATGGCTTCATGTTATGTTATAGAGAATCTTGCATTTACCTTACATACAAATATAAACCCAAGTTGCTTAAAATAGCATTACAAATCCGAATTACTATTTACTCAAGTGAATTTTTACTATCTTAGTCTCTTCTGTAATGTAACTGATAAATAATTTTATCAAAATTCAAACTGAGCAGTAAAATTCTAACATTGCCAAATCATTTCCTTTTTTAAAGTGCAAAGGATACTTTGCCAGAATGTCTAGCCATTCTTTTTTAAGTTGTTGTCACACCTGGTCTTGCAAACTACAACAGAGTAGATACTGATAGATAACTAAACAGTTACAGACAGGTGTACCCACCCTGTGACTAAAGACTCAGCAAAGTAATCTTCTCTTCAGAAATCATGAAAGGAATTAGAAGGGTTGACTACATACATACACAGAGAAATTCTTTGGTTACCTTATTTGACACATTTCAATAGATACAAAGGAACACCTATGGCACCCTCAGTATCTTCTCTATCTCTATCGAAATTAAAATACTGCAAAATTGAATATTCGTCCAAGTGTTTTTTTTATATATATATTAATCACCTTCACCTTTTTTAATATTGGTGAAATGATAATTGTTTTTTTAGCTGCATATTTTATATAAAAATCTGACCATTATATTTTTGAACACGTAATGTTATGAGTTTTATTTTCTTCTTACTGTGTCATATTTAAACGAGTTAGTAAGGTTAAGGTGTGATAAGATTTAAGAAAAATTGAAAAAGCAACAAAATTTAATATCGGAGTGTTTTCTTTTACATTAAAATTATTTTAAATGTGATAATATTGGTAAGTAAAAATTTGAATTAATTCTGTACTATGATACTATAAATTTCATTCATTGTATTAGAAAATGTGCTTTACCAATTGTCGAATATTTTATATTTTTTTTTACAATTCCGTTCTGCCGAATATTAAAATATTCGGCCCAAATGAATATTCGGCGCAACCCTATCTATTATCATCATTATCGTAGATCTAGCTCGTTCCATACACGAAAGAAGACAGTTTGGATATAGCTTTATAATTTGACGCCACTAGTCGTTTATCTTCCGTAAGACTTACCTATTTCTCCATAAACAATGATTGCTATTTCTCAGACCATAATGCTTGACGAAATTTTAGCGATGAATTTGGCGGAATATCGCCAACTTGAAAAGATTTTTAAATGTCACCAAATTGATAAGAAGGACTCTAAATCAATGAAAATGACAACTAATTGAATAAATTCAATATTTTGGATAAAATATAAGGCTCTTCCATAAAACTCAGTCTGTCACTCTTGGTAAAATTCTGCCGACTAAGTTTGTTTGCATATTGCCAATTTAGCTACTTTTTAAAATGTTACCATATTGCAGAAAATGTTGCTAAATTTATAAAAATGTCGCCAAAATTGATAAATATCACGCCAAAGAGAATGTAATTTTTTGTAAATTTTTAATTCCGTTATATATTGCATGCACTTTTTTTTTAATAGGAAACGCTCTTTAAATATCGCCTACATGGCCTGATATTGACGAAAATATCGTCAAAATTGCAAAAATGATGCCAAGTTAATGAAAATGACGCTTAATCGTTGAATTTATTATTAAAATGTTTATATGGAATATATTGCTTATTGAGGATGCTACTAATATTGATCATTTTAATTTGGAGTAGCATAAAATATAAGTTAATTGGGTACGAAATAGTTTTAGATATTGTCACCCTGATGTACAGTTTACCCCGACAAATGTACAATTTAAAATTACAAACACGGTGCTGTGGATCTTTTCATAGTTACATCGTCGTTTCATCGTTAAAGAAGTAAATGCGTTGCATTCTATAAGGATAGTCACTGGCTGTCCACATCAGATTTTTTTAATATTCAACATGGATGAAAAGGGATGTTTCAACATAACACAGAAATGGTAATCTACGCTTGCGAAATCACACATATGAAACAGTATCTATCGGTAAAGTGTAAATGATGCAACTTAATGCTAGTGATAGATTCATGGGCGGAAAAGCAAAATGGCGGAGGCAAGTTCCGTCAGAATTCCCTTTAACAGTGAATTTTTATTGACCACAATTTTAGAGACTTCTAAATTATTGACAGAAACCGGGATATTATCTCTAAAATCGGAAAAATGAGAGAAATCATAAAAAACCCGGAGTTTCCCGAATAAACCAGTAGATATGATAGCTATGTATAAATATTTTGACATACCTTACGGTGTTGAAGTTCAGCTATATCAGCATACCGATATCATTCTCTTGGGCCACAGATGAAGAAATCCACAATGATGAATTTATTCGCAGTTGAACATCTGAAAGCACAAAGTGTGCGAATTTTTTCCACGTGAACTATGTACTATGTGTTATACGTAGTTGTTACCACGTAGGGCATAATTCTCAAAACAAAATTGATATTTTCAAGCAGGGAAACCAGAACACCCTTTGCAACTGAAATTCGTCCTGCTTGTGAATCGTATGATAAACTGATCCGACAGGTCTGGTGCTACAAATTGATCGGATTGGTGGGCATCAAGTTTATAGGTGAGCGTCAAGGTTGCAGTGGACACAGGAAAGTTCACTCCCTCGTAATCCCTTCTGTTATCTAAATGACAAATGACCACAGACTAATTTATACAGAGGTTCCCGTCGCTACCGCAGCGCCGCTCACCGACAACCAAAATTATATTCAATATCGGGATTGACGCGTTTGGCGATGGTGTGTGATACTTTTTCTGCACAGACTGTGGTTTTCGCCAAGACGTTCTGTTAATATAACCCTATTTGGCACTGAACGAAATACTTTTAGAACTTTGTTCTATCATCGAATGTTTACACGTGGAAAACATACTTTGATGTTCTTTTGGATTTTATAATCAATTATTTTATTTTTTTATGCATTTTTCAAGAAATGGAATACTAAAGCAAAAGGGATTACGGTTACAAAGTCATGTAATTTATTTTTATTTAAATAAAAATATTATTTGTTATCCATCCCATATTTCATCATATGCACGTGTTCACCATAAGAAATTGGTGCACTGTCGACTAGACTTAATTCTAAGAAGCAGTGGCATTATTAGTTAAAAAACCATTTCCGCATTTATATAAAATGTATAAAAATTGATATATGGATAATTTTTTCTAGAGCAGGTTGAATATGATATTGAATGTGTATATATTTTACATGCTTTTTACTAACTGACGTAATGTGGAAATCCCCTCCCTTTTAATTAATGGTAGAGTTCGACACCTTTAATAGTGTATTTATGTAAATTTGTTATTTATTATAAGCATTTCAGTGTATTTAAAAAATATATATGTACAGCATCCCAGAATAAATTAAAAACTAAGCATTTAACAATCAACACGCCAGTATACTTTTTAGGCTGAAAATATTATATAATGTTTCAGTCTTTTGGGTATGTTAGCTTGTAATTTTTGGTGTATAATGATTTACAGTGATGCAATGCGTCAATTTTTTATTTAGTTTATGATTACATGAATTAAATATATATCTATGTTTATTTATTTAAATTTACTTAAACTAATAATTATATTACAGATAAAGGTATTTTTAAATGCTGATCATGTTTATAGTTTAAAATTTTTTTAAAAGTCAGATTTCCATAATGCTTTTTTGGCGGCATTAATATAAAATCGCCAATCAAGCGATAGTTGCCAAATCTAGCCGTCGAATATTTATTACATCATAGCTGCGAAAGTTGGCTCCACAAGCGCTAGTGTCTATGCGAAATCCCATGTTAACGATATTGCCATTAGTTCCTATGGGAGTGAACCTTCTGAATATAGTGTTCTGCGTGCATGAGTACTCTTTAAAATTTGTGTTGAATTGTCATAGAAGGGATTTTGGCATGGGAGTGTATTCTAGCAAACTCAAAAGTTACCGCTTTGGCGAAGTTTGGTGGCATAAGGAATAACCGCAAATTGTCTTTAGAATAAACTGACCTGTGTTCTTCATGCATATACAGAAATAGTGTAAACACAAGTAATTTGAAGTAAGTAGTTCTTATCTTCACATCGCATTTGTCAGTATTCTTTGTAGCTTTAAGAAAATGTAAATGTCCCATCGAAGTAATATTTTTAGATACTTAGGCGTTTCGGTACCCATCTTCTGTCTGGATAAAGGGATACTTTTATTAATGACATTAGTATTTCTGTGTAAAAGTTTGGAATCACAGCTAATTAATTATATACTAGAATAAATAGTTGGGTATAAGAAAAGACAAAACAAACGGTAACTAATAAATAGTAGCGTATAGATACTATTAGTTAGCAGTGACTAATTACTGTTAATTTTCTAATCCCCCCTTCCCCTATATTCAGAAATAAGTTCTGAAAATTTCAAAAATTTTCTTTTAATTTAAACTATTTATCTTAAGTTTCACTCTACCATTTGATTATTCGGTATGAGCTAGAACTATTTAACTTTCTACTTTTACCGACTAATTTGCTGGATTTTAAAAGCATGAAATCTGAAGGTCTGAAATCTGAGTAACATCCTGATTTGTGTGAAGATCTGGAAATATTTTTAAGTAGTGGTAAAAGTTATTAATGTAAGAATTTTTTTATTGATTTGTAGGTAAAAAAGTGTTTGCTGTCTGTAGGGATAGGACTTCTGTGATTTTGCTTTCTTTGCGTGGGGGGTGGGGGGAAGACTGGAGTGTACAACTGTATTTCATAAGGAACTAAGCTTATTTATGTACCTCTGTTAAACCATTGTTTCATGTTTTTCTGTCACTTTGAAGCATTTTCTTTTGCTGTTTTTGAATCATTATTTTGCATATTTTGGAATTTTTAATTTAAAAGGGCATGTTTAGATGAATTCCTCTAAAGGCATAGAATAGGCAAATATTAAGTATTTTTGAATTCAAAGTGAATGGAGCCAATACCACTATGATAAAAATGCAATAATTCGCCAAATTCAAAAGAAAATTGTTTCAGTCTGTAAATTCGATGAAATGTAAAAGAAAGAGCGCATTTCATATTATAATATGTATTATGGCTTATTTAAGATATAAAGTATAGCAATTATGTGTTTAACTTAACTCTCACTCCAAACTCTCTCCCTCTACAGCTTAGATGCCTCATGAATTCCAAGAGAGAAAGGGTATGCAATGCTACCACTACCTTAAGCAATCACTCCCTTACTTAAAAAGTGGAAATATTCGGGGGCGATTTAAAATTATTTATTTAAAATTAAAGACAATGATCGTCAGATATTAATATAATAAAAATATAAAGTATAGTAAAACATTTATTGATAATATTATCTTATGAAGTTTAAAAATACACATAAACTACATTTTTTCGACAATAATGGCTAAATTTTAATGTGTAATGTGTCTATAAAAATTACTCAATTTGGAATGGTCATCTTTCCAGTTATGCTGCTTTCGGATAACTGACTGAAATTGGAATTTCAGAATTTAAATGAGTATTTCCGAGCATTTTTCTGAGGATCTTAATCATATAGGCTCCTAAATAGTCTCCTAAATAAATAGGCAGGTGCACCTGTTATTACCGCTCCAATTTAAAACTTTGAAATATACTAGGACGCAAATGCCCTCCGGTATGCAAATTGGAGCGAATCAGCAAATTAATTTTTCTTGAAATATCTTGTTACATCAATGACAGATAAACATTTCTTTTATGTTCTTACTTCCTTTATATACATATTATAAAATATATAAGAAAAGTATTGTGAAGGGGTCGAAAATCCGAATTCGTGTTTTCGACAGGTGAGCACGTTTCAAGCTTCCTTGAACACGAATCAAACGATTTTGAGATGATATCTGTGTGTATGTGTGTAAGTGGGTGTGTATGTGTATGTAAGTGCGTGTGTATGTGTGTGTGTGTGTAAGTGCATGTGTATGTGTGTGTGTATGAGTATGTGTGTCAGAAAGTCTGTGGAGACGATATTTCTCACGAATAAATGAAGCGATTTGAACGATATTTGGTACAAAAACTACAATACGGGATACTGGAAGCCTATTGTTTTTAAAATCAATCGAATGTTTAGAACCCCCTAAACTTTCAAAAGAAAATTTGAAAAAAATCATTAAAAAACTAAATCTCTTAATAAAGCCACAGAAATAGTCATTTCTTATGTAATTTTGAATTAAAAAAGGATTGACTCAAATTTTAGAACGCTAGCATGAACTGTTCTTGATAGAATCTCAAATTAAATAAACAGAATTTCATATCTTTACAGTTTAAATAAAAATGAAGTATTATTGTTATTACTTTCCTTATATACATAGTATAATGTATAGGGAAAGTATTGTAACGGGGTCGAAAATTTGAATTTGAGCTTTCGACGGGAGAGCACGGTTCAAACATCCCTGAACACGAATCAGATATTTCTGAGGTGATGTCTTAGTGTGTGTGGCAGTGAGTCTCTGAGGCGATATCTCACGAACGAATCAAGCGATCTGAACAAAATTTGGTACAAAAACCACAATCAATGAATTGTGAAAGCTTATCGTTTTCATACATCATCGAATGTTCAGAATCCTTCTAAATATTGAAATGAAATTTTAAAAACATCATCAAGTATATAAAACATTCAATAAAGTTACGTAAATAGTAATTTCTTATACGCAATTTTCTGTTAAAAAATGATAGATTTAAACTTAGATAGAACGCTATATAGAACGATAGATAGAACGCTAGCACGGACCGTTCTTGAAATATTGCATATTTTTCAAATACATTTATCAAAGGATCATATAAAAAAATATACATATTTATTATTGTAAAATATGTTCAGTTTTCAGATGTAATATTATGCGATGAATTTGTTGACATCATTCTCGTGGATCTAGCTCGTTTCATTCATGAGAATGATATTGTAGGTAATACTCTTGTATTTGGACACCAATACTCATTTATCTGCTAGAAGAATAATTTATTTCCCCGTCTATAGCGCTCGTGGAGATTTGGCGATGAATTTTGCGGAATGTTGCGAAATTGACGAATTTTTAAATATTGCCAAATTGATAAAAATGACTCTTAATCGTTGAAATTGACGATTAATTGATGAAAGTTCAATACCTTGGAAAGAACATAAGAGTAGACTAAAATAATTATCTATTTCTTCATCCGTCTGTAACGCTTGGCTGAGAAATTTAGCAGGATGTTGCCAAAGTGCGAATATTTTAAATAATGCCAAAGTGACATAAATGCCGTCAAATTGATATAAATGATGCCATATGGGAAGTAGTGTTTTGCAAATTCTGATTTCCGTCATATGACGGCAGTATCTTCTATTTTATAAAAAATACTGTTCTTTCAGTTTGTCTGTAACACTTGGTGATGCATATGGCGAACTTGGGGAATAATCTAGTATCGCCAACCTTTTTATATTTCGTCCGAGATTCACAAAATTATCGTCAAAATTTCGAAAATGACTCTAAATTAATGAAAATAACGACTGATTTATGAATTAATTATTAAAATATCTTAATATATATGGACTATATTGCTTATTAAGTGCTCTCAATATTTATATTTGTTTATTTAGCGTTGTTTCAAATATAATTTAATTGGGTACTTTGAAATAATTTTACATGTTGCCATCCGGAAAATCGTCAAATATACAATTTATCGATAAAAATACAGTGCCGTGGATCTTTACTTTTTTTTAATGTAAAAGTAGTAAATTCATTGCGTTAAATAAGGAAAGTCATGTCCTGCTCACATCAGATTTTTTACTGAAAGGAAGATCGAAATTTGTATACGATGGTAGTCTTTTTTATTTAAAGCATTCCTGAAATTGAAACCATGTTTCTATGATCAATCGTTCAAGATATACCTGTATTTAGTTTGCAATCTTTTTGAAATGCTCTACATAGCCTATTATGTTTGTGAAGTACAAACTCCTCTTAGAATATTACCGTATCAAAAGTGTTTTAACCCAAACATTAAACCTGCTGAAAGTCAAACAGTAAAGCACACGAACCGATAGGAATATACACAGAAAAAAATAAAATTCAAATAACAAATTTATTAACATAACCTACAGGACTTCTTGTTTAAATAATATTAACTCAAAGTAACGACTTGTGATATAGAACATCAAATATATGCATGTAGCCAAGGGTGTCATTTAGGGGGGGGTGCATTTCCACCTCAATCTCTGGAAAAAATTGCATTTGTGACTGCAGATTTTGAAATAGCCATGATAAAACATGTTCGGGAAGTCTTTACATATTTATTCGATATAGAATTTGGAAATTTTTGTGAAAAAATTTTCTATAAAGTATAGGAAATAAATAAATATTTTTAACACAAAATACAAAAAATTTATTTCATTATCAAAATACAAAAATTTCATATCAAATCTCTCACGACCAAAGAATTTTTCTTTAAAGTGCTTTGAACGAATTTTACTACTAGCATTTGTAGCTTTGAAATCTTTCTATTTCAACAGGATCTCTTATAATTTTCGACGATTTCCTTCCCGTGGAAAACTGAAAAAGACAAAATTTTATGATATTTCAGATTCATATATAGGAAAATGAATATGAATATATATATATATATATATATTCGTTATTTTATCTTTGCGAATTAAAAATATTAAGATATGTGCTAGAATTATTGTATTTCATCTTTTCCTCTTGACAACCTCTTTTTTAATTCCTATTTACTTGCCACCTTTTCTTAGTTTTTCGTGGGACAATATTTCATTTTAATCATGTTGGAATTAGTTGATGACACCTATTTCAACATAAGATTATTACTTTTGAATCATCTAAACTAGGTGATTAGTATGCTCCCGTACAGGGTAGTCGGAAGGGATGTGATCAAAAGTGGGCTTGGCTTGTGATGCCGGGTATGGCCGGAAGTGATGTCAGAGCGCATGGTGCATGACGTGACATGAAGTGGAAGTTGAAGTGTTTGTTTAGGAAGGTGTTGAGTTGTTTTTATTTCGGAGTCTTTTACGAGGGTGTTTTTGTGCGATTTGAGTTGTTTGACGTTTAGAATTTTTTTCAGGGAATGACAACGTGGAGTATGGAAAGGATGACGTCATAGCATGTTGTGTATGACGCGAAGTGGAAATGTGTATTTGTGAAGTTGAGTTGTTTTCACTTAATAGTCTTCTACCAGGGTGTTTTTGTGGGAGTTATTTGATGTATAGGATTTCCTTTTCAGGGAATGGCAACGGAGGTTTGGAAAGGATGACGTCATAGCACGTGGCCGGATCTTGAAGGGGTCGTGGTCACGTGAAGAGGAAGTTGAAGTGTTTGTTTTGGGGTAGAGTTGAGTTGTTTTCAGTAGAGTTCTACGAGGCTGTTTTGCACGAGTTGCTTCATATTTAGAAATTTTTTTACGGAACGGCAACGGGGGTATGGAAATGATGACATCTTAGCACGTTGCCATATTTTGAAGGTGTCGTGTTCACGTGAAGTAGAAGTTGAAGTGTTTGTTTGGGATGGAGTTGAGTTATTTTTTGCAGTGTTCTGCGAAGGTGTCTGGTGTGAGTTGGTTGACGTTTAAAATTTCTATTTACGGAATGGCAACAGGGGTGTGGAAAGGATGACGTTAGAGCACGTGACTGAAGGGGTGGTGGCTCAAGATCACGTGACATTTCATAAAATATGACGAGAGAATTTTTTTAATTTACACCGAGGGTATTGAATAATACTTTAATGACTGTTTAATTATAACTTATAAAAGATATCAAGGGACTTAGCAGAATTTAGTTTTATGAGTGTTCATCAGAGCATGTAGTTAGAGGGGCCGTCTTGATGGAACGTGCCTTAAGATCACGTAACATTTCGTAAAATATGATGAGGGTATTTTTTCAAGATAACGCTGGTCTTAAGGCACGTTCATTTCACGCAAACAACATTTTAATTTTATGAGTGTTGTTAATTTTTTAATGACTGTTTAACTATGACTCGTATAAGGTAACGGATGTATTTAATGAAAACCCATATAATTATTAATTATTGTTAAGAATGATGTATAACTTGTAACATGTAACGACCATTGTGAGGGAAAAATCTATTTAGATCTGTTATAAGTTTATTGCCTTATTTCAACACGTTCTAAGTGATCGAGGGTAGGAGTAGAAATTTGAGTGGCCGTTAATGATCAAGTGTGAAAAACCTAATCCACACGACTGACCCGAAGCTTGCAGTAGCTATTTGTGTGTCTGGGGGAAGTGATCGAGGGTGTATTCCTTTTAATTATTCATAAAATTAAATAATTTTTATTATGTTTAATGAATTTTATTTCTTTCACGTACGAATAAACGCGACCTAGCGGGGAAATGGAGAACTAGGAGTATTTTAAAGACAGGACTTTTTCAAAGATCCAAAGAAACTTTTAGGGATGACAACACCTGCAGAAGAGGTATGAAATGAATCCATAAACGCCACCTAGAAGCAAAACTGAGAATTAGGGACTTTTTTAAGATGGAACTTTTTCAAGATCCAAAGAAATCGTTAAAAAGGATGTATGCGGAATGCACATTAGTTCCACTTGGTATTGAAAAGGAGTTTCATGATTGTTTTAAACATAGGACTTTTAACTGTTGACTTAATTGCTTCATTCAATTTGTTTTAGGTAAATGGTGGGTGTATAGAAACTTTTAAGGGGTTGAAACTATTTTATTTACTCTTAATATTAAATACGCTTTAATAATGTTTAATGAATTTTATTGTTTCCATGATCTTTAAACTTCAAGACTTTGTGTACGCGTGCAAGTGCCATTGACGGAAATTTGTCAAAGATGACACTTACCGCTTGTTTTGGTCGTGTGGTCTGGGCCTTCAACTTACCGCTTGTTGACAGAACTTTGTCAGAGATAACCTTATCCGTTCGTTGTTTTAAGCCTTACAATCACAGCAGAGAATCTTAATACTCATTTATTTTATAATGTTAAAAGGAGTATAATGTGCTTATTTTTAAGTGAACATATGTTGTTAATTTTTGTAAATAATTTATTTATACATTATAATTCAAGTTTGATTATTTTAGTTTTGTATTCTGAGTTTTACATATTAAAGCGAAATATCCTAAAACCTGAATTGATGTGATTATGATGTCAATATTATGATTAGCAAAGAATTGCGTTTTATATAATAAAGCGAAATATCCTAAAACCTGAATTGATGTGATTATGATGTCAATATTATGATTAGCAAAGAATTGCGTTTTATAATTATGTCTATCAATAACAAAGTAAAACGTTAAAATCATTCAAAATTACTTTACACACATTTTGCAATAAACTAAATAGTGTAAATTAGCTTAAAATGCTGATTCCTCCCCCTCCTCCCAAAAAGGAAGAATACTCCACTCCATGACTGTTAGTATCATAAATATAAATTATTTTTATATATTTCAGATTCTAGATTTAAACATGAAGTCGATTTTATTTTGTTAATTTTATTTTTGGATTACTTAAGAGGACCACCTATTTTACATATCAATGAAACATGCCCATTATAAGTATTTTTCATACTGCTATATCAAAAATATTATTTTTAACTACGGTATTAGTGGTATATGTGATGTTTTGTATCTGGGCCATGCAGTAAGTTCTTATGTGTTTTCAATAAAAAAATGAGTCATACCAATTTTATAATAGTTAAATTGTATTCTGTATAAATATGCATATTTTTTTCTGTATACCAAATTCTTACATCGATTTGTATTAAATGAAATTTCTTAAAATGCTGCTATACTTTTTCCACTAATTCAAGTTTATGCACCATAATTTTGCTTAAAAACGAAAATTTAATGAGATAAACTTTCTTTTTTAACACTTTACAACATAGTTGAAAGGTGTTTATGACTTTGTTCATTCTGTCTGTCTGTCTGGTTGTCTGTCTGTCCGTTAGCAAGATAACTGCCGTAAAAATCAATTTATCAAATGAAATTTTGGTATGTTGTTCAGACAGGCTGTGGGATCTATGGGGATATAAAGGAATAATATCACCCAATTAGTTTTGGATTGAACGCGGGTTGAAAAAATGAAATACATTGAATCCTATGGGACATAATTTTTCAAAGATTTTTTAAACGAATTTAAAATTCACAAATTGTTTCGAAAATTTACGGAAATATTCAAATTATTCCATAAAATATATTATAAAAATTCAGCAAAATATATTCAGTAGTTTTTAAATAAAAATTAAAATATGAATTACACCGTTTATACGAAAAAATCACGTGACCCACTTCAAAATAAGATATAGCATCTATCTTGTATCAAAATCGTGATTTTTAAAGTTCTTTTCAATTTATATTTAGTGTTGTATCTGTCCAAAACCGTTTTAGTTTTGCAATAGAAGAAGCTTAAAATGACCTCGAACCAATTGTAGTAAGTTGTTATATCTTTATCGATTTTGTGAATCTGTTATATAACTTTATTGGATTGTGACCCCCCTGAGATTTTGAAAACTCGGCGCCTATGGCTGTGATTACTGTAACTAAGTGATGTATATGTATTACATTGCTACGGATAATAGCGTGTTTGTACTAAAGTGCTGCATTTTTTATCTTTCACAGGTATGTCTTACTTGTAATAGAGTTTTTGTTCAGAAGCAGGGCCTGACTAGACATCAAAAGATTCATGTAGGAGTCATTCTCCTGTTCCGACCTACTAGAAAGGTGTAAGGTAACTGCTTGGATGGCCGGGAAGTTCTGTAATGAATGTGGTAGAGCTTTTAATAGAAAGATTAATTTACTGCGCCATGTAAAAGTACATGTTAATGTTATAGATAAATATCATTCTATACGGGCTCTGTGCAAAATATCTCTTGAGAATGCTGTATGGGTTGTTAAAATTATATATATATACACACATATACATATATATATAATTAAAGATTTTTATGATTACTTGTAATATATATATAGCCGAGAAATACCAAAGAAAATTACTTGTAAACTGAAGGTAAAGGTGAAAAATTGCAAATCAGAAACCAAGTGTAGCACGATGAGCTAGGCCTTTTATAGCTCCCAAGAAGTTTGGAAAGTGAATAAATGGAATATAGTGAATATTAAAGGAATAAAATGAATGAGAAAAGAATTTTTGAAACCATGTACGTTATCAAGGACAATGCATGTTTCATTAATGTTGATTCTACGTTTCTGTGTACACAACTGTAAAATGTATTACAGAAATAATGTACAAGGCCCGACGTAGAAGACAATACAAAGTGGATCAAATACACAAAAATATCAATCATGAAAATAATATATTCTTTTACACCAGCTTGTGGCTAATTATTGAAATGAGGATACAAATTAGTATAAAATAATATCAAAAGAATATAATGAAAATATATCTATCCCTAGTATCTTATATATATATAGGCACTACTTATTACGATTACAGCGCCATCTGTTAGCAGCTTATATAACTACTATTTCAAAACTTCTGTAAAAATTCTTACAGCTTTCACAATAAACATACCGTTTGTTGCATTCTTCTATCGATTTTTGTTTTCATGTTACTTAATTTTAAAGTCAGGGAGTTCTTTGTTGGACACCCTGCATATATAAAGTATCATACAGTGAATCATCCATCATGTGGAATACAATGGTTTTGAAAGCTCTCTATTCTATCATTGGATTTTCAAACTATTTTTATTATATATATATATATATATATATATATAAATGGAAATTGAAAGATTTTAATCGAAAATTGTGCATAAACTACTGTATGTACAAAAAAACCCATCTCTAGCACATCTGTTACAAATGAGTAACTATAGACCAAGACTAAGAATAAAGATAGAAGGTAACAAAGATAGAAGGCAACATATCACTACAATGGAAAGGGGGATGAGAAGAATATTAAGATACAAAAATCATAATTAAAAGTATATAAATATAAAAAAAAGGAAAAAGAAAACACGGCAAAAATGAGAAAAGGCAATAATAATTAGCTCAAGATAAGCGATTAAGACACATAGAGAACAATCAATTGAAACTACACAAAAAATGGCGGTTAGTTCGAAATTGCATTCTCATCAGGACAGCCATACAATTCGAATTAAAACCGATAGAATAGCCAGTTTCTGACAATAGCGATAGTATTTAACTATAGACACCATTGGAACTATCTACTGGCTAGTGGAAGGAGAAAAATAAATCAATTGAATTACAAATCTGAAAAATAATACCTCCTCGAACAGAAGTATGAACTCACAAGCATTGCACCACGTGTAAGATAAACTAGTGACTGAGCATGTCACCTCACTTCGTCAATGCGAGTGGGCACCGGAATGAATACATTTGAACGATACATAATATGTATGGAGACTTTCAAAAATAGTAATCAGTATAGGACTCAGGGAAAGTGGAAAATAGTCATTCGAAAATAGTAAACAGTATTAGACTCAGGCCAATTGGTAAGTGAGGTGATAAGAATAGGTGAATTCTCAAAAATGAGTTAAACAATCAAAGATAAATAATGCATGTGTAAAATTATTATGTGGTATATTTGAAATTATTAATAATATTATTTACAAATGCTTCCGGATATTGGTAATTTTGACAAATGCGTTTAAGATTATTGATGTGGAGAAAGTGAAACCGGGGATCAGAAAGTCGATGTATTCGAAATAGCTGGTATAAAATGATGTTTCAAAACAATTGAATAGAACTACAAGATTGATATGATAGCAGCTTTATGATAGTGAAGTTGTAAGAATCTTTTTTATCATATAGATTGGTGATTACATGATTATCGAGGGTATCTAAATTTAGGTATAAAAAATTAACAGTTTGCCTAACGCTAGGCTCATTAGGAATTAATTCTAGGTTAGAAGGGTAAAAATCAATATTAATGGGATAGGAATCATCAATGATAATACAAATTAAGTCGTCAACATATCTATATACAATATATATATATGTATATATATATATATATATATATATATATATATATACATATATATATATATAGTTACAAGCGTTCCTATCATTAGTAAAAGTGTTATTATATAGTCTCCTACTACATGTCAAAACTTCAATTAATGGTATATCTGGTCATTTTGATCACATGACAATGAGATATTTTTTATTCACTAATTAGACTATGGACTTCTGCATTTTTACCTTTCTTATATACATTGTATAATGTATAAGGAAATAAGTGTGCCGGGGTCGAAAATTCTAATTCGAGTTTTCGATGGGAGAGCATGCTTCAAGCATCCCTGAACACGAATCAGACGTTTTTGATATGATGTCTGTGTGTGTGCGTGAGTGAGAGTGCGGAGATGATAACTGATGAACGAATGGACCGATTCGAACGAAATTTGATACAAAAATTACTATCCATGAATACTGGAAGCCTACTGTTTTTATACGCAATCTAATGTTTAGAACCCCCTAAATTTTTGAGTGAACTTTTAAAAAATCTTCAAAAAATTAAAATCTTTTTGAAGTAACGTAAATAGTCATTTCTTATTTAATTTTTCATTAGAAAACGATTGACACAAATTTTAGAACGCTAATATGAACCGTTCTCGAGCTATTGTACATTTTTACAAGAAATTATCAAAAAATCATATGAAATAAAAATATATTACATTTTGTGAAATATGTTCTCTTTTCATATGTAATATCATACGATAAATTTGATGACAGTATTTTCGTAGCTTTAACTACTTTTTTCATAACAAAAGCCATTTTTGATATTACTTTTGTATTTGGACGCCAATAGTCATTTATCTACTACAAGAATACCGTATTTCTCCCTCCATAACGCTTGGCGAGATTTTTGCAGAATGTCGTCAACTTGGCGAATTTTTAAAATTTGCCAAATTAACGGAAATATAGCTAAATTGATATAAAATGACGCTTAATCATTGAAAATGACGACTAGGTGATTTGGCGACTATTTTAAATGTTGTTAAAATGACAAAAACGTGGCCAAATTAATAAAAATGACACCAAATGGGAAGTAATGTCTCGCAAATTTTGATTTCCGTCTTATGTCGGGCATACCTACTAGTATATAAGAAATACTCTTCTTTCAGCTTCTCTGCAACAGTTGGTGATGCATTAAAGTAACACTTGGTGATGCATTAAAATAACACTTGGTGATGCATTAGTAAAGTATTTTAATACATGGACTATATCGCTTATTGAGTATGCTATCAATACTGATGATTGTTTATTTAGAGTTTAGCGAGGTATAAGTTAATTGGGTACTTTGAAAGAGTTTTACATGTTGTCATCCGGAATATCACTAAATGTACATTTCAACGATAAAAACACAGCGCCGTGGATCTTATACATTATGTGTTTACTGTAAAACTAGGAAATACATTGCATTATATAAGGAAAGTTATTTGCTGCCCACATCAGATTTTTTGTGTTTGTATTTGAAGTACTGGTAATATAACTCAAGAAGACAAGCCTGTTCTGTCAGAGAATTAGATATGTGGATATATTATATACAATAATTGCTATAGTTTGAAATTGTTCCTTATGAATTGAATGATTTCAGCACAAAATAATAAAAATTCAAGGTTTTCGTTGGATAATTTTTCATAGTAAGCAATAGTGTACCAGTTGAGTCTGAGCTGATAGAAAAAGAAGGTCGGAACCAAAATACAGTGATGGTGACTTCTCACTTAAGCGATTCTCAAAGGATTAAAAGTGGTATGACTGAGACTCCTAGATCGTAATATTTCACAAAAATAATTTTGATACATACATTATTTACTATTATTTTGACTGTATTAAAATAATGATTCTGGGTGAAATATATTTAACTTGAAATATGTATTAAAATGTAATTAATAAACTAAACAAATATTATAACTTATCACAGCTTATTCAGGCGTATAAAAGCATTTTAAATAAGGCAAGAAAGAAACGAGAACTTGATTTAATGATTAAAAGAACATCTGGCAAAGTGTACATTCACCATTGATCCGTTCGTTGTTATCCGTATTTATCCGTACGCTTGATTATCTTATTACAGGCACAAATTAGTGAGGAACTCTTTAACAAATAAATGAAATTGATTTAAATTATTCTTTTCGCTTTCGGGAATATCTTCTCCGCGGTCTTCATAACTTTTATACCCGTACATTTCATCATACTTATTTTTGAATTCAAGAACACCATCTTCATCTTCCAAGCACCATCTCATAAATAGCTCCAATTTTTTCCATTTACCTCCTGCATAATTCCAAATGCTCATAGGATCAGTCTCCTCCATTGATACACAAATCTGACACATAGACTCAAAAGATAAAATAGTTTCTTTTTTTAATTCTTGTATTTGTTTAACGGATAAACAAAGCCAAGTAAAAAATGTTTCAGCTTCTTCCAACTTATTATAGTTTATTAGGTTAAAGTGTATCCGTATTAAACGAGTCCGAGTACCGCTTGCATCTCTTATTGTAAAAGACTTCTTGAAATCATTTATTTCGTCTGCAGAGGTAAAACACCAAGATAAAAACATTCTCAATTTTTCCCACTTACCACCGGCGAACATTCGCGTTCTGTTATCACTTTCCCCAGACTGATGTTTTCTTCTAAAGCTACATATCAATCTTTCACAAACATTTCTTCCAATTACATGGGCCACATCTTTCTTATATTGTTTAATCTCTTCTTCAGAAGAAAGACTCCAGTTGGTAAATTCATTTGCAAGATCTACTTGATTTGCAATTACTAATTTCTTGCATTTAACCATTCCTTGACGACAATAGATTAACGTTTTTTTGAATTCTGCTGCTTTTTCTTCTGTGGAAAAGCACCACTTGATCACTTTTTCAATAGCTGTTAATTCGTTATTATATGAATATTTCTTCAGGCATGTATTTTTTCCATAGTCGGAGTAAATCATTTTTTCCTTAAGTTTATTTATATCCACATCATTTAATGCGCTCCACCTGATGAATGACTCAACTTCATGCCATTCTTCATCTGCTATAAAATGAATACAGACATTATACGCTTCTTCTTTAAAGCAAAGCTCTTTTTTGAACTCCTGTATTTTCTCCTTAGAAATATAGCAATTTGATACAAATTCATCCATTAATCCCCATCTCTTTAATTGAATTAGCTTTAAGCATGTTACTGCTCCTTTCCTAGACGAAATAATATTCTCTTTCTCTTCTTTAGTTGCATTGTCTAATATCCATTCGATAATTATTTTATCTTGATAAGTATAGTTTTCTTGTGTAAATAAGTGAAAAAGTAATATACTGCTCGCATTATGTGTGTCATATGCATCACCATTGTAAAAAAGACAATCTGTAAAAACAAATCTTCTATACGGTTCGGGTATTTTGTATAAAAATTCTCTTAAAAGTTCTTTATAGTCATAAAATAATCCTTCACCAATCTTTTGATGTCCTTTACAAGCCCCGATCTTATTTGTAAAGTTTTTTAAAATTTCAACATAACTGCTGTGTGGTAAAAAGTTCCACATAAGTCTTGCAGTTTTCAAAAAGTAATCTTGGTACGGAAAATCTAGAAATAGTTCTAATATTCTAGAATATATAAAATCAGGATCCTCTTCATATTCTGTGAGGTCTTCCGTTAAAAGTTTTATCTGTGTACCCCGTCTCATTTTTGAAAATAGGAAGCACAAGACTTCAGTATAATAGTGTTTTGGCACCCATTGTTCAAGCCATTCACTTTCTCTATAACTAGCTGTCCGAAACACATCTTCAAAATCGTTGAAAGTAATGGAATCATCCATTCCTTCTATGCTATTGTTAACTGCCTCCAGAGCAGCATAAATTAGAGCACTTTCATCTCTGATTAAATTGGTTTGCTCTAAGCAATATTCCACTACATCTTTGCTTCCACTCTTTACAGCCATCTGCAGCCAAAATAAATCAGGGTCAGTGTCTCCTCTTATTTTATCTACCTCATCCTTAAGATAATAAGACCAAAACTTTACAAAATGTGGTTGCTGCATCAAACTTGGGTATTCAGGATTATAAAATTCTTTTTTTCCTTTCTCTGTCATTTGCTTGTCCAAAGCGGGAATATGTTTGTCCCAAGGCAAATTTGGGACATTGCAAATTATGGCGGAGTGTAACCTATAAAGACGGTCCCTGTACTTCTCCGGTAATGCATATACACTTCCCTAAGAAAACACCTGCAAAAGGATGAGCAAGCCATGTTTCTGGGAAATGTGGACAACGATCCCCCAGTTACAAAGGGGCGCAGCAGGGCGCTCTTGGGGAGAGCTGACCCTTGTCCGGTTCGGGTGCACGTGCACGCAAGGTCGTGAGAACCCGCGGTCCACCTGCCAGATATTAATTCTGGGGTGACCGCCATCCTCCTGTCAGCACAGCACCCAATAACTGGACATTTTTTGGAAACATCCAATGAAGCTACCAGGGGCGTTGATTGGGGGGACCAGTAACAAACCTGGGGCTTAATGGTGTAGGAGGAGACATTTTTTCCGATGATCGAGAGAGTTTGAGAATTTTCAGAAAGAACGAGAATTGAGTTTAAGACGGCAGACAGAACGGAGAATTGGTTTGTGTGCTCGAGAGAGAAGAGTCTCTCAAAAATTACGTCTGCAGCGATGTCCGGCGATTCCTCCACCGAAGTGCCCTGTATCCAGTGTCGCTTCCAACAATGTTCGAAGGTATGAAATGCATGTATCACATACTTAATCTGATTGACACAGTTTTAATTAACGTCTTACTCTCTCGACATCTTGTTAAATCCACACTTGAGTAAATAGTAGGGACGAATTTAAACAAACATAAATGGAGATTTTAATTACATACATTCTTTAAGTATTCTTGATTTTTGAAAATGTCAATGGAGAGTCATTGTAATTTGTTAAGAATGTTAATTGAACCAATCGAATATGTTTTTATTATTATTATTTTTTAATTTCATTTTTATCAAATAAAACACATTGTTATTATTTTATATCATGTCCGTTGTCCTCATTTGCCACTAGTTTAATTCTATGTATTTTTTGTTCGACACGGCCAATGTCGGAGATGGGAAACTATACTAATTTATGCGTTCTAACAGGACGTGTGGTGAAAACCCACATAACAAAAATGGTTCCGATGACCAGGATTCGAAATAAAAATAATTGTTAAAATAACTGAAAATTTTTTTTTTGTGTGAATAAATTAAAATTAATGCGCGCGATAGGAAAATTTAAAATAAAATTAACTTAAAATAAAATAAAATTAACTTAAAATAAAATTTAAAATAAAATTAACTTGAATTAAAATAAAATTATCTTGAAATAAATTTAAAATAAAAAACTTAAACTTTAAAAGTAAACGTAACATAAGGAAATGAGGACATTTAA
The DNA here is from genome assembly GCA_951213105.1 of Amaurobius ferox. NCBI lineage: Eukaryota > Metazoa > Arthropoda > Arachnida > Araneae > Amaurobiidae > Amaurobius > Amaurobius ferox. The sequence continues at coordinate 9,813,651 of OX578147.1, forward strand.
GAAAATAGATGTTGTCACAAGTGTTATGCCATATGTATATGAAATGTGTATTTAAGAAATATTGTGTATATTTAAGAAAGAGAATTATAGGATTTAAATATATTGAGTTAGGGGAGAAAAATTGGAGAAAATTAATAATGGATGGTAATATTCTTTTGGGAGATAAATTTTTGGGAGATAAGAATTGCGTAGGAGTATGATTTTATGTTTAAGATTTTTGAGTAGCAATAATTGTATTTTATGTTGCATGAAAAGTGTTGTATTTATGTAAACGCGCATTGTTCGTAGGGATAAAAATTTTGGAATAGAAAATTAAGGGAAAACTTAACAATTTTTAAAAAATGACAGAAAGGGGTGATATGACGGTAACGCCTACAAGTAGGATTCCGGGGATTATTTCCTTGTTAGGAGAACTGAGCGGAAGCGACGAAAATGAGACCTCCATATTTTTCGAACAGATGGAATCTTTAAGTGACCTAACAAATTGGAACGATTTAGAGAAGCTAGCAATTGTTAAATCCCGTCTGCGCGGAAACGCAAGAAAATTCTACATCAGCTCAAAGGATCTGCGTAGCGAAACATCTTTCGACATTTTCAAGCAAAAATTCCTAGATTTTTTCACATCCGAACCTAATGTCACTACAAATCAAATTCTTTTTTCAACTGCTAAACAAACTAAGGGAGAAAATATTAAAGAATTAGCACATAGAATTACAACATTAACTTTAAACTACGTGGGTGAAACACAACTTAATGAACACACACACGCAATTATGGACAAACTCAGCCTAAGTAAATTTTTGGAGGCAGTTGAGCCCGAATATCGGAAAGAAATTATGAAAAATGACCCAAAAAGCTTTAAGGATGCGGTAAAAATTGCCCAAAATTTAGAAGCGGCCAATCTGACAACAGTTGAAGTAAATAACATATCTCAGTACAGTGATATTCAAACATTTAAAAAGGAACAACAACAGTTTAATTCTAATTTACTGGAAAAAATAACAGAAGAAATAAATCATCTTAAAATTAGAGAAAAAAAAAATGATTATCAGATAACGAACACATATTCATGCGATTTTTGTGGTAAATTTGGACACTTTATGCAGGATTGCTGGCATTATATTAGAGAAAGAAATAATCAAGCGCACATATCATTACAGACTATTCGGAAACCAACAGAACATTATGCACGGAGAAAGTTTTCCCCCACCCGCCACCAACAAGATTATGCGGAGAGGTTTCCCAATACGACATACAATGTACCCCCAGATAGATTTTACCCCTCACGTACGCAAGACTATAGGGAGGAAAAGCGAACTTATGGAAACGAATATGTTAATGAAGGAAGAATGGGTAGCCACAAATATACACATAGGAATGGCGAACGGAATTTTGAGGTTCCGCGTTACAAAAATGATTTTCAGAGACAAAACCAAGGTAAATTTAAATATATGGATAACTCGGACAGATACGCCAATGACAGGAATGATTTTAGACAGAAAACAAATTTTAACAAGCACGATTCTAGACGAAATACAAATTTTAACAGAAATTTAAACTAGAAGGGGAGATTGAGAATGATCGTCAACAAAGGCGTAGAATTAGGGTTCAGTCTCCGTTAAATAAAAATAAAATCCCTGTTAGTGATAGAAATTGCATAGAAAATAATTCAAGAGAGGTTCAGTGCATAGATAGAAAGAATTCCAGAGAGGATAAAAATTTAAGGCATGTTACACAAATAAATATTGAGAACGAGGGACAAAATGTTGGAAAGTATGAAATTCAAATTGATAGAGAAAATTTTGGTAGTTACAGAACCCAAAATAGTGGAGAAAGAGAGGACTTTAAGGACAGGAAGGACAAAGTTGAACTTATCGCGTCAGTTGGAGATGAATTAAACACAGAATTACCCACAGTAGAAAATAAATCTCAAAACACGGAAACAAAAATTCGCTTAGACTCTGACATATCTTTTTCGGTTTGGCCTATTGATATTTTCAAAACAATTAAACAAGAAACTCAGAAATTACGTGAAAACAAAATAACGGACGTTTTGGTTGATGAGAGCGCTGATTGCAAAGACACACAGAATACAAATACAAATTATGACAATGAAGATATTCAAATTCCAAAGGAAAATAAAGTAACGGATGTTTTGATTAGCGAGAGGGTTGGTTTCAAAAATTCACAAAACACAAATACAAATTATGGCAATGACGATATCAAAAGTTCAAATGAAAACAAAATAACGGACGTTTTGGTTAGAGAAAGGATTGATTTAGAAAATATTCAGAATACAAATAAAAGTCACAGTAATGAAAGTATTAGGAAATCAGATGAAAGCAAAATAATGAAAGTTAATAGAAATCAAAATGTTATTTTCCAAGAGGACCAAAATGAGAATGGAAAGGTTAATTGTAAAAAAAATCGAAAAGAAAATGCGAAATACAAGCTTCAGGACATTCAAATTACGAATGAAAATCACGATGTACAAATAATCCCAATTTCAAATGAGAGTAAAATAATGGATGTTATGGACAATGATAATGAAAATGTTGACTTTCAGAATTTGCAAAATCCAAATGATACCAGTAAAAATACACAGGATGAAAATTGTAATACAGATAGAGAGAAAAATCAAAATGATAGTGAGGTTAATGATATTCAAAAACTTTCAAGAATAGATGAAAATCAAAACAAAAAGTGGGTTAGGCAAAATGTACAGGTAGCAAATGAAATACAAGTTTGTAACACAAGTGAAATGGAAGATATTCAAGAGAGAAACGAAAGAAAACTCGGATCAGATTTTTTCACGAAACCAAAAATTTTTAGGAACGTAATTGTGTCCGATGATCGCTATTTGAAAAATTTTAAAATGAGAAAGAGGTAAAAAAAAAAAAAAATAATTATAACTCAAAACGAATTCTTTGGAAATTGATCTGGCAAGAAATAAATTATGAAATTGAAAAATGGATATGATGTCAAAATTGTAATGAAAAACAATCTCTTCCCGCCTTTTATTTAACGTGCTTGCGACAGATAAGAAAGAAAACACGCGACATTCACGAAATGTTAGCACAACACAGCACAAGCGAACCCCCCCCCCCCCCTCAAACGGTCACTGCAAAGTGTCAATACAAAAACTCTAGCGAAAGGACTTCTTTCTCCCTCTTAAACAGTCAGAAACGTGTACAACGGGACGAAAAACTGGTTTCCGGGAAGTCTTGGCAGAGAGCAAGCAGATTGCCAATCACGCAAAACATTTCGGTGGCGACAATTTCAGGGGCGCAAAGTTCCCCATGGCGACTCTAGGTCAAGTGTGGAGATGGGTTCCACTCAAGGTCATTTTTCAGATAGAAACAAGGGGAGATGAAATCTCACAAAGGGGGTGAAGTTCAGCCTACAAAGAAGTAGGGTACGCACGATATTCACAGGGGAGAACTGGTTTCGAATACAAATGAAAAATACAACAAATTTTATAAACAAATATATATAAATAATAAAAAAAAAAAAAAAAAAAAAAAATAGGGGCGAGAGAAAATATACATCAAAAATTGCACGAAAAGCGCGTAAAACGGGGCGCAAACTTTAAATAAATATTGAATTATAAATAAAAGAAATTTTAAATAAATATTGCATTATAAATAGAAGTAATTTGAAATAAATATTACATTAATTAGAAGAATGTTTAAATGAATATTGCATAAAATAGAATTAATTTTAAATAAATATTACATTAAGTAGGAAATTTTAAATAAACATTGAATTATTAATTAGGGAATTTTAAATAAATATTGCATAAATTAGGAAATTTTAAATAAATATTACATTAATTCGGAAATTTTAAATAAACATTGAATTATTAATTTTAAATAAATATTACATTAATTAGAAAATTTTAAATAAACATTGAATTATTAATTAGGGAATTTTAAATAAATATTGCATAAATTAGGAAATTTTAAATAAATATTACATTAATTCGGAAATTTTAAATAAACATTGAATTATTAATTTTAAATAAATATTACATTAATTAGAAAATTTTAAATAAACATTGAATTATTAATTAGGGAATTTTAAATAAATGTTACATTAATTAGGAAAGTTTAAATTAACATGAAATTTTAAAATAATATTGGAGTGCAATTAAAGGGGATTTTAGTAATTTTAAATAACTAGTACATTATAAACAGATGGAATTCTAAATAAGTATTACAAAAAATTAATTTAAGTAAGACCTTAACGGAAAACACTTTGCGACATTTTAAATATTATAAGCGAGTGATTTAGAAGAAAAACGGAATAAATAAATAAAATATATAGGAATGGATATGGTGAAAATTACTTTTATGGTAATAAAAAGAATTTAAATATAAGAATAAAGGGAAATTACATTAAAATCAATGAGTAAATTTGTAAGGACACGAAATTTGGATAAAGTAAATAAATGTTTTAAAAATAAATAAGTAAGGAATGAGAATAACATACATTTTTTTAACATAAGGGATAGCAATGAATAGGAATTGACGACAATGAGACATAGGTAAAAATTTAAAAAATACTAACACAGTAATATAATAAATTTTTAAGGTTAAAAATTAAAACTTTAAGGAATATCTATACATTTTTGAGTGAAACTAGGGGAATGATCTACCATCCTAGACGTACTTATATTGCGCATTTAGCAAACCATGGTGAGTTTCCATGTTAATATTTAGCCATGCGTGATAAAGTAATTTTTCTTCTTTTTAAAAGCTAATGGTTAAATAAAAACACTTACCCCTTTCATCGGCATACAGTACACCTTGGTAATCCAAAAAGAATTCTGCATATCACACTTAAAATTCCCTTTTACACATTATAAAAATAAAAAAACACTCAAACATGTAGGTAACACACACGCTTTATCTTTCTCACACGAGGTCGCTTTATTCTGCGGGGCCACAACTGTAAGGGCACGGGATCCTTTGAAAATCCGGAATTATCCGAATATCTGAGTCTTGCCAACCCTGGGAAAACTGGTTTCATGAAAAAGGCTTGTGTACTGACGTTGACGGGAAAAGTTTATTCTGTGCATAGGTTCTCACGGGTTTATAGGGGTAAAAAAAAAAAAAAAGAAAAGAAAAAGATAGCTGACGGTTTACAAGGAAGAAATTAAAGTAAATACGTACTGCTTACGGAAGGTTTAATATAAAGAAGTTACGAAGGTAGACCGTGAAAGAAATATAAGGGAGTTTAAAATGTAAGATAATTACGGATTTATGGCAGATAGTATTAAAGAGAACTACGGACGCAAATTCATAAAATTTCCAAGGAGTTTACGATAAAAAAAAAAAAAGGATAAGAGAATTATGAATTTTATTTGTAAATGGTTTATTGAAAAGAAAATTTGCAAAAATTTATGATAAGAATAAATGTAAGAGAAGTATGAAAATTTTTAGGAAATGGTCTATTAGATGAAAATTCTAAACGCTAAGGCGAGATTCGGAATACAGAATTTGGGATTATGTATATAAGGGATATATAAAGGAGAGTTAATTGATAATTTGAAAAAAAAAATATGTTTATTGTGTTTGTACAAATTTTGAATTTATTAGGAAATGTAATATGGCATGGCAATTCGTGATAATATTGACAAAAATTTATTTGTTTGTTTTTCTTTGTATTTTCAATGAGATAGCATAATGTATTTGTAAATATTAGTAAATGGTGAGATGTTTAATCAGTGAGAAAATTTTGTGGGCAACTTAAATGTTGAAAGGAATGTGAGAAAGAGAAATAAAAAAAAAATAGATAAATGATAATAACGATAGGAGAAAGTACTGTATTTTGAAAATTGAATAATGGCGAATTAAGTAGGGAATTATTTTCTTGTAAAAAAAAAAATAAAAAAAAAAAGTCAGGGACTTAATGTTTAATGGGTATTGTAAATTCCAGAGAGAGAATTTGTGTCATCAGACTGTATGTATATGTATGCATTGGTGTATCGATAAAGTGTGTGCCTCAACTAAGATTCGTCCATACATGAAAATTCAGTGATTGATGCAGACAGTGATGTGTTGTTCTCACAAGAAAACTTTCTTTTCACAGCGAGAAGTGATGCAGTAACGTCATCCACATACAGAGTTCCAGACTTACAATTTTCTTTGCACTTCCATCACAGTGATACGATTATGCAGTGTCGTGCTTTCCACATAAAACTTTCAAAGTCCACGATTTTCACACCCCCATGATAGTGTGATAGACGATTATTCAGTGGCGTGATTTTCACATAAACTCTCAAAGATCACAGTTTTCACACCTCCATGACAGTGAGATAGACGATGCAGTATCGTGCTTTATACGTAAACTTGCATTCTACATATGTTTATTTCACAGCGGAACTACACAGTGATGTGCTCCATCTGCAGTTCTCCAAGTTCTAATTTTCTTTGCACTTTCCAGGACACTGAACTAGGAAACAATGGCGTGATATTGAGACGCAGACCCTCTGCTACAATTCTTAGTAGAATAACTTTTTCACACTCCTTACAAACTTTTGAACTTTGCACTTATCATTGTTACCATGAACATTCTTCCAACTTTTGGGCAGCCAATTTATCGGACTTCGAATCTCTATAGAACTCAAACATGTCGGACAGAAAACATTTGATACTTCCTTTTCCATGAGTTTAATGACATTGGTGTGCATTGTGACATTATTTTGTTATATATATATATGTGTGTGTGTGTAAATGCGTTTACAGTTTTTTTTTTAGGTGAATACTAGCCTGTGGCACGGTTCTACTACGGAGAGGGGGGTGAATGTCCCAAGGCAAATTTGGGACATTGCAAATTATGGCGGAGTGTAACCTATAAAGACGGTCCCTGTACTTCTCCGGTAATGCATATACACTTCCCTAAGAAAACACCTGCAAAAGGATGAGCAAGCCATGTTTCTGGGAAATGTGGACAACGATCCCCCAGTTACAAAGGGGCGCAGCAGGGCGCTCTTGGGGAGAGCTGACCCTTGTCCGGTTCGGGTGCACGTGCACGCAAGGTCGTGAGAACCCGCGGTCCACCTGCCAGATATTAATTCTGGGGTGACCGCCATCCTCCTGTCAGCACAGCACCCAATAACTGGACATTTTTTGGAAACATCCAATGAAGCTACCAGGGGCGTTGATTGGGGGGACCAGTAACAAACCTGGGGCTTAATGGTGTAGGAGGAGACATTTTTTCCGATGATCGAGAGAGTTTGAGAATTTTCAGAAAGAACGAGAATTGAGTTTAAGACGGCAGACAGAACGGAGAATTGGTTTGTGTGCTCGAGAGAGAAGAGTCTCTCAAAAATTACGTCTGCAGCGATGTCCGGCGATTCCTCCACCGAAGTGCCCTGTATCCAGTGTCGCTTCCAACAATGTTCGAAGGTATGAAATGCATGTATCACATACTTAATCTGATTGACACAGTTTTAATTAACGTCTTACTCTCTCGACATCTTGTTAAATCCACACTTGAGTAAATAGTAGGGACGAATTTAAACAAACATAAATGGAGATTTTAATTACATACATTCTTTAAGTATTCTTGATTTTTGAAAATGTCAATGGAGAGTCATTGTAATTTGTTAAGAATGTTAATTGAACCAATCGAATATGTTTTTATTATTATTATTTTTTAATTTCATTTTTATCAAATAAAACACATTGTTATTATTTTATATCATGTCCGTTGTCCTCATTTGCCACTAGTTTAATTCTATGTATTTTTTGTTCGACACGGCCAATGTCGGAGATGGGAAACTATACTAATTTATGCGTTCTAACAGGACGTGTGGTGAAAACCCACATAACAAAAATGGTTCCGATGACCAGGATTCGAAATAAAAATAATTGTTAAAATAACTGAAAATTTTTTTTTTGTGTGAATAAATTAAAATTAATGCGCGCGATAGGAAAATTTAAAATAAAATTAACTTAAAATAAAATAAAATTAACTTAAAATAAAATTTAAAATAAAATTAACTTGAATTAAAATAAAATTATCTTGAAATAAATTTAAAATAAAAAACTTAAACTTTAAAAGTAAACGTAACATAAGGAAATGAGGACATTTAAGAAAATAGATGTTGTCACAAGTGTTATGCCATATGTATATGAAATGTGTATTTAAGAAATATTGTGTATATTTAAGAAAGAGAATTATAGGATTTAAATATATTGAGTTAGGGGAGAAAAATTGGAGAAAATTAATAATGGATGGTAATATTCTTTTGGGAGATAAATTTTTGGGAGATAAGAATTGCGTAGGAGTATGATTTTATGTTTAAGATTTTTGAGTAGCAATAATTGTATTTTATGTTGCATGAAAAGTGTTGTATTTATGTAAACGCGCATTGTTCGTAGGGATAAAAATTTTGGAATAGAAAATTAAGGGAAAACTTAACAATTTTTAAAAAATGACAGAAAGGGGTGATATGACGGTAACGCCTACAAGTAGGATTCCGGGGATTATTTCCTTGTTAGGAGAACTGAGCGGAAGCGACGAAAATGAGACCTCCATATTTTTCGAACAGATGGAATCTTTAAGTGACCTAACAAATTGGAACGATTTAGAGAAGCTAGCAATTGTTAAATCCCGTCTGCGCGGAAACGCAAGAAAATTCTACATCAGCTCAAAGGATCTGCGTAGCGAAACATCTTTCGACATTTTCAAGCAAAAATTCCTAGATTTTTTCACATCCGAACCTAATGTCACTACAAATCAAATTCTTTTTTCAACTGCTAAACAAACTAAGGGAGAAAATATTAAAGAATTAGCACATAGAATTACAACATTAACTTTAAACTACGTGGGTGAAACACAACTTAATGAACACACACACGCAATTATGGACAAACTCAGCCTAAGTAAATTTTTGGAGGCAGTTGAGCCCGAATATCGGAAAGAAATTATGAAAAATGACCCAAAAAGCTTTAAGGATGCGGTAAAAATTGCCCAAAATTTAGAAGCGGCCAATCTGACAACAGTTGAAGTAAATAACATATCTCAGTACAGTGATATTCAAACATTTAAAAAGGAACAACAACAGTTTAATTCTAATTTACTGGAAAAAATAACAGAAGAAATAAATCATCTTAAAATTAGAGAAAAAAAAAATGATTATCAGATAACGAACACATATTCATGCGATTTTTGTGGTAAATTTGGACACTTTATGCAGGATTGCTGGCATTATATTAGAGAAAGAAATAATCAAGCGCACATATCATTACAGACTATTCGGAAACCAACAGAACATTATGCACGGAGAAAGTTTTCCCCCACCCGCCACCAACAAGATTATGCGGAGAGGTTTCCCAATACGACATACAATGTACCCCCAGATAGATTTTACCCCTCACGTACGCAAGACTATAGGGAGGAAAAGCGAACTTATGGAAACGAATATGTTAATGAAGGAAGAATGGGTAGCCACAAATATACACATAGGAATGGCGAACGGAATTTTGAGGTTCCGCGTTACAAAAATGATTTTCAGAGACAAAACCAAGGTAAATTTAAATATATGGATAACTCGGACAGATACGCCAATGACAGGAATGATTTTAGACAGAAAACAAATTTTAACAAGCACGATTCTAGACGAAATACAAATTTTAACAGAAATTTAAACTAGAAGGGGAGATTGAGAATGATCGTCAACAAAGGCGTAGAATTAGGGTTCAGTCTCCGTTAAATAAAAATAAAATCCCTGTTAGTGATAGAAATTGCATAGAAAATAATTCAAGAGAGGTTCAGTGCATAGATAGAAAGAATTCCAGAGAGGATAAAAATTTAAGGCATGTTACACAAATAAATATTGAGAACGAGGGACAAAATGTTGGAAAGTATGAAATTCAAATTGATAGAGAAAATTTTGGTAGTTACAGAACCCAAAATAGTGGAGAAAGAGAGGACTTTAAGGACAGGAAGGACAAAGTTGAACTTATCGCGTCAGTTGGAGATGAATTAAACACAGAATTACCCACAGTAGAAAATAAATCTCAAAACACGGAAACAAAAATTCGCTTAGACTCTGACATATCTTTTTCGGTTTGGCCTATTGATATTTTCAAAACAATTAAACAAGAAACTCAGAAATTACGTGAAAACAAAATAACGGACGTTTTGGTTGATGAGAGCGCTGATTGCAAAGACACACAGAATACAAATACAAATTATGACAATGAAGATATTCAAATTCCAAAGGAAAATAAAGTAACGGATGTTTTGATTAGCGAGAGGGTTGGTTTCAAAAATTCACAAAACACAAATACAAATTATGGCAATGAAGATATCAAAAGTTCAAATGAAAACAAAATAACGGACGTTTTGGTTAGAGAAAGGATTGATTTAGAAAATATTCAGAATACAAATAAAAGTCACAGTAATGAAAGTATTAGGAAATCAGATGAAAGCAAAATAATGAAAGTTAATAGAAATCAAAATGTTATTTTCCAAGAGGACCAAAATGAGAATGGAAAGGTTAATTGTAAAAAAAATCGAAAAGAAAATGCGAAATACAAGCTTCAGGACATTCAAATTACGAATGAAAATCACGATGTACAAATAATCCCAATTTCAAATGAGAGTAAAATAATGGATGTTATGGACAATGATAATGAAAATGTTGACTTTCAGAATTTGCAAAATCCAAATGATACCAGTAAAAATACACAGGATGAAAATTGTAATACAGATAGAGAGAAAAATCAAAATGATAGTGAGGTTAATGATATTCAAAAACTTTCAAGAATAGATGAAAATCAAAACAAAAAGTGGGTTAGGCAAAATGTACAGGTAGCAAATGAAATACAAGTTTGTAACACAAGTGAAATGGAAGATATTCAAGAGAGAAACGAAAGAAAACTCGGATCAGATTTTTTCACGAAACCAAAAATTTTTAGGAACGTAATTGTGTCCGATGATCGCTATTTGAAAAATTTTAAAATGAGAAAGAGGTAAAAAAAAAAATAAATAATTATAACTCAAAACGAATTCTTTGGAAATTGATCTGGCAAGAAATAAATTATGAAATTGAAAAATGGATATGATGTCAAAATTGTAATGAAAAACAATCTCTTCCCGCCTTTTATTTAACGTGCTTGCGACAGATAAGAAAGAAAACACGCGACATTCACGAAATGTTAGCACAACACAGCACAAGCGAACCCCCCCCCCCCTCAAACGGTCACTGCAAAGTGTCAATACAAAAACTCTAGCGAAAGGACTTCTTTCTCCCTCTTAAACAGTCAGAAACGTGTACAACGGGACGAAAAACTGGTTTCCGGGAAGTCTTGGCAGAGAGCAAGCAGATTGCCAATCACGCAAAACATTTCGGTGGCGACAATTTCAGGGGCGCAAAGTTCCCCATGGCGACTCTAGGTCAAGTGTGGAGATGGGTTCCACTCAAGGTCATTTTTCAGATAGAAACAAGGGGAGATGAAATCTCACAAAGGGGGTGAAGTTCAGCCTACAAAGAAGTAGGGTACGCACGATATTCACAGGGGAGAACTGGTTTCGAATACAAATGAAAAATACAACAAATTTTATAAACAAATATATATAAATAATAAAAAAAAAAAAAAAAAAAAAAATAGGGGCGAGAGAAAATATACATCAAAAATTGCACGAAAAGCGCGTAAAACGGGGCGCAAACTTTAAATAAATATTGAATTATAAATAAAAGAAATTTTAAATAAATATTGCATTATAAATAGAAGTAATTTGAAATAAATATTACATTAATTAGAAGAATGTTTAAATGAATATTGCATAAAATAGAATTAATTTTAAATAAATATTACATTAAGTAGGAAATTTTAAATAAACATTGAATTATTAATTAGGGAATTTTAAATAAATATTGCATAAATTAGGAAATTTTAAATAAATATTACATTAATTCGGAAATTTTAAATAAACATTGAATTATTAATTTTAAATAAATATTACATTAATTAGAAAATTTTAAATAAACATTGAATTATTAATTAGGGAATTTTAAATAAATATTGCATAAATTAGGAAATTTTAAATAAATATTACATTAATTCGGAAATTTTAAATAAACATTGAATTATTAATTTTAAATAAATATTACATTAATTAGAAAATTTTAAATAAACATTGAATTATTAATTAGGGAATTTTAAATAAATGTTACATTAATTAGGAAAGTTTAAATTAACATGAAATTTTAAAATAATATTGGAGTGCAATTAAAGGGGATTTTAGTAATTTTAAATAACTAGTACATTATAAACAGATGGAATTCTAAATAAGTATTACAAAAAATTAATTTAAGTAAGACCTTAACGGAAAACACTTTGCGACATTTTAAATATTATAAGCGAGTGATTTAGAAGAAAAACGGAATAAATAAATAAAATATATAGGAATGGATATGGTGAAAATTACTTTTATGGTAATAAAAAGAATTTAAATATAAGAATAAAGGGAAATTACATTAAAATCAATGAGTAAATTTGTAAGGACACGAAATTTGGATAAAGTAAATAAATGTTTTAAAAATAAATAAGTAAGGAATGAGAATAACATACATTTTTTTAACATAAGGGATAGCAATGAATAGGAATTGACGACAATGAGACATAGGTAAAAATTTAAAAAATACTAACACAGTAATATAATAAATTTTTAAGGTTAAAAATTAAAACTTTAAGGAATATCTATACATTTTTGAGTGAAACTAGGGGAATGATCTACCATCCTAGACGTACTTATATTGCGCATTTAGCAAACCATGGTGAGTTTCCATGTTAATATTTAGCCATGCGTGATAAAGTAATTTTTCTTCTTTTTAAAAGCTAATGGTTAAATAAAAACACTTACCCCTTTCATCGGCATACAGTACACCTTGGTAATCCAAAAAGAATTCTGCATATCACACTTAAAATTCCCTTTTACACATTATAAAAATAAAAAAACACTCAAACATGTAGGTAACACACACGCTTTATCTTTCTCACACGAGGTCGCTTTATTCTGCGGGGCCACAACTGTAAGGGCACGGGATCCTTTGAAAATCCGGAATTATCCGAATATCTGAGTCTTGCCAACCCTGGGAAAACTGGTTTCATGAAAAAGGCTTGTGTACTGACGTTGACGGGAAAAGTTTATTCTGTGCATAGGTTCTCACGGGTTTATAGGGGTAAAAAAAAAAAAAAAGAAAAGAAAAAGATAGCTGACGGTTTACAAGGAAGAAATTAAAGTAAATACGTACTGCTTACGGAAGGTTTAATATAAAGAAGTTACGAAGGTAGACCGTGAAAGAAATATAAGGGAGTTTAAAATGTAAGATAATTACGGATTTATGGCAGATAGTATTAAAGAGAACTACGGACGCAAATTCATAAAATTTCCAAGGAGTTTACGATAAAAAAAAAAAAAGGATAAGAGAATTATGAATTTTATTTGTAAATGGTTTATTGAAAAGAAAATTTGCAAAAATTTATGATAAGAATAAATGTAAGAGAAGTATGAAAATTTTTAGGAAATGGTCTATTAGATGAAAATTCTAAACGCTAAGGCGAGATTCGGAATACAGAATTTGGGATTATGTATATAAGGGATATATAAAGGAGAGTTAATTGATAATTTGAAAAAAAAAATATGTTTATTGTGTTTGTACAAATTTTGAATTTATTAGGAAATGTAATATGGCATGGCAATTCGTGATAATATTGACAAAAATTTATTTGTTTGTTTTTCTTTGTATTTTCAATGAGATAGCATAATGTATTTGTAAATATTAGTAAATGGTGAGATGTTTAATCAGTGAGAAAATTTTGTGGGCAACTTAAATGTTGAAAGGAATGTGAGAAAGAGAAATAAAAAAAAAATAGATAAATGATAATAACGATAGGAGAAAGTACTGTATTTTGAAAATTGAATAATGGCGAATTAAGTAGGGAATTATTTTCTTGTAAAAAAAAAAATAAAAAAAAAAAGTCAGGGACTTAATGTTTAATGGGTATTGTAAATTCCAGAGAGAGAATTTGTGTCATCAGACTGTATGTATATGTATGCATTGGTGTATCGATAAAGTGTGTGCCTCAACTAAGATTCGTCCATACATGAAAATTCAGTGATTGATGCAGACAGTGATGTGTTGTTCTCACAAGAAAACTTTCTTTTCACAGCGAGAAGTGATGCAGTAACGTCATCCACATACAGAGTTCCAGACTTACAATTTTCTTTGCACTTCCATCACAGTGATACGATTATGCAGTGTCGTGCTTTCCACATAAAACTTTCAAAGTCCACGATTTTCACACCCCCATGATAGTGTGATAGACGATTATTCAGTGGCGTGATTTTCACATAAACTCTCAAAGATCACAGTTTTCACACCTCCATGACAGTGAGATAGACGATGCAGTATCGTGCTTTATACGTAAACTTGCATTCTACATATGTTTATTTCACAGCGGAACTACACAGTGATGTGCTCCATCTGCAGTTCTCCAAGTTCTAATTTTCTTTGCACTTTCCAGGACACTGAACTAGGAAACAATGGCGTGATATTGAGACGCAGACCCTCTGCTACAATTCTTAGTAGAATAACTTTTTCACACTCCTTACAAACTTTTGAACTTTGCACTTATCATTGTTACCATGAACATTCTTCCAACTTTTGGGCAGCCAATTTATCGGACTTCGAATCTCTATAGAACTCAAACATGTCGGACAGAAAACATTTGATACTTCCTTTTCCATGAGTTTAATGACATTGGTGTGCATTGTGACATTATTTTGTTATATATATATATGTGTGTGTGTGTAAATGCGTTTACAGTTTTTTTTTAGGTGAATACTAGCCTGTGGCACGGTTCTACTACGGAGAGGGGGGTGAATGTCCCAAGGCAAATTTGGGACATTGCAAATTATGGCGGAGTGTAACCTATAAAGACGGTCCCTGTACTTCTCCGGTAATGCATATACACTTCCCTAAGAAAACACCTGCAAAAGGATGAGCAAGCCATGTTTCTGGGAAATGTGGACAACGATCCCCCAGTTACAAAGGGGCGCAGCAGGGCGCTCTTGGGGAGAGCTGACCCTTGTCCGGTTCGGGTGCACGTGCACGCAAGGTCGTGAGAACCCGCGGTCCACCTGCCAGATATTAATTCTGGGGTGACCGCCATCCTCCTGTCAGCACAGCACCCAATAACTGGACATTTTTTGGAAACATCCAATGAAGCTACCAGGGGCGTTGATTGGGGGGACCAGTAACAAACCTGGGGCTTAATGGTGTAGGAGGAGACATTTTTTCCGATGATCGAGAGAGTTTGAGAATTTTCAGAAAGAACGAGAATTGAGTTTAAGACGGCAGACAGAACGGAGAATTGGTTTGTGTGCTCGAGAGAGAAGAGTCTCTCAAAAATTACGTCTGCAGCGATGTCCGGCGATTCCTCCACCGAAGTGCCCTGTATCCAGTGTCGCTTCCAACAATGTTCGAAGGTATGAAATGCATGTATCACATACTTAATCTGATTGACACAGTTTTAATTAACGTCTTACTCTCTCGACATCTTGTTAAATCCACACTTGAGTAAATAGTAGGGACGAATTTAAACAAACATAAATGGAGATTTTAATTACATACATTCTTTAAGTATTCTTGATTTTTGAAAATGTCAATGGAGAGTCATTGTAATTTGTTAAGAATGTTAATTGAACCAATCGAATATGTTTTTATTATTATTATTTTTTAATTTCATTTTTATCAAATAAAACACATTGTTATTATTTTATATCATGTCCGTTGTCCTCATTTGCCACTAGTTTAATTCTATGTATTTTTTGTTCGACACGGCCAATGTCGGAGATGGGAAACTATACTAATTTATGCGTTCTAACAGGACGTGTGGTGAAAACCCACAGAACAATGTTGATTCATGCAATAAAGAAGAGCCAATTTATACTTCTGTTTAATTGATAGACATTCGTCCATCAACATAGCTTCTGCTGTTTTTTTACGATTTACGATACCACGTGATGTGATAAATGTGCTGCTGTTAAAAAAGTTGAAGCTATAATTACGTGAAAAACCGAGAGTTATTTCGTGATATTTTGCCCAAGTAAGCAAACGCTTTCCGATTAATAAGACAGCACCTATTGCTTTTTCCTGCAGTTCTTTTGTTAGACACAATTTATCTAATATAATCCTCGCCTTTTTTTTCTACTATTTCAGCCCAGAGTATCTTTCGTTGTTCCTTAGAGCCTGTCTTATTTTCATCATATTCCGAGTTGAATACGCAAAGAATTTCTTTCTTCAACTGATGGTTATTGCATAATTCAACAGCAAATTTTACTGCTGCAAAATTTTCCAGTGACAGCATTCTGCTCTTTGAAATATCAAGTAAATGAACTTTTCAAAACAAATTTAAGGCCGTGGTAGATGATTACATGTATGAATTATAGGCTCTATATGACTTCAAAATGTATAAAAACCCTTAATCTTTGTTCTTCTGTAAAAACTGAAAATAAAAAATAAAAAAATAATTGTATATTATAACATTACTTAATTTTGACGACATCCTAATTTTAAATTATTTAGTAACTAAAATACTACTTTTTTTAACAGACGCAAATGAAATAAATTCAGGGAAAAAATAATCTCAATAAGTTTAGAAAAACGAAGGGAATTGAAAAATGTGTATTCTTCTTAACAAATTTTTACAATATTAAGTGAAGTGAGAATGATACCAAGTTTAGAAGCGTATGGGATGTTGTCTTAAGGGGGAGTCTCACTCATTGACTCCGTATACCATCAATGCAATTTTATAAAAATGAGCAGTAATAACAAAATTCTGAATATGAAAGTCTGAAATTTACTTTGCTTGTAAAATACGCTTTTCTGAATCTTCTATTACAATTAGAACACGCTTTATAGTTAGTGAATATATTAAATTGATTTTCAAAAAAAGGCATCTTTCCTAATTTTGGCTTATTGTGTGGTGGTGCCATCTAGAAATAAAATCAGTAACTATGTTTTAAAAATCGCCAATTGTTTAACTAAGGTATAGCAACCCACTAAACCGCCAAAGCAGTAATACATCGACGAGTTCATTCCATCCGAAGAATCCGAAGGTAATGGGCATGGTAGGAAGTACAGGGGTGGAAGTTTGCCTAGGAAGAGTGGAGTCATTTTCGCTTTGTTCCATCCCTCCCGCAAAACGGAGTTCTTCAACTTCAGAGAACTTGTGTTTCTGCTTTCTGCCGTACCGGGGGGGGGGGGGGGGGCTGTATTCTTGCGCTGGCCTACAGTACTGGGAATTGGATCAACATATTGCTTTGGTATATTTTTAACGATAATAACATAATAGATTTATTCCCATAGCAAACTTTATACATAAAAGAACATATTTTTACCGATTAAAGAAGTGTTTCTGAAGTCTGAAATTAAAATTAATTCGTTAGTTACAGCATAAATAGTTGATTAAATATATCAATCGTTTCAGAAGCAAAAAATACCCTCCTTCATCAGACAAGAAGTTCTTTGCTGGTGTGGTTGCTCAGAAACTGATTGATGTATTCAACCAAATGTTTATGCTGTTACTAATAACGAAATATTTTTAATTTCAGATTATTTAAGACAGCAGGTTTAGCGAATATATTTTATGTTATAAAAGATGTATTACTACAGATGTATTACTACATCTGAGTTAGGGATGGATATAAGACATGAAGTAAGGAACAATAGATCATCAATTAGAAAAATCTAGGCAATAAGCAAGTATTGTAAGAAAACATACTTGATATTTGTTAAACTTTTACCATTTAAAGCAGAGCCTCAGCTATTTTTTGTTAGCTACGGTATTCGGTTTCAACTTCATTATCGATTTTTGGCTTTTGGCGTCCATGTCAAAATGACCCCCCCCCCCCCATTTGTTTTTCAGAATCAGAAATTTAATTTTAATGATAAAGCAGGGCTTATCAAAGAAAGTCTCCCACCACCATATCGTAAAAACAATTACGCCAAACACCGTTGGAAGTTTCCAGTTTTTATTAAATTTAGACAAATACTCCCCCTCCCCCAAATACATAAAGTGAAATAAATCATAATAATATATAAATCATGTCTGTTTGAAAACGCTATCGAGTATTATCAATATAGGTATTAATATGTTAACAGTCAAAGACGTTTTTATATTGTTTAAAAATTTTTTTAGAATTGTTACTATTTTTAAACACATTAATTCTTGTGAAATTGTTACAAAAATACTCAAAATAGAAACGTATTGCATGCAAAATTTGATTAATAACACTTTTCATTCTAATAAAAATAGGAAGTATTATATTTTATGTAAAATATACATTTAAAATGCGCGTTTTAAAAGCATAAAATTTTTCGAGACTCTCGGATAAGGAGTTTGACAGTCGATAGCTTACAAAAAGACCCATAGAAATGCGCCATTATCGCGATAAACGGCAAGAGAAAGTAACCCGGCTTCTCGCCAAGCACAGCCGTCGTTCCCACAGGAGTTTCAATGGCCGCTTTTGCGCCAGCCTGTATATGTAGGAGCCTTATCGAAGGGCATTGCACACAAATCATTCGAAAAGTGAAATGAGGGAAAAAGCATGCTTCGCGATGAGATGAACTTTAATTTGGTGTACGGGTAGATAATTCTAAAAGGAAGAAATGTGCAATTTTAGTTTTCCAATATTTCATTTATTAGGGGCTTCTGCACACCAAAATATTCGATTTGCCGAATAAATGTGAAACACGAATTATTCAAAAATGTACATTATTCAGAAGTTTTTTTATTGCGAGACAGTTTTCAACGGGTATTCGGCTAGTAAAGTTAAATAAACTAAAATAGTAAGTAGCATTCGGGTTAATTACATTATATTTAACATTTATTTTAAAATTACAATTTTTCGTGGTGATGAAATTTTTTTGAGCACCACTGTACATTCTATACCGCAATATATCTAAGAATTTATGGACAGGAACGGTCATATTTATCTTACTGAGTTGTTATGCTTCATGTATATGTTAGAGATTATAATAAAATTGTTTCAAGTTTAAATAGTACAATCTGCTTTGTATATATTAGTAAATATTTTAAGTTTTGTCTTTTAGTTAATAAGTTAAAACTATTTATGTCAAGAATGAAAATATGTTTAAAAATGCAATTTAATGTTTAATGCGATATGCATAAAAATAAAAGCCAACAGTCCAAGAAAAAATTTAAAACAAATATTTGGATGATTATATAATGTATAACTATAAGTGACACTTAAACAATTTGAAACATTTTAATGATAACATACAGATAAACAGTTGTAAATAACAAAATTTCAGTTCAGTTTATAATTTGTAAAGAATAATATGAAAAGTATTTAAAAATGCAATAATCTTAATATTTTCAAGATACTGATGTAAGTTTTCAGATGCTGAAATATTTAAAATGGAAACAAAATATGTTCAGTTCGCTAATAGTAATTTAGTGTTATTAGTAAAGGTTGGATAGAAAAATGCTTTGAATGATTTTGAGTACATTTAAAAGTAATAATAATTCTTCATTTTTGTGTAAACTGTAAAAGTTCTGGTTATTTAATTTGAAATTCTATCAAGAATTAGGTGGGTGGATGCATTTTAACAATGTAATATTATGGAATATTTTAACAATACACGTAAATTTAATCTATACACTTGAAATCGCATTTTAAATAATTACAATTTTACGAAAATATCCATTACTAATACAATATACTACTATGAAATGGATGGTGCGCATTTTTTAATTCACGTAATTTGAAGTGAAGCTAAACATAAATGAAAAATGTTGTTTCAACGTTATCTATGTAATCTATGTTACAATGTAATCTATGCACGCGAAATCTCACTTAAAAATTATCCCGTATTTTAGAAAATAATAAATAATAATGAAACGTACTACAAAGAAATGAGTGTTCTGCATTTTTTAATTCACATAATTTTGTATTTAACATGGATGGAAAGGGATGTTTCAACAAAACACAGATACGGTAATCTGTGCGTCCGAAATCACAGATATGAAATCACTATCTACCAGTAGAGCCAAAATGATGCAACTTAGTGCTAGTGTATCATGCAAGGAAAACTTAGATGGAGGTGGCAAGCTCGATCAAAATTCCTTTTGACACAAAATTTTTATTGAAAAAGCCAAAACCTTAGCCACTTCTAAATAGTTGAGAAAAACCGGGATGTAAGTTTTCAGATGCTGAAATATTTAAAATGGAAACAAAATATGTTCAGTTCGCTAATAGTAATTTAGTGTTATTAGTAAAGGTTGGATAGAAAAATGCTTTGGGGACACTATTACCTAGTTGGAAATAAGGGGGTTCGATTGCGCAGTCAATCATTTTGAGTATATTTAAAAATAATAATAATTCTTCATTTTTGTGTAAACTGTAAAAGTTCGGGTTATTTAATTTGAAATTCTATCAAGAATAAGGTGGGTGGATGCATTTTAACAATGTAATATTATGGAATATTTTAAAAATACACGTAAATTTAATCTACACACTTGATATCGCATTTTAGATAATAACAATTTTACGAAAATATTCATTAATAATACAATATACTACTATGAAATGGATGGTGCGCATTTTTTTATTCACATAATTTTGAAGCTAAACATGAATGAAAAATGTTGTTTCAACGTTACACGGGAATGTATTCTATGCACGCGAAATCTGACTTAAAAATTAACCCGTATTTTAGAAAATAATAAATAATAATGAAACATACTACAAAGAAATGAGTGTTCTGCATTTTGTTAATTCACATAATTTTGTATTTAACATGGATGGAAAGGGATGTTTCAACTTAACACAGATACGGTAATCTGTGCGTCCGAAATCACAGATATGAAATCACTATCTACCAGTAAAACCAAAATGATGCAACTTAGTGCTAGTGATATTATCATGCAAGGAAAACTAAGATGGAGGTGGCAAGCTCGATCAAAATTGCTTTTGACAGAGAATTTTTATTGAAAAAGCCAAAACCTTAGCCACTTCTAAATAGTTGAGAAAAACCGGGATATTATTAAAAATCTGGAAACCGAGAGGAATCATAGAAGACCTGAAATTTCTCGGAAAAACTAGTAGATCTTGCAGCTGTGTATAAATATTACGGCTTACCTTTCGGCGTTGTAATTCTGCTATATCAGCATACCGATGTCATATCAACTCTTGATCTATAGATGAAGAAATCCACATAGATGAATACATTCACAGTTGAACTCTTGAAATCATGTTTACGAATTTTTTCCACGTGCACTATGTAGTTGTTGTTACCACGTGAGGCACATTTCTCAAACAAAATATATATTTTCAAGCTGGGAGAACAGAACGTTAAACTTGTTTGCAACAGATACTTGACCAGCTAGTGAATGGTAAGATAAACTAAATCCGTTCCTTAGGGTTCTGATCCGACAGATCCTGTGCTACGAACACAGATTAATAAATACAAATATTTCACTCGACTTTCAGCGCCCCAACCGCCAACCAAAATATCAAGGTTGGCGCGTTTGGCGATGGTCTGTGAAGGTTTTCGCCAAGACTTTCTGCTAATATAACCCTATTTGGCACTGAACAAAACACTTGGAACTTGGAAGAACTTTGCTGCTTTGTTCTATCATCGCATGCACATCTCATGTTGTTTACACGTGGTAAACATATTTTCGCTGCTATTTTATGGATTACTAAAATAAAAGGAATTACGTTTAAAAGGTATGTAATTTATTTTTATTTAAGTAAAAAAATTATTTGTTATCTATCCCATATTCCATCCTATGCACGTGTTCATCATAAGAAATTGGTGCAGTATTATATCATTGCCGCCTAGATTAAATTCTAAGAAGCAGTAGCATTATTAGTTAAAAAACCTTTTCCGCATTTATATAAAATGTATAAAAATTGATATTTGAGTAGCTTTTTCTAGAGAAAGTTGAATATACTATTGGATGTTGTTGTTGTTGAAACCCAGACCGTCCGACCTACCAGAAAGGTGTAAGGTAACTTCTTGGACGGTCGGGAAGTGCCACCCAATTTAGACCGGAACCTAGTGGGGGAGGCATCCACAGGGACCGTACCCTCCTTCCCATACCACCAACCTCTCGGAAGGACTTTCGGACCCACATGTTTAACGTGATCGTACTCCGCATGAACACGGCGGCAGTTTTGGCAGTGGCTGGAATCGAACCCGGGCCTACCGAGTGCAACTCCAGCGCGCTAACCAATGGGCTACCGCGCCCTATACTATTGGATGTGTATATATTTTACATGCTTTTTATTAGTGTATTTAAAAAATATATATATATATATATAATAACAGCAGAATAAATTAAGAACAAAGCAATTTCACTATCAACACGCTAGTATACTTTTTAGGCTGAAAATATTATATAATATTTTAGTCTTTTGGGTATGTTAGCTTGTAATTTTTGGTGTATAAAGATTTACAGTTATGCAATGCGTCAATTTATTTATTTAGTTTATGATTGCATGAATTAAATATATATCTGTGTTTATTTATTTAAAATTCAACATATTACAGATAAAAGTATTTTTTAATGCTGATCATGTTTATAGTTAAAAAAATTATAAAAGTAGAGTTCCGTAATTTTTTTTTCGCCGCATTAACATAAAATCGCCAATTGAGCGATAGTCGCCAAATCTAGCAGTCGAGCTTTTTATACGTCATAGCTGAGATGGTTGGCTCCTCGAACGCTAGTGTCTATGCGAAATCCTATGTTAAGGATGTTGCCATAGGTTCCTATGGGAGTGAACCTTCTGAATATAGTATTCTGTGGCTACGAAGTGATCAGATTGGCTTCAGAAGGCTCACTCCCATAGGACCCCAGGGGGGTGCCACTCCTCTGCCACGAACATTTCTGTGACGTCAGTTGGAGTTAGAGTTTACTTGCAGAGCGCGGCACAAGATGGCGCGCGGGATTTATTTATTTTTTGTTTGAAACAAGTGTATTTTTAAAGTGTTTATTGGTTTCGAAGACTTCTTACAAGTTCAACAAGAATTTTAATCAAAGATTTGCATCTTAAATTTCAGGCAATGCTAGCTTTTTTTATGTGAATAAGTAAGTGTTCTTTTCGTAATATAATGTATATTTTAGAGTCGTGTTTCCCAGCGTCAGATACATGCAAAACAGATACAGTATTGAAGAATAGGACTCATTTAAATTCGTTTATTAAACCAAAGATATTTTTTATTAAGAAATTAATGACTAAAAGTACATTTATATTTTCAAAATTTATTTATATTCCTTTTTTAAGGTTGAATAATGCAAATTTTAATCAAAAATTTTCTTTTAAAGTAGTCAACATTGTAAAATTTATATTAATTTGGGAAAATGCACTTCTTTCTTGAAACATTAGTTTAGTTCATGAAGTTCCATTATGTAGGATTTTTAAATCTTAAAAGATGAAAGTACAGTATACTTATTCATTTCATTTTACAGCAAGTTATTTGTATCTTTATATATTTTCTAATGATGTTCTTGTAATGTTTGAAAAATCGTACAGGATTTAATCTCGCACATTTTATATTAATTAAATTTTATTACATTACATTTTATTAGTTAAATTTTATTACATTACATTTTATTAATTAAATTTTATTACATTCAAAAAATGGGGGGGGGGGGGAGTACGATTTAAGAAAATAAACAGGCGCGGGTTTTCAAGGGGATAAAGGTTGGGAACCGCTGCTTTAAATCAGATTGCAAGTTGTGTACATGTATGTGCATGCAAATTGTGAATAAAATTCATATAAATTATAGAAGCATCACATAAATCATTTACTAGTTAGGCACAAGTACATCCCTCCCCCCCCCCCTTAAAAAGACATAAAACTCTTAGTCTTAGCGTTTTAATTATTGTTTTGATTTTCAATTATTAGAGATAACATAATCGAAAATAACTTTATTTATATGCATTTAGAAAGAAATTACGCAATGTTTATTTGTGTATAATGAAAATTTTAGAATGATTGGTTGTTTAGAAAACTTTCTGAACATATTTTTGTAAATTTGCGTATTTAAAACAAAAGTCATTTACATTATAGAAGCATCACTTAAATCGTTTACTAGTTAGGCATAAGTACATCCCTCCCCCCCCCCCTAAAAAGACATAAAACTCTTAGTCTTAGCGTTCTAATTATTGTTTTGATTTTCAATTATTAGAGATAACATAATCGAAAATAACTTATTTATATGCATTTAGAAAGAATTTACGCAATGTTTATTTGTGTATAATGAAAATTTTAGAATGATTGCTTGTTTAGAAAACTTTCCGAACATATTTCTGTAAATTCGCGTATTTAAAACAAAAGTCATATACATTATAGAAACATCGCTTAAATCGTTTACTAGTTAGGTATAAGTACATCCCCCCCCCCCCTAAAAAGACATAAAACTTTTAGTGTTAGCGTTTTAATTATTGTTTTTATTCAATTTCGCACATTTTATATTAATTAAATTTTATTACATTACATTTTATTAATTAAATTTTATTATATTACATTTTATTAATTAAATTTTA
Source organism: Amaurobius ferox (assembly GCA_951213105.1). Classification (NCBI taxonomy): domain Eukaryota; kingdom Metazoa; phylum Arthropoda; class Arachnida; order Araneae; family Amaurobiidae; genus Amaurobius; species Amaurobius ferox. Next base: position 9,838,257 of record OX578147.1, read on the forward strand.
TTACATTCAAAAAATGGAAGGGGGGGGGGGTACGATTTAAGAAAGTAAACAGATTGCCCGTATATTTCTCATCATGAATCAATATACTATAATACATTTAATTTATTATTCTGAAAGTATATCATGGTGTATGGGTTAAACGATTAGTTTCTATATTTTTATATGTTTACATTGAATTTCGATTTGTTATAAATTATCTGTTTAATCTAAAAAAAACTAATAAAATCAAGTGTTTTGCAATAAGTTCTTCACTATAAAAGCATCACTTAAATCGTTTACTAGTTAGGCATAAGTACATCCCTCCCCTAAAAATACATAAAATTATTAGTGTTAGCGTTTTAATTATTGTTTTGATTTTCAAATATTAGAGATAACATAATCGAAAATAACTTTATTTATATGCATTTGGAAAGAAATTACGCGATGTTTATTTGTGTATAATGAACATTTTAGAATGATTGCTTGTTTAGAAAACTTTCCGAACATATTTCTGTAAATTCGTGTATTTAAAACAAAATTCATTAAAAATAACATCGCCTCCTGTAATAACATTGACTGGTTTCAAAAAGCGAAACGAAACTTTCAGATGATTTATATTTTTCAGAAAGGGAAATACAGTTTTATTATATATGTACCCTTCCAAAAAACCCTACACTGCATATTTAAGTTGTGTTCAAGTAAAATTAATGTTATTTGAGTATTTATTTCATATTTTAAATTAAAAAAAAAGATTAAATTAACTTTGTTAGCATCCTTTAACATTGGAGTCTACCGGGCCGCTCCTGACATTTAACTCCAAGTGACGTGGCGTCTTTACGTGCTCTCATTGGCTAGAGCTGAAGTGGCGCAACCTTATAGATATAGTAACCTTGGCACAGACACTAGCACTCGTAAGTTGGACCAAATCACGTCTGTCAGATTTGGCGTGTTATCGCTCGCTTGGCGATTTTTTTTAATTCAGGTGGGGGAAAAATATACAGGACTGTACTTTTCTAATTTTTCAAACTATAGAAATGATCAGGATTTAAAAATACATTAATCTGAACATAAATATATTCATTACGTTAAGTAAATTTAAATAAATATAGTTACATATTTAATTCAAATAATCATAAAATGGATTAAAACACAGACTCATTGCATTGTCTCACTGTAAAACATTATGCACAAAATATTACAAGCTAACGTATTCAAAAGACTGGAATGTTATATAATATTTTCAGTCTAAAAGGTATACCAGCGTGTTGATTGTTAAATTAGTTGATGCTTAATTTGTTCTGGAATACTGATAATAGACTGTTTTTTAAAAATACATTAATATGAACATAAATATATTCATTAGTTTAAGTAAATTTAAATAAATATAGTTTAATAATAAAATAAGTGAATTTAAATAAATATAGGGATACTGATAATAGACTGTTTTTTAAATATAAAAATATTCTTATAGTAAATATCAAAATTACATAAATGCACTATCAAAGTTGTGGAACTCAATCATTAATTGCCCGGGTATGGGGTAAATTTTCCACCATAAGGCACTTAATAAAAAATTTACAAAAATATATACACATACAATATCACATTCAACTTAATTAGCTCTAAGAAATAGCTATCCAAATATCAATTATTATGGAAAATATTTTGTAACTAATTATACTTCTACCTCTTGGAATTTAGTCTAATCGGCAGTAACAATACCGCACTAATTTCGTATGATGAACGTGTAACCTTATGAACACCTGTATACTTATATAATGAATACGTATATAGGATAGTGATATCTAATATTATTTCAATTTTAATAAAAATAAATTACATACCCTGTAACGCAACCAGTTTTCTTTTGGCAATCCATTTCATGAAATGATCTAATCACTTAACAAATAATCCTTTTACACGTTATTCAAATCACGCTACAATGTATACTACAGGGTTATAATATTGAAAATCGTCTTGGACCCAAACGAGACCATCGCCAAGAGCTCAGACGAAACCAGGACATCGCCAAGAGAGCGCCATCCACATATTGATCCAATTTTAGGCCATCTCAGAGGGCGCTGCGAAATCGAGAGTGACAGGTCTGTATATATTAGTCTGTGGTTTAAATGATCCTACGTTGGATATTTCCAACATTTTTTTTATTCATATCAGCTATGCAGGCTCCATGAGCTAAATTATTTTGCGTTAAAGAAATACAGCAATTCTTTTACAACTCATTCTACATATTTTTTGTTTACATTTTACATAAGTGAAAAATAGGCTTCGTTGTAGAAATAATCAAATTTGGATGATCATTTACTCAAATATATTGCAATTGCGTTGTTTCAGTATGTAGATGCACATAATTTAAGCAAAAATAAAGGGGTTTTAGGACTGACGCAACACTCAATATGAATTAAAAAGAACTTTAAAAATCATGATTTTGAAACAAGATGGATGCCATATTTCATTTTGAAATGGGTCACGTGATCTCTTTATAAAATGGTCACATGATCGCTTCATATAAGAGGTGTAATTATTATTTTAATTTTTATTTTAAAATCTACTGAATATATTTTGCTGAAATTTTTTTTATATATTTTATGGGATAATTTGAATATTACCTAAAATTTTCGAGGCAATTTGTGAATTTCAAATCCGCTTAAAAAATGTTTGAGAAATTAGGTCCCATAGGCTTCAATGTATTTCATTTTTTCAACTCGGGTTCAAACCAAAACTAATTGGGTGATAGTATTCATTTATATTCCCATAAGTCCAACAGACCGTCTGAACAACATACTAGAATTTCATTTTGATTAAGTCATTTTTGCGGCAGTTATTATGCTAACAGACAGACAGACAGACAGACAGAAGCCAAGCCAAGACGCTTCGTTACGGGCTTCCATGGGACCGAAGGTCCCTTACGCCCACATCAGAATATAAAAATGTCCGCTGTTGATGATCTTTTCTGAATAGCAATATGGTGGTAATAGCAATCTGCCTCGTGGGGTTGCTTGGATGAGATCAGAGATGGCTCGTGGAGTCCATCTTCATCTTGGAATGGGGAAGTACTTCGACTGGTGGCACGCTGTAAGCAAGAAGGAGGTGGGCGGGGCCAAGGAGAGAGGACCAATAGAAAAACAGTCGCAGTGTTAGGGCGGTGATCAGAGTTTGATCTACAATTTAGAGGTTAGCAGGGGTAAACTAAGTCAAGTTTTATAATTAATTATAAAATTATTATAAATTTTAAAGAAGTTAACAGTTATAAATAACTAACTAGAAAGGGGGTATACAATTACATGGCTAAAAAACACTGCGCTACAGGCGGAGGTTACTGGCAATTTCCGATCGAGTTGCAAAGAAAAAAGTAAAATAAATTCATAAATCATTCGTAAATTTAAAAGAAGAAGAATTTATGTTCCAAACAGTAATAATCAATTTGATGCTGATTTGTTATTTATAAAAAATTATAGTAAATATAATGATGGAACTAATTATTTGTTAACGGTTATAGATGCTTTTAATAAATATGCTTGGGCTTTTCCTATAAAAAGAAAAACATCTGAAGAAGTTGTACAAGGTTTTAAACAAGTTTTTAAAGAAAGAATACCAAAATTCATTTTGACAGATGAAGGTACTGAATTTACAGGAAAACAGACCCAAAAATTATTTAAAGATAATAATATACATTGGTTTACAACTAAAAATAAAGAAATAAAATCTGCAATAGCTGAGAGATTTAATAGAAGTATAAGAGAAAAAATTATAAAATATATGCATGCTAACAATACTAAAAGATATATTGATGTATTACCTAAATTATTTAAAAATTATAACAATTCATATCATAGATCTATAAAAATGACATCTGTTGAGGCTAGAGAAAATGAATCTCAAGTTTATAAAAATTTATATACTAAAAAGAATATGAAAAAACCTAAATTTAAGATAGGAGATAGTGTTCGAATATCTACAATTAAGAAAACATTCAGGAAAGTAGATGATTCTACATTCACTGAAGAGATTTTTATAGTTTCTGAAGTATTGAAAACAGATCCAATTACTTATCGATTAAAAGATTTAAACAGTAAAGAAATTGAAGGAACTTTTTATGAAAATGAAATGGTAAAATATAATAAAAAAGATGATGTATATAAAATTGAAAAAATCATAAAAAAGAAAGGAAATAAGTATTTTGTAAAATGGCTAGGATATCCAGATGAATTTAATAGTTGGACATCTGAATTAGTATAAATGAATAAGATGAAATTAATCTATGATTCGGAAGAAGAAGAATATTTTTATGTTATCGATTACGAAAGTTTAAAACAAAGATATAATAGTAGAGTTTGTTATTTTAATCGATTAAGAAGGAGATATAATATATCTCAAGAAGTTGAGGATATGTTTTTAAAATTTTTATATTTTATGTATTATGAAAAATCAATTAACTATTACTATTTTATGAAAAAGATTTGTGATATTTTTAATATTGAAAATAATATAAAAGTTCAAAAAGTTAAAAAGAAATATGAAAAAATATGGAATGATTTCTTACAAAGTATTTCAAGAAATGTTTCCTAATAAATGGAGGTTACAAAAAAGTGCATACACTGTTTGACTATGAAATCAGTAAATGAGTTTTACATATATCATAGAAATGGAAAAATTAATTCCCAAAGTCGTTGCAAATGTTGTGAATCCATAATTAAATATAAAAAATATATATGTGAATGTGGAAAGCAATACACATATACACACAAAAAGAGACATTTGAAAAGTAATTATCATAGTAAGCATGGAAAAAGTATTACAAAAAATGTTTCCTAATAAATGGAGTTTACATTAAAGTCAAAGACTATTAATGAACTTAGAAAAGTAGTAAAATTATTGAATATTAAACAACCTAAAGGTTGTAAGAAGGTTGATTTAATTAAATTATTAACTAAATATATCAGAAAAACAGGGGAATATAAACCTGTTTTAGTAGATTTATTAAATTTAGATTTGTCAGCATACTTGGAAAAAAAGAAACAAATATTTATTGATAAACCTAAAAAACGTAAAAAAATTAAAAAGATTTTTGATTCTTTTAATTTAAGATTTGATAAAAATGATTTTAAATCTGTCTTTCCTGAAGAAAATGTATTTACAGTAGAAGGAAATCTTGAAAAGTTATTTACAGAAGATAGAAAATGTTGTATATGTGGTAAATATTATGAAGATGAAGAAGAACATATAAAGAAAGACTTAATGATTAAAAGATCAAAACAAAAAAGAAAATGTATTATTTGCGGTATATATTATAAACATTTAGATAATCACATATCAAGTCGAAAACATAAAAAAGCATTAGATGAAGGTAATGTAGAAATTAAGGAATATGAAACTGCTTATAAATCTAGATTAAGATCATACAGAATTAATAATTATAATAATATTAAAATCCCTCTAGAATTTTTAGAAGAGAAAAGAAAGGTTGTAATAGAAAAAATAAAGCATATTATGAAAGAATTTAATGGAATAAAGGTAAATTTTAAATTGTTTTGTTTGTATAAATTAAATGAAGAAATTCAAGAATTTACATTCAAAACTGAGAATCAAATTATATTAAAATCTAATGATTTACATACTTTTTATGATTATGTTATTGACAACTTAATAAATGAATCTGATGATTTTATATCAAAAGGATCTGGTTGGAATCTTGAAGAAATTAAATTTTTGGAATTGAGAATAAATAAGTATCAACCCTTGAGAGGATCAAGTTATATTGATTTACCTGAAAAAATTAAATCTAAACAAGCCATAATAAATGTAAAAAATAAAGATAATAAATGTTTTATGTGGTCAATATTATCAGCAATTCATCCTGTAAAAAAAGATCCTCAAAGAGTGTCAAAATATGAACAATATAAAGATGAATTAAATTTTAAAGGTATTGATTTTCCTGTTTCATTAGACAATATTAAGAAATTTGAAAAACTAAATAATATATCTGAAAATGTTTATAGTTATGATGGTTCAATTTATCCACTTAGAATAACTAACAATAAATTAGAAAAACATGTAAACTTGTTTTATATGAAAGATCATTATTGTTGGATTAAAAATATGAATAGTTTGATCAGATCACAAATTACTGATAATCAAATATTTTTATGTGATAGATGTTTAAATTATTTTTATTCTGAGGAAAGATTAAAGATACATGTAGAATACTGTAAAGATGCTGTCACAATTAATATGCCTAAAAAAGATGAAGTTATTCAATTTAAAAATCATGAAAGAAAAATGAGAGTACCATATACTATATATGCTGATTTTGAATCTCTCTTACCTAAAATTGAACATGTGAGCAAGATCAAACTAAATCATATACTGTGAAATATCAAAAACATGTAGCAGATGCATTTTGTTATTATATCAAATATGAAAATGAAAACTTTAAACCTCCTGTTGTTTATAGAGGACCAGATACAATCAAAAAGTTTGTATCTATGTTAAAAGAGGATACTCTTAAAATTGAAAAAATTATAGAAGACAAAACTAAAAAATATGAAAATATCAAATCAATGATAGAGTTCGATGAAAATCATTATAAAAGAACTAATATTTGTCATATATGTGAAAATCAAATCTTAAATGATGAAAAAGTAATTGATCATTGTCATATAATTGGAAAATATAGAGGTCCAGCTCATAATGTTTGTAATTTAAATTATCAAATTCCAAAATTTATTCCAGTAAAAATTCATAATTTAACAGGTTATGATTCTCATTTGTTTATAAAAGAACTTGGATTTGATCAATCAAAAATAGATGTTATACCTAATACTGAAGAAAAATATATATCTTTCAGCAAAAAAATAGGAGGTATGAAATTGAGATTTATTGATTCATTTAAATTTATGTCTTGCAGTTTAGATAATTTATCAAAAAACTTGAGACCAGAGAATGAAATAAATAGATATCCTCCAAAAATACGAAAAATGAAATATATTAAATACTTAAAATCAAAATTTAGAGAGACATCATTACATTTTCCTGATGATAAATTAGATCTCATTACAAGAAAAGGTGTATATCCTTATGATTATATGGATTCTAGAGATAAATACAAAGAAACAGAATTACCTTCAAAAGATAAATTTTATAATAAATTGAATGAATGTAATATAACTGATGAAGAATATAAACATGCTCAACGTGTTTGGAAAGAATTTAATATAAAAAATTTAGGTGAATATACAGATTTATATGTCAAAACAGATGTATTAATTTTAACAGATGTATTTGAAAATTTTAGAGATGTTTGTTTAAAAACTTATAAATTAGATCCAGATTGGTATTTTACTGCTCCTGGTTTATCTTGGGATGCTATGTTAAAAATAACAAATGTTAAATTAGATTTATTAAATGATTATGATATGATTCTCATGATAGAAAAAGGTTTAAGAGGAGGTGTTTCACAATGTTGTAATAGATATGGAAAAGCTAATAATAAATATATGAAAAATTATGATAATAGTAAAGAATCCAATTATTTAATGTATTTAGATGCTAATAATTTATATGGATGGGCTATGAGTCAATATTTACCATATGGAGAATTTAAATGGTGTAATGATTATGAAAAAAATTACGTTAAACGTGAATTATATAATAATAAAATAAAAGATGAGATTGGATATATATTTGAAATTAGTTTAAGATATCCAAAAGAGTTACATGATTATCATTCAGATTTACCATTATGTCCTGAAAATAGAATTCCCTAAAATTCGAAACAAGGTAAGTTATTAACAACTTTATACGATAAAGAGAAATATGTAGTTCATTATAGAAGTTTAAAACAATATTTGAATATGGGTTTAAAGGCTGTAAGAGTACATAGAGTATTGCAATTTAAACAATCGAATTGGTTGAAAAAATATATAGATTTAAACACTGAAATGAGAAAGAAAGCTGCTAATGATTTTGAGAAAGATTTTTATAAATTAATGAATAATTCCATATTTGGAAAAACTATGGAAGATATAAGAAAACGAATCGATGTAAGATTATGTTGTAATTATGATCAAGTTAAAAAATTAATTGCTAAACCTAATTTCAAATGTAGAACTATTTTTGATGAAAATTTGGTAGCTGTTCACATGAAAAAAACAAAACTATATTTTAATAAACCGATTTATGTTGGAATGAGTATATTAGATTTATCTAAACATTTAATGTATGATTTTCATTATAATGTTATGAAACCGAGATATAAAGATAATATTAAGTTATTATATATGGATACAGATAGTTTTATATATGATATTAAAACAGATGACTTTTATGAAGATATGAAGTCTATGATTGATTATTTCGATACATCTGATTATCAAGTAAATAATCTGTATAATATGCCTAGATGTAATAAAAAAGTATTAGGTAAAATGAAAGATGAAAATAACGGTGTGATTATGGAAGAATTTGTAGGTTTAAGAATTAAAATGTATTCAATAAGATTAGAAAAACAGAGTGAAGAATATAATAATAATAATGAAGACCATAAAGAATTTGAAACTAAGAAGTCTAAAGGTACTAAGACTAGTACCGTTAAAAACAGAATATCATTTGAGGATTATAAAGACTGTTTATTAAATAAAAAAGATCAATATAGAACACAGAATTTAATTAGAAGTAAGAAACATGAATTGTATTCAATTCAAGTGAACAAGATAGCTTTATCAGCAAAAGATGATAAAAGATTTATATTAGAAGATGGTATGAATACTAGAGCTTTAGGACATTATAAAAATGTTTACTAATAAATGGATGAGTGCTTAGGTGATATTCGAGCTTTAAATTTTACAAATTCTGAAGAAATTTACTATATGACTTATCTTTGTAATGAATTGTATGATTTGTATATAAAATATGATTATAATAAAAAACTATTATCAGAAAGTTTTCATAGGTTGACTGAATTAATTGAAAAAGAAGAAAATGAAGATATTAAATTGAATGGATTAGGAGTTTTATATGTTATTTCAAAGAATTTATTCTATTGGTCATGAATTTATAAAAAATGTTTTATATCCTAGGATTGAAAAAACAATAAGTCTTAAAACGCTTAGCCGTTCAAATTCGCCGCGAGTACAAAGATGAGCAATCCTTATCTTTCACACCCGGCGCAAATCAATCAACACGCGGCGCGCTTTCTAAAGAGGAAAAATAATGTCATAAAATTCTCTGCAGTGCACAAGTTAGTGCAGTTTTAATATATTAGAGGGTTTATAAAACTATTTTTTTGTTTATAATAACTATTTTTTTTATAAATACTTGATTCATTTCTTTATATTTTATTAAATCATATTTTGTATTATAATAATCTAAAATTTTCTTAAGATTTTTCTTAATATCTCTATAAATCAGGGGGGGATGACCATCCTCTCCTGGATTTGTACCATAATGTATAAAATTAAACCTTTAGAATATCAAAAAGATATTTTTCCAATGGAGTAATTTTATTTATAAAAAAATGTTTACTAATAAATGGAAGAGTTCAATAGACTGAGAGGTTATCCTAAGACGTTTAAATTAAATGATTTATATCCTGGAAAATATGATCTGATATCATTGAAAAAAATTAAAACTAAATATGGAGATACAGTAATCGCAAATTTATATGTGACAGATGAAGAAAGGGGTTATTACCTAGCGAATAAACATGGTATACTTTCTAATGAATCTATATATAAAATCAATAAAGGTAGATATATATTTAAGTTTTCAGGTATGATTAATGATAAATATGAATATGAGTTAGAGGAAGCTTAATACTCTCAAGAGTTAAAAAATCTCTAGAAAAGATTTATAGAATCAAACGGTGGAACAGCATTTTTAAGTCTTAAAAAACTTAGTAAGAATATTAAGTCATATTATAATTTTGAGAAAAAATTTAGTAAAGATTGTATACAATTTATTGAAAAAAGTGATGATTTTCTAAGTGTATATTATATCTATAGATGGCAGCACTAGTAATTCTTTTAATATATCTTTTAATATCTATAGCACTTTGTGTATATATTAAACTTTCCTTCTTTATTTTATATTATTTATAAATTATATTTTAGTCGAAAAGGTCTTAGACGTTAACTTTTTTCGACTAAAAATTATTTTGTCATGTTTATATTTTTAAAAATTAGATGTTTTATTGCCCCGGGGTTGGCTGAATGGATAAAGTCTTAGTCTACTATCAGAAAGATCCTGGTTCAAATCTCCATGTGCACTGTGAATATATGATCCGTACGTTATTTATTAGAATTAATTAGATTTAATTAGTATTAGTCTATATATATATAGTATATTAATTGTATATTCCTTGTCTATTTCAGTCATAGAATAATATGGAGAGAGTTCCTGGCTGTGTTGATATTCTGGAGAGAGTTCCTGGCTGTGTTGAAAAAGGAGCCTGGCTGATAAGGAGTCCTAAGAAAAAAAAAAGGATTTCCCCCCCGTAGACCTTAACCCCCAACGTGTTGAGACGTATTTAAGATCAGATAAGGTCTACGGGGGGAAGGGGGTTTTGCTGAATTTTACTATATTTTATTTTAGATTTGTACATTGGATAGTGCTGCCATCTATCAAATAAATCTTCAACATTCATTCACGCTTGGGAGAGAAGTGATAAAACGAGGAACTTCGCTGTGTCGATAAACACTTTTATTTTTTTTTTTGCTTCTGATATGAGAAAGCTTAAAGAGCCTTTCTATCTGTTCATCTCTATAAAAACACGTCCGTAAATTACGTTTCAATATATTTTGAGTCACTTTGTAATCCTATTTTAGGATCTCTTTTAAAGTTTATTTAACATTTAGAAGTCCTTTTTTTTCAAGCATTTATTTAATTTCACCGTAATTTACCTATATATGGGGGACTAACGGTCCCCTCATAAATATCAAGGTAGCCCCATTATGGGGCTACCTATCTTTGATCATTTATCTAAAATTTGGTCTAAATGTAAAAAAGGCTTATAAAATCATGTTTTTAATATTAAAGAGTCACTATTTTAGGATCTCTTTTAAAGTTTATTTAGAGTTCCTCTTTTTTTTTTTCACGCATTTTATTTAATTTCATCCTTTTTTCACCGTAATTTAACTATGTATGGGGGGACTAACGGTCCCCTCATAAATATGCTATATAATGGGGTTCTCTTTTTTCACGCATTTATCTAAAAAAAAGTTAATATTTAGTCTAAATGTAAAAAAGGCCTTATTTTGATATAAAATCATGTTTTTAATATTAAAATGGATCTATACCTTTTTTTTATATAAAAAGATAAAAATAAGCTATAAAATATAGTTTTTAGTGTATAAAGTACATGTGCGCTCGTACGGGTATATATATACTACTCACGTGTACACACTAGTTATTTAATTAATTATAATTTCATTTATATATCAGCATAATCCCCGCGCTATGCCCATCCAAGTTCCCCACGGCCATGCATGGGAAACAAGAACCGGCGGATATCAACTCCCGCTAACCCTCCTATCCGCTCCTACTATCCACAGACACATGAGAGCCATTCACCACTTCTATTCAATACAACTATTTTTTATACGACTCCCTATCCAAACATAATACTATACAAACCCCTAACATAACTCCATTAATTTTCGCTCTCCTATAAACCGTCTAACAAACCGATATATCAAGATTAACACATCATCTCAAGTATTCATTTTATATCAAGTTTTCAATTTCTAGTCACACCATGGAAGGAAAGGGACTCCCTATGACTTTATGGTTATACAATTTAGCTCCAACCAATAATCAAAAAAAAAATTTGATTACTAGCCATGGAGGTAAAAGTAAGGAGTCAACACTTCATATTAAGAAAACGCCAATATCGTTTGAGATAGTAATTTATGTGGCGCTGAGATAAAATACGTATAATCATGCGCTTTATGAATTTCTATGGCGAAAGGCTTAAAATCTTTATTTAAACTGTCAATTTTGTAGAAATAAATTATTATCGCGATTCAAAGTAGAACTGAAACAATAAAGAATATTCCTGCCTATACAAAATATTTTTACATTTCAATTCATTTTTATCTCCCTTTATTTTGTACTCTATCCTACAACTATGAAAAAAAATCTGATGTGGGCAACACATGACTTTCCTTATATAATGCAATGAATTTACTACTTCTACAGTTAAAAACAAATGTTATTCTTATAGTAGATACTTATATTCTTTCCAAGATATTGAATTTTTTTCAATTAGTCGTCATTTTCATTGATTTAGCGTTATTTTTATCAATTTGGCGATATTTTTGTTAATTTGGCAACAATTAAAAATGTCGCCAAGTTGGCGACATTCCAACAAATTCGTCACCAAAATCTCGCCAAGCCTTATGTACGGAGAAATAAGTTATTCTTACAGCAGATAAATGACTATTGGCGTTCAAATACAAAAGTATCACTCAAAGTATCTTTTTCATGCATGGAACGAGCTAGATCCACGAGAATGATGTCACCAAATTTATCGCAGGGTATTACATATGAAAAGTGAACATGTTTCTCAACAGGAAATAATTTTTTTTTATTTTATATAACTTTTTGATAATTTTTTTGGAAAATGTGCAATATCTCGAGAACGGTTCATGTTAGCGTTCTAAAATTTATGTCAATCGTTTTCTAATGAAAAATTACAAAAGAAATGTCTATTTGCGTATCTTTATTTGTGGTTTTGATTTTTTGACGATTTTTTCAAAATTTCACTCGAAAATTTAGGGGGTTTCTGGACATTCGATTGCGTATAAAAACAATAGGCTTCCAGTGTTTATGAATTGTGATTTTTGTATCAAATTTTGTTTGAATCGGTCCATTCGTTCGTCAGTTGTCGTCTCCAGAGACTCACTGACACACACACACACACATATACACACAGATATCACTTCAAAAATGTTTGATTCGTGATCAGGGATGCTTGAAACGTGCTCTCCCGTCGAAAACTCGAATTCGAATTTTCGACCCCGTCACAATACTTTCCTTATACATTATGTATATAAGGGAAATAATACTGACTAATTATATTCATAATTAATGAACTCTAAATTTAAAAATAATCAAAAGTGCATATACTAAATATTGCGCCTTTCTGTTGTGTCAACTAACAATAAAGCCTTCTTCACTAACACTACCGACACCTCGATATAATTCTCAAAGCATTATGGCATTTTCAAGCGTTTCATCTATAGGAGTTTTATTTGAAGTTAAACCAGACAATAAGTGTTGCTAACGCCATGGTTTAAATATTCATATTGTGGATTTTTAAATTGGAATGACCTCTCATTATTAACTTTCCTATTTAGCATGTAGGATTGAAAACTAACTTTCCTATTTCATGGAGATGGATATCTCTAATTTCATGAGCTGAACAGTTCTCCTCATGAGCTGAAAGTATGTGTGTGTTAAGGTGATCAACTTTCAGCTATGAATTTAATCTAGAAAATGTTCATGAATTAGATAATAATATGCAAAACAATTAATTTACATTATATATTATATACAGGACACAATATGGAATACAAATGTACAAATTTGCATGTTTATTAGTACAAACCCTAACAGCATTTTTTTTCACAGTGACGTATGATTTACGTCACACTGTGAATTTGGGACGTCACAGGACGTCGCAGTACGTCTCTTCAATGCCATATAGAGGTCACAACGAAGACATTTTGGTCATTTTCATGGTCGTTAGTGACGTCGCATCTTAACTTGTTTGTGACGTCACATTGTAATTGCCATTGTGATGTCGTCACATTGTTACGTGTTAATGAAATTGTGGAAACATCACAGAATATAGTCACAATGAAGTTACAAAGTTACTAATACGGAACGTCGCATAGAAGTCACAAATATGATGTCACATTGTGACCCAGGTGTCACGTGACTACAGCGTCACTGTCACACATGTGGCGATCTTTGCTGTGAGGGAACCTATACGTATTTGTCCACCGATGCTGCAAAACTAAGCATTTTGTTATTTTCTTGTGCAAATTTTAAAAACTCTTTACAACTATAGTCATAATTAATTGTTATCATCAGCTCTGACTTAATCAGTTTTTCACTTAATCAGTAACTGCTTTTTGACTTAATCAGTAACTGCTTTGATTTCTCTGATCAGTCTATTTGTTGCTCATCAGAGAAAAAAACTCTTTCAGTATGGGCATTTGAGCCTGGGATGCTTAAAACAAACCTAAAATCTTATTGAGTTTTGGCACATTTATTTGTCTGTTCTTTATTTGCACGCAGGTTATTTACACGTAGTCGCGCCCACGTCCCCGACGATAAACAAAGCGAAAATAAATACCAATCCTACAATTTATACAGGAGTGTATTTCGCGGGAATAATATAAAATTCAAATTTTGCGTTCTTAATTTTTAAAGGAATATACGGGAGAAATATAAGGTCAATACGGGAAGCGGAAGGATCCAAAACAGAAATCTCAAATACGGGAGTTCCCGGGAAATACGGGAGGGTTGGTCACCCTAGTGTGTGTGTGTGTAAGTGAGTCTGTGGTGACGATATCTCACGAAAGAATGGAGTGATTCGAATGAAATGTGGTACAAGAATTACAATCCGTGAACACTGGAAGTGTATGGTTTTCAAGCATAATCGAATGTTTACAACCCCCCTAAATTTTCGAGTGAATTTTGAAAAAATCATCAAAAAATCAAATTCATTAATAAAGTTACGCAAATAGGCATTTCTTATGTAATTTTTCCTTAGAAAATGATTGACATAAACTTTAGAAAGCTAACATGAACCCTTCTCGAGATATTGCACATTTTTAAAATAAATTTATCAAAAATTAAGTAAATTAAAAAAAATATTAACCGTTGAGAAACATGTTAACTTTTCATATGTAATATCACACGATACATTTGATGGCATTATTCTCGTGGATCTAGCTCGTTTCATTTATGAGAAAAGATACTTTAAATAATACTTTTGTATTTGAACGCCAATAGTTATTTATCTGCTTACTATAAGAATAATTTATTCCTCCATCCATAATGTTTGGCGGGATTTTGGAGACGAATTTGGCAGAATGTCGCCAACTTGGTGACTTTTACAATGTTGCCAAATTAACGAAAACTCGCCAAATGGATGAAAAACGACGCTAAATCAATGAAAATGAACGACTAATAGACGAAAATTCACCTTTGAATATCTTTTTTTTTACTGTAAAAGTAGTAAATCCATTGCATTATATAAGGAAAGTCATGTGTTGTCCACATCAGATGTTTATATATTTGGTCTTCGTGTAATTTTTGACAACAAAAAGAATAAAAGTGACGCATGATTCTGAGATGAACCTCTGTCGATATTTTAGTTTTTTGGAACTTTGAAGAGCTGAGGACGTTCAGAAATTCATTTAAGTCGACAAAATAAATGATGATGCATTAAATATGGACATCGGTTATAATATTAGAAACACTCATGTTATTTCCTGAAACGAAACTGAATTTAATGCATCATGAAGTAAAAAATAAGAAAATGAATTTGACACTGTAGCGAAAGTTGTGTGCTTCCCACATCAGAGTTTTCAATTTTATGTAATATATTTGATAAATTTAATAGAAAAATATGCAATATCTTGAGAGCCTTGTAAAGTTAATGCCATTCGTTTTCTAATGAAAAATTACACAGGAAATGATAATTTACGTAACATTATTAAAGATTGTGATTTTTTTAATGATATCTCAAAATTTTATTCAAAAACTTTCCCAAAAAATTTGATAGCGTTAAAATGCAATGTATAGGCTCCCAGTATTAATCGATTGAAATGTTTGCACAAAATTTCGTTCGGAACATTAAATTCGTTTGTAAAATATCACTTCCACAAACTCACAGACACACACATATATTTTCACAAACTCACAGGAACACGCATACACATATTTCCACAAACTCACGAGCGTACGCACACATATTTCCACAAAATCACGGGCACACACATTTTTCCACAAACTCACTGGCACACACACACATATTCCAGAAACTCACGGGCATACACATATATACACATATTTCCACACATATATTTCCACAAACTCACGGACATACGCATATTTCTACAAACTCACGGATACATACGCACACACACACATATTTACACAGATACACATACACACAGACGTCACCTCAAAAATGGCCGATTCTTGTTGAAGAATGCTTGAAATATGCTCTTCCGTCTAAAACTCTAATTCAAGTTTTAGACCGCGTTACAATACTTTCCATATACATTATACTATGTATTTGGGGATATTATGCAAATATTTTGATAAAAGGATTTCTGTTGTGAAACTTGTCTTATTAGAAAGAACACTTACAATGTTTGTTAAATTTGTTTTATTTAGAGATTATATTTTTTTGTTTTCTGATATTAGATAGATCAGCTATGTATATGTAGCTATAGTTTAGCGTTCAAATTCGGTTTCGTTATAGGAATAAAGAACGTTTAGTGATCATTTAAAATAAAAAATATTGTAATTGCTTTGACACAGAATTTAGATACACAGATAATACGCCAATATAAAGTGGTTTTATTAAGGATGCAACACTAAATATACATTTAAACGATCTTTAAACATCTACGGTATACACAGTGCGAAAGAAATGGAAGCTGCATTTTATTTTGTAACGAGTCACGTGATTTTTTTATATATCTGTTCATGTAATATGGATGTAATTAATATTTCAATTTTTATTTAAAAAACTACCCAACATATTTTGCTGACATTTTTTTACTCATTTTATGTGGTAATTTCAATATTTCCTAAAATTGTTGAAGTAATTTGTTAATTTTAACTCCGTTCAAAAAGTATTTGAAAAATTAAGTCTCATGGGGTTCAATATGTTTCAGTTTTCCAATCCGGGTTCAATCCGAAACTAATTGTATGATATTATTTTTTTGTGTTCCCAAATATTCCACAGACCGTCGCATTAACATACTAAAATGCCATTTCCATAAAGTCATGTTTAAGGAAGTTATCGAGCAAACGGACAGAATGATAGAATGACCAAGGTCATAAACACTTTTCAACTGTGTAAGAAAGTGTTAAAAAGGGTGCGGTGTTCGTTCACTCCTACTAAAGTCCCTTTTCATTTTCAGTACAAATAGAAAATAAATTTCCTAATTTAATTTTTTTCTTTTCTTTTGAAAATGTAATTAAGTAATAGGGTCTGAAATTTATTGTGCGTGATGAAAATATTGAAATAATTTTGTTTTGTTTTAAATTATTGGATAGCGAATTTCACCCCTGCGTAGTTCACTTTATATTTTCGAAACACATTTTAAGAAGCCAGTACACATTGTTTTATACTGAAAATTGTATCTCATAGATATTTGAGGGCGTGGTCAATATCTGAATATCACATTATTTTTTTTAAATTCTTAGAAACTACATTATTACTTTCCTTATATACATATAATGTATAAGGAAAGTATTGCACCAATAAATTATTATTTTGTGATTGCTTTTGTGATGAATACCTTGCAACATCGCACCTTTGCCATGTTCTCAACAAGACCGGAAAACTGTTAGTTCAGTGACAGAAACTTGTGTGTGCCATAGTTTTAAAAATGTCAGTGATGACTAACTAAAATTAGCTTCTTCGAATATATTCTGGAGTTTTTTATGACGTCTTTGGGTATCAAATTGCGGAAAGCACCGAAACTTCATTCAAACGAGCAATCGTATAAATTCCCCACCCATAGAATACTTTTTTCAGTATCTGAAATATCGACAAACGATGCCAAAGTCATAATGAACAGTAACGTAAACACATTAAATCCTACTGCGCGTATACGAATCTGGTTATGATGTCGTAATAGCTTCTTTGACAGATATAATTATTGTTACCAACATCGTAAAACAGGAGACAGAGGGGAGCTAATTGACCGATATTTTGCGGTTTGATCTTTCGACCCTAGTTTATTCTAGTTTTGTTTTCTGGCAGACGTCAATAAGTGCGTAATGATATCTTCAGGTGTCTTCAGGTATCAACGTAGGTAGTGGTGAAATCGGAGTGATCATATCATGCACAGGAGTCTGACAAATGGAAAGATTGTTGATCCGGTTACAGTTTTTATGAGCAGTAATGGCGCCTTCCGTGTTATGCTGTTTTAATTACGAGTAAAACGCTAAGCAGTAGGCAGCCAAAGTTTTATTTTTTGTACCAAACATAACATGTGCATAAGGCAATTTAGATAGATGTCCAATTTTTGTCGCCTAAAATATTAGTACCTCAAGGTAGAGATGGGTGTGCTGATACATGACTTTACGATAAATCGGTATTTTGCATTGATGCATTTTTATGCGATATTAATTGCAAAAATAAAAAAATTTGATGTGGGCAGCACATGACTTTCCTTATATAATGCAATGTATGTACTACTTTTACATTTTAAAAAATCTCATGTGGGCAGCACATGACTTTCCCTGCAGACTTATATACATGTTATCTTTACTTTAATTGAATTTTATTCACTTTTAATTCAATTTTCGTTCTCATTTGGTAACTGGACTCATTTTCAAAGGCGGCGTAGAAAAATACTAAAATATCTCGAGAACGGCAAGTCCTAGTGTAATTGAGTTGGTCTTATTCTTTTCTTTGTTAAAAATTACGTATAAAGCAGGTATTTAATGGATATATTGGGGCATACGTAGTTTTTTAATTTAGAATTTGACGATTCTTGCGGGCCATTTTATAAAAAAAGACAGGTTTTTCCTTCTCGAATCGTGCCAAAATCTAATCAGCACCAAAGTATCCTACAAGTAACTTATCTACCAAATTTTGTGAAATTTGGTCAATTAGTACTTTAGCTAAAGTGGATACATGAAATTTTTACGGACCATTCCGCAAAAAAAGGCGGGTTCTGTTTTTACGAATCCTATCAAAAACTAATCATCACCAGGGTCTCACCCAAGTGACTTTTCTACCAAATTTTATGAAATTCGGTCCATTAGTTTTTTAGTTAGAGTGGATACATACATTACATAGACACAAGGACACACACACACAGACGTCACGTTAAAAATAGTTTATTCGTATTCCGAAGGTCTCGAGACGTGTAAATCCGTCGAAAACTCGAGTTACGATTTTCGGCATGATTCCAATACTTTCCCTATACATTACCATGTATTGCAGGGAAAGTAAAAATCTGATGTGGGCAGCACATGACTTTCCCTGCAGACTTATATCCACGTTCTCTTTATTTTATTTAAGTTTGAATCACTTTTAATTCAATTTTCGTTCTCATTTGGTAACTGAACCTATTTTCAAAGGTGGAGTAGAGAAAATGCGAAAAAACTAAAATATCTCGAGAACGGCAAGTCCTAGTGTAACGGAGTTGGTCTTATTCTTTTCTTCGCTAAAAATTAGGTATAAAACAAGTATTTAATGGATATATTTGAGCATACGTAGTTTTTTATTTTAGATTTTGGCGATTTTTGAGGGCCATTTCGTAAAAAAAGGCAGGTTGTTCTTTTCCGAATCTACCAAAATTTAATCAGCACCAGATCATCCTGCAAGTAACTAATTTACCAAATTTTGTAAAATTTGGTCAATTATTATTTTTGCTAGAGTGGATACATGAAATTTTTACGGGCCATTTCGCAAAAAAAGGCGGGTTCTGTTTTTATGAATCCTATCAAAAACTAATCAGTACCAGGGTCTCTTTCACTCAGGTCTTAGTTTTTTAGTTAGAGTGGATATATACATTGCACAGACAGACAGACATACACACACACAGACATCAAGCTAAAAATAGTTTTTTCGTATTCTAAAGGTCTCGAAACGTGTAGATCCGTCGAAAAACTCGTGTTGTGATTTTCGGCATGATTCCAATACTTTCCCTATACATTACCATATATTGCAGGGAAAGTAAAAAAAATAGATTATTTTTATAGTACATATTTATATTCTTTCCAAGATATTGAATTTTCGTCAATGAGTAGTCATTTTCATTGATTTAGCGTCATTTTTATCCATTTGGCGAGTTTTTCGTTAATTTAGCAACATATTAAAAAGTCGCCAAGTTGGCGACATTCCACCAAATTCGTCGCCAAAATCTCGCCAAGCGTTATGGACTAAGAGATTCTTACAGCAGATAAATGACTATTGGCGTGCAAATACAGAAGTATTACTCAAAGTATCTTTTTTCATGAATGAAACGAGCTAGATCCACGAGAATGGTGCCACCAAATTTATCCCTTGGTATCACATATGAAAAGTGACCATGTTTCTCAATAAGAAATATTTTTTTTTATTTTATATGATTTTTTGATAATTTTTTTGAAATATGTGCAATATCTGGAGAATGGTTCGTGTTAGCATTCTAAAATTTATGTCAATCATTTTTTAATGATCAATTACATAAAAAATGTCTATTTGCGTAACTTTATTAGAGGTTTTGATTTTTTGACGATATTTTTAAAATTTTACTCAAAAATTTAGGAGGGTTCTAAACGTTCGATTGCGTATAAAAACAATAGGCTTCCAGTGTTTAAGGATTGTAATTTTTGTACCAAATTTCGTTCGAATCGGTCCATTCGTTCGTCAGTTATCGTCTCCAAAGTCTCACTGATACAGACACACACACACTTTCCCACACACACACACACACACGCACTTTCACATACACACACAGACATCACTTTAAAAATGTTCGATTCGTGATCAACGTGCTTGAAACGTGCTCTCCCGTCGAAAATTCGAATTCGAATTTTCGACCCCGTCGCAATACTTTCCTTATACATTATGTATATAAGGAAAGTAACAACCGAAAATTAAAATATTCGTTGGTGAAACAGCGTATAACAAATGGGTAAAGGCATTAGCTGGTTTCGGAGATAAAAGTCCCCTTCGAGATGAATGCAATAGAGCATGCTGGTTCACTTTCAGGCATCAGTCGAACGTCACTGTAGTGGACTGTAGTGGCAGTTTTTTCTCATTTATACTAAAGAGGAGGGCTTACCTACCCTCCAAAGCAGACTGATACCTTCACACATTTGTTGTTTACTTCTTTAGAATAAAATTCCTTATTTTTAGTTAATTTTTAATTACTGTGTGAGCAGATTAGTTTTGGATATTTAAAGTAATTTTTTATGCATATTAAAAACTTTGAAGTAAAAATGAAACCATATTTGCTTTGTTTTGATTTGAAAAGCATTTTCACTGTAAAATTTTGCGATATTTTCTTTCAATATATGGTCGTACTCGTTAATTAGTTAAATACATAACAAATTTTTTTCTGTTTGTAGGATAACAAATGAAATTCCACAATAGACCTCCTGGAAAATTAATGTGTTTAAATTCAAAAACGATCACGACGTTGTTTCGGAAGAAGAAATTGTAAAATTTTAAGGTGAGATATCCTAATCAACTTTGGAAATGTAAAATAGACATTTCATAATCGAAAAAAGGGAAAATTAAATTTAGTTAAAAATAATCTGATGTGGGCAGCACATGACTTTCCTTATATAATGCAATGAATTTACTACTTTTACAGTAAAAAAATAGGTTTTTCTTATAGTAAATACTTATATTCTTTTCAAGATATTAAATTTTCGTCAATTTGTCGTCATTTTCATTAATTTAGCGTCATTTTTATGCATTTGGTGAGATTTTTTTGATTTTGTAACATTTAAAAAAGTCACCAAGTTGGCGACATTGCACCAAATTCGTCGCCAAAATCTCGCCAAGCGTTGTGGACGGAGAAATAAGTTATTCTTTTAGCAGATAAATTACTATTGGCCTTCAAATACAAAAGTTTTACTCAAAGTATCTTTTCTCATGTATGGAACGAGCTAGATTCACGAGGATGATGTCACAAGATTTATCACATGTTATTACATATTAAAAGTGACGATGTTTCTTAACAGTTAATATATATTTTTTAATTCATGGGACTTTTTGAAAAATTTATTTGAAAAATGGGCAATATCTCGAGAACGGTTAATGCTAGCATTCTAAAGTTTATGTCAATCTTTTGCTAAGGAAAAATTACATACAAATGTCTATTTGCATAATTTTATTAAAGGTTTTGATTTTTTGATGATTTTTTCAAAATTGCACTCGAAAATTTAGGGGGGTTCTGAGCGTTCTATTGTGTTTAAAAACAATAGGCTTCCAGTATTCACAGATGGTAATTTTTATACCAAATTTCATTCGAATCGCTCCATTCGTTCGTGAGATATCGTCTCCACAGTCTCACTGACATGCACACATACTTTCACACACACACACACACACCGACAGCACCTCAAAAATGTTCGATTCGTGATCAGGGGTGCTTGAAATGTGCTCTCCTGTCGAAAATCGAATCTTCTCGAATTCGAATTTTCGATTCCGTCACAATACTTTCCTTATACATTATACTACGTATATCAAGGTTACTATATCCTAAAATAGGTTGATTTTAGCGATGCGCTCGCTGTCATTGGCTACAGATTGTGACGTCACCATCGAGTAAGTCAGAGCCAAACGGCAACGGCGAAGCCCAAGAATCGCGTATTTTAAATATCCCAACTTCTTGTCACACGTCTCTTCCAAAATATTTTGACAAAATTAAAATCTCTATTAGAAATTTCATCACCACCATCAAAATTGAGCCCGTTATTTGAGCCCCTATCGCTTCTTTTATTTAAAAAAATCTGATGTGGGCAACACATGACTTTCCTTATATAATGTAATGGATTTACTACTTTTACAGTAAAAAAAAATAGGTTTAGGTTTTTCTTATAGTACATACTAATATTCTTTCCAAGATATTGAATTTTCGACAATTAGTCGCCATTTTCATTGATTTAGCGTCATTTTTATCCATTTGGCGAGATTTACGTTAATTTGGCAACATTACAAAAAATCGCCAAGTTGGCGACATTCCGCCAAATTCGTCGCCAAAATCTCGCCAAGCGTTGTAGACGAAGAAATAAGTTATTCTTACAGCAGACGAAAGACTATTGGCGTTTAAATACAAACGTATTAGTCAAAGTATATTTTTTCATGAATGAAACGAGCTAGATCCACGAGAATGATGTCACTCAATTTATCATATGGTATTACATGTGAAAAGTGAACATGTTTCTCAATAGGAAATACTTTTATTTTATTTTATATGACTTTTTGATAATTTTTTTTAAAAATTTGCAATATCTCGAAAACGGCTCATGTTAGCGTTCTAAAATGTATGCCAATCGTTTTTTAATGAAAAATTACAAAAGAAATGTCTATTTGCGTAACTTTATTAGTAGTTTTGATTTTTTGACGATTTTTTCAAAATTTCATTCGAAAATTTAGGGGTTCTGAACATTCGATTGCGTATAAAAACAATAGGTTTCCAGTGTTTACGGATTGTGATTTTTGTACCAAATTTGGTTCGAATCGGTCCATTCGTTCGTCAGTTATCGTCTCCACAGACTCACAGACACACACACACACACAGACATCACTTAAAAAATGTTTGATTCGTGATCAGGGATGCTTGAAACGTGCTCTCCCGTCGAAAACTCGAATTCGAATTTTCGACCCCGTCACAATACTTTCCTTATACATTATGTATATAAGGAAAGTAATAAATTGCTTGTAGTCCAATATTGCCGCAAAAATTATCAATTGAATATAGACTACGAATCAGTGGCGAAGGGTTGCGATATTATTAATCATCGGTTGATCCAATAAATTCGCCAAAGGCAAATACGATTGCCTTAAAACTTGGAAAAATAAACTAACAAAACTAACAAACAATTAGAAAAATTCCCCTCCCCCCAAAAATATGATTTTTTCAAAAAACAATCAGTTTTCAATATTTTTCAAAACATAACAAAATTGCTTCCAAACCTCAAAATTAATTGGTCTACTACATTGTTTCAGTGTTATTCTTTTCCTTCAATTAAGAAAAAAATCAAACATGAAAATTTCAATACTAAATATTTTATTAATTTCAGGCTCTGAAATTCACCACCAAATTTCTCTATTTACATGGAGACGCTTTTCTCTTCACATTCAGTCCATGTTTCTTTGTCGTATTTCTTTTTACTTTCCTTATATACATAATGTATAAGGAATGTATTGTGACGGGGTCGAAAATTCGAATTCGAGTTTTCGACGGGAGAGCACGTTTCAAGCATCCCTGATCACGAATCAAACATTTTTGAAGTGATGTCTGTGTGTGTGTGAAAGTGTGTGTGTCAGTGAGTCTGTGGAGACGATATCTGAGGGACGAATGGACCGATTCGAACCAAATTTGGTACAAAAATCACAATCCGTAAACACTGGAAGCCTATTGTTTTTATACGCAATCGAATGTTCAGCACCCCTCTAAATTTTCAAATGAAATTTTGAAAATATTGTCAAAAAATCAAAACCACTAATAAAGTTACGCAAAGAGACATTTCTTATGTAATGTTTCATTAGAAAACAATTGACATAAATTTTAGAACACTAACATAAACCGTTTTCGAGATATTGCACATTTTTAAAAAAAATAATCAAAAAGTCATATAAAATAAAAAAAATTATTTCCTATTGAGAAACATGTTCACTTTTCATATGTAATACCATGCGATAAATTGGGTGACATCATTCTCGTGGATCTAGCTCGTTCCATTCATGAAAAAAGTTACTTTGAGTAATACTTTTGTATTTGAACGCCAATAGTCATTTATCTGCTGTAAGAATAACTTATTTCTTCGTCCATAACGCTTGGCGAGATTTTGGCGACGAATCTGGCGGAATGTCGCCAACTTGGCGACTTTTTGAAATGTTGCCAAATTAACGAAAATCTCGCCAAATGGATAAAAATGACACTAAATCAATGAAAATGACGACTAACTGTCGAAAATTCAATATCTTGGAAAAAATATTATTATCTACTATAAGAAAAACCTTTTTTACTGTAAAAGTTGTAAATTCATTACATCATATAAGAAAAGTCATGTGTTGCTTAGATCAGATTGTTTTTTGGGGGGATATGCTAGTAATTGTAGAAAGGGAACGTTTCTTCACTTCTCTGGATACACATCTCGTTCTTCTTTCCGATGTCGTGTTTACAATACAATTTTCTTCGAAATTTTTACTTAAAAAATCATAGCTATTATTTGTTGGAGTGCTTGGCCTTGGACTAGAAGTATTCAATTTCTGAGATGGAACAGCAGTGAGGTTCAATCTTCTTGACGGGGCTAATTGTAAAATTTCAGCTCTTAAATCTCTAGCATAGTCCTCCTCCACAAAATGCTCGGAACATACAGATGGATTTGAAAAATTCACTTTATCCAATCTTCGGCACTTAATGTACCATTTTTTTTCACATAGATTCGTCTTTAGGGAAACTATGAAAAATAATTCCCATACCTTTTGTGTTACGATTTGTGTTCTTACAGATAGTAACTGCACAATTCGGCATGATGTTGATGAAATTATTAAGTACTAAATAAAAGTAAAATAGCCACACTTAAATGTGTAAAAGAAATCAAACGATGCAAAACAAGATGTAAATCCAAGTTCAATATAAATAACGTAATCAACGTCAACTGCGGGAAGAACAGCAAGCAATAGAGAAATTTTGACTCGATGATGACGTCATGCGCAGATTCCGAAAACAGGTGTCGCGTTGCGCATCGCTTTTACGGTCCCCCCTGACGTATATAAGGAAAGTAAAAAGAAAAATTGAAATTCAGTTAAAAATGATAAAATTCTGGTAATTAAGAAAAAAAAATAATTGAAGCTGTAGGAGAATAAGCTGATATTAAATAGTTAACCCATTATTAATAAACGTCAAAAATAAAGTGGAGCTCTGTTAATTAAAGGTGGGAAAAGCGGAAATACGTTACTTGTAAATGTGGTAGTGTTTCTGTTACATACATAAAGGCAAGAATTCTGATTGTGTATTCCATTTTTACTTTCCTAATATACATAGTATATAAGGAAAATATTGTGACGGGGTCGGAAATACGAATTCGAATTTTCAATGGGAGAGCACGTTTCAAGCAGACCTAATCACAAATCGAACATTTATGAGGTGATGTTGTCTGTGTGTGCGTGTGAAAGTATGTGTGTGTGTGTGTGAAAATATGTGTGTCAGTGAGTCTGTGAAGACCATATCTCATGAACGAATGGAACGATTCGAATGAAATTTGGTATAAAAATTACAATCCATGAATACTGAACGACTATAGCTTTTAAACACAGTCTAATGTTCAGAACCCCCTAAATTTTTGAGTGAAATTTTGAAAAATCATCAAATAATCAAAACCTTTAATAAAGTTACGCAACCAGACATTTCTTATGTAATTTTTTCTTAGAAAACCATTGACATAAACTTTATAACTCTAGTATGAACCGTTTTCGAGATATTGCACACTTTTCAAATAAATCTATCAAAAAATCCCATAAATTAAAAAAAATATTAACTATTGAGAAACATATTCACTTTTCATATGTAATATCATGCGATAAATTTTGTGACATCATTGTAGTGGATCTAGATTATTTCATTCATGAGAAAAGATACTTTGAGTAATATTTTTGTATTTGAACGCCAAAAGTCATTCATCTCCTATAAGAATATCTTATTTCTCCGTCCATAACGCCTGGCGAGATTTTGGCTACAAATTTATCGGAATGTCGCCAACTGGCAACTTTTTTAAATGTTGAAAAAATTAACGAAAATCTCGCCAAATGGATAAAAATGACGCTGAATCATTAAAAATGACGACAAATTGAAGAAAATTCAATATCTTGGAAATAATATAAGTATATATTATAAGAATAACCTATTTTTTAAAAGTAGTAAGTTCATTGCATTATATAAGGAAAGTCATGTGCTGCCCACATCAGATTATTTTTAATTTTTTTTAAGCACCATCATCGGAAATTGAGTACTTCCCTAGTAAGCTTTAAAATGATGGACTTTTACAGTTCCCTTTTATTTAAGAAAATATAAAACAGAATGAATTAAAATTTTGCACACATGAATTTTTAGATGTTTGTTAAATCGTGTGGTTTCCATTCATATTTTTGTTCATATCTATGGATTTCATAATTAATATTCATAATAAAAAAAGTATTTAGAAGTGAAAAATGATAGATTTCGTTTGGGTTATTCATTAGCATAATGTAAAATAAGAAATTATTTTATAAGCAGATATTTTCATAAGCTACAGTGAAAATACTGTAGCGTCACAGCTTTAAATTTCAAGCACTCATAACACTTCATCATCTTCAGTAAAATAAATAAAATTTAGCTGAATTCGGGGTATTTTGACTTGGAGAAACAGGATTTATAATCAAAAGGGGTGTTGTCCTTTGAGATAGAATTTAGTTGATGCAAAGTTTTTAAATGAATAATCACTTTGACAAAGTATAAATCATGCCCTCGACACCCTTTAGGTGATCTGAACAGCTTGGGTAATAATAAATATATATATATATATATATGAATCACATTGATTTCAGGGATCGATATAAAAAATGCATAGCTGCCAACCTACCAGAAAGAAAAATAGGAACTCATTGCACGAGGAAATACCGATTTTCACGATACTGCTGCAAAATAGCTTTCCAATCATTAATAATATGTTTTAAAAATAGTTTTACTATATAAAATACAAAATAATTCCAAACGTTCTATATGATGCAAACAAATTGCAACAGTTGAAATATACTTTCACAACAAGACGACATATATCGAGGATGCCGTTTATAGTAATACTTCTGCAAAATAGCCTTTCACTTCATTAAAAATATGGTTAAAAAATAGTTTTTCTGTATAATATACGAAATAATTACAAAAGTTTAGGCGATTCAAACACATTGCAAAAATAGTGGAAAAATACTTTCACAATGAAACCAAATACAAGGAAGATCGCGGGCAATTGCCATTTATCGTGTTAACTGGTACTGGTGCAATATAGCCTTTCATTTCTTTAATAATATGTACATCTGAAAAATAGTTTTCTTCTATATAACACGATATAATCATAAAAATGTTAATCTGCGAAAATGAGTTTCTTCCACTTTAATTAGAAACTAATACGATCGCGGGTAAACGAATTTTTAGATGAAAACACAGGAAAACTTCGATCTTTCATGACCTACTTCCGATTTTATAACTTTTGCGACCTGTAGATACTTTTATGCAGATGAAAAATATGTGCAGGTTTTGCATATAATAAAATATAAATGGAGATGAAGAATCAGACTACTTTGGTCAAAAATCGGATTCCCCGAACAAGACTGAAAAAATGGAACAAATACGAGAAAATTTGAATACTTGGCAACTATGAAAACGTCATCTTCAATGTCTGATAACAAAAGATTAAGTATAATGGGATTAATAAGGATAAAAATAACAAAAGATAAGAAAGACGCTGGAATGATAATCTATGACAGTAAGTAATTAAAATGGAAAGACTCGCCAATATCAGTGATTTTTCTTCCAAGTAAGATATGTAGCTGTATGAGGGGATAAAAAGGAATCTTATCTACTCCTTAAATACCTAAAGTCTTTCTCTTGCCTCCTGTCTTGGACACCTGAATGCCTGAGGAGATAAAGCAAACAATTAAATTCCTCAAAAGTGCAATTTCAGGGCACTCTTGAAAGGTAGGGTGGGGTCAAGGTACTTTAAACATGAGGGTGAGATGTTGTACAACAAAGATCCCAATGTTATCTTTTTCTGAATAGCGGAGGAGGATTTTAAGGCTGGTGTAGTATTCTATTGTGGTAGTCATTTCCAACAGTTTTCATGGAAGGCCAAAGTTCCTGTAAGCCATAATGACTTGGAACAAGACCACCGGCAGATTTATCACTGCAGGCGTCTGGCTAGTGTATAAAATGTCGTTTTCCCCCAACTTTTGTCCAGTCTTCTACCAGGGATCGTAATTTAATCAAAGGGAAAGGGAAGACTGGTTGTGAACATTAGAACTTTTAGGCGTCAAATTTGAAGTGAAGAATCTAGATGTCAAATTCAAATTTCTAGTCACAAATTACGACTAACCACAGCTAATTTTGAATACTGGGTTAGCCGACTTATATAGTTTATATTTAGATGTTACTTATCTCACTTGAAACTGACCCAAAACCAAAATTTCCAGCTGAAGGAGTGAGAAACGTAACTTTTGTTGGTCAGAGAACCTGTGGCAACCAAAGAAAACTAATTTTGCCTCAGAAAACGGGAGAGAAAGAGACTGAGTTGATCTACACAATTATCAATAAGTTATAATTAAGGAGTTTTTATTTTAAATGTTATACAATCTGTTTCTGTTTGCTTCTGCTTTCTTTTCCTTTACAAACACTCTTTTAAAATTTGAACCTTCTCATAAAATTTGCTCCTTTTGTAATCACCTTTATTTCTCACTTCAGTACACACCTATCCACATGTCGGCGATTCAGAATCTTTATATTTTGACTAAAACGAACATAGAAAATATACAAAATTTTATATAAATTCTGAATTGATATGTTTCCGTGATCTCCGAAGGTTAGTCTCATGAACCGCCACTACAAATAATAAATGTTTTTACGTGTAATATGCTTTTATCAGTCCTTTATTGCTGCCTTATTGTAACGATAAGACAAATAATATAACGAAGACGTTGAACCTTCTAGTTGTGATTTTAAAACGAGATTTACCTCCTCCCACAAAGGAAAAGTCTCATTTCACTACTGCATCATGCATCTTGAGTAAATTATCTTTTATTACTATAGACTGTTTCTTAAAAAATCCTAAAGCATCTAAATAACTTTGTAAGAATATCCACGAGTGTATAGGATAGGTCTATCTATAGTATAGTGACCATGCCAGGTCGAATTGAAGACGAACTCGGTGACAGCGGGAGAGAGATGAAAAATGTCAATTACAAACTTGTAGAGCATCAGTTAATAGGAATCGACACTAAATAGGTTACAGAAGTTATTTATTTTCCAAGAGGTTGGTAGTAGGGGAAGGAGGGTACAATCTCAGTGGATGTCGCCCCCTCTGGGTTCCGGTCTAAATCGGGTGGTACTTCCCGGCCGTCTAAACAGATACCTTACACCTTCGGGTAGACCGGACAGTCCGGGTTGAAGAATAAAAGAAGAAGAAAAAGTCATTTATGCACCGCAACATGGTTATAGGCGATTTGAAATCATATTAATGAATGAAACAATCAACTGCACGTATATGTATAGGAATGTCGTTTAATGTTCACAATGCTCCCCCTCCCGTCAATGACTATACACATTTAAAATTGAGAAAGATTACTAACTTGTGCTTTGAGAAACATTGGTGTCACAGTGTTAAAGCATTTAGCAACCGATGAAGTATGGCGGTTATTTATTACTTTCCATGTACGAACTTTGTGCTCTTCCGACTCACTAGATAATGCTGTTCAATTTTTTAATTGGAAATTTTCGTCTATCTCTCATCGTTGCCGAAGTCCTGCTTTTTGTCAATTTTTTTTTTATAAATGTTCTTAATAGTTTAAGATAACTTGAAATATCTTATGTAATTTATACGTGGTAGGAAAACTTTTGTCACACGACAATTTCCCAAAAGACTTTCGAAACAAATTTAGGGACACTGGATCTCAAAATTTCATTCAGTTGCTAGTTAACAATTTCTCGGAAATTGAGAAGAATAAAATAAATAAGAATCTAAAGTAAAGTCTATAAGAATCTAAAGTAATACATGTTTATAATTCTGTAAAATCTATGACTTTATTATATCTACCGCGTGTCTCATACATACAGATTTTAACCCTACCTGACACTATTACAAAAGTAAACTCCTTATAATCCGGCGCTTTCGGGATTTCAGTGGTGTCGGATTACCAAATCTGCCAATTATTGGTGGTAAGTCTAATAAGAAAGATCAATCACGCATAAAGCATTGATTATGAAACACTTTCCAACTTCAATGAAAATCTTATTTAAACATCTCTAAAATGCGATACATTCCTCGGTAATATTTTAAAAATTATCACAATACTACATTAATTTATTATATTTCAAAACTTCATAAAAAAATGAACTTCATTCAAATGACGGCATTGAAATATAAATTGCTTGGTTTAAACATCTTTAAAATGCGATACATTCCTCGGTAATATTTTTGAAATTATCATGACACTACAATAATTTATTATATTTGAAAACGTCATCGAAAACAACTGAAATTTATTCAAATGACGCCATCGAAATATAACACGCCTGGATCTCTCTATAAAAGCAGCATTTCATTCATAAACATTTTTCAATTCATTTCATTCATCACAGTACTATAATAATTTATTTTATTTAAAAGCTTAAGACCATGGAGCTACAAGTAATTAAACTCTATGCTTAAAACTTCATCGAGAAAATCGTCCTTCTCTCCGTAAAATCAATGAATGTTTCATTCATATCAGCTATATTGCAGACTCCGTGAGCTAAATAATTTAGCGTTAAAAAAATATAGCAATTCTTATACAACTCATTCTACAGATTTTGCTGTTTACATTTTTCATAGGTGAAAACTAGGCTTCCTGGCAGAAATAATCAAATTTGGATGATCTTTTAAACACAAATATATTGTAATTGCGTTGTTTCAGTACGTAGATGCACATAATTTAAGCAAAAATAAAGCGGTTTGAGGACGGATACAACGCTAAATACGAATTAAAAAGAACTTTAAAAATAACGATTTTGACTCAAGATGGATGCCGTATTTTATTTTGAAGTGGATCATGTGATCTCTTCATATAATGGTCACGTGATCGCCTCATATAAAAGATGTAATTATTATTTAAATTTTTATTTTAAAACCTACTGAATATATTTTGCTGAAATTTTTTTTATATATCTTATGGGATAATTTGAGTATTTCATAAAACTTTCGAAGCAAGTTGGGAATTTTAAATCCGTTTAAAAAATGTTTGAATAATTATGTCCCTTAGGGTTCAATGTGTTTCATTTTTTCAACCCGGGTTCAATCCAAAACTAATTGGATGATATTATTCTTTTATATTCCCATAGGTCCTACAGACCGTCTGAACAACATACTAAAATTTCATTTTGATAAAGTCATTTTTACGGCACTTATCGGGCTAACGGACAGACAGACAGACAGACAGAATGAATAAAGTTATAAACTCTTTTCAACTTTGTTGTAAAGTGTTAAAAGGGGGTAAAAATTTGAGAAAGTGTATTTAAAGCAAAATAATGGACAATGTAATATTAATTTTGCCTTAAACGTTACACAGACTGGATTACACTGTACAGTATAGAAAAAAGACATTTCAATTAATTTAAAAATTATAAGGAAATATTAGATGCCTGTTTGGCAACAGAAATCTGCATATAAAATTATCTAGTCTATTACAGTAAATGTACCTCAGTACAGTCGTCGACAGGCGCTCCGGACTATCGGGCGGGTCGAAACATTGGATGCTAGATTAACGAAAATTTATTGTAGTTATTTTAGCGTAAAATAAAAACTAAAGATATATATCACTATTAATTACACAAAATATATTTTCTAACTTGAACACGTACAATATACTGCAAGAAGCGTCGTTAACATGACGTTTCATTGCCATTGAACACGCTGGCTACTGTGCCCTCTTACAAAATACTGGAGAAATAAACACTAACGACTGTCAAGGATGTCGCATTGTTTGGGAACGAGTGCTCTTCCACAAACAAGAAAAAAAATGTCAGAACAACAAACGAATCCTGTGACAGGTGTATACGATATACGACCTAAATGAATTCATTCATTATGCTGCGTAAAAACGCTGAACATCCAACAACAAAGTTGCCATTGTTACAGTAGCATTTTAAATAGTGGAAAACGACATGTCAAATTGTTTGTGTTGTCATTTGCGTAACAAATATTTTTTCTTACAAATGAATTGCCAATTACAGGGAAATATAAGAGTTTTTAACTAATCATCTGTTAGAAAAGATATAGCCTTTTTTTAGAGGACGATTATATAATAGTTATAGATAGTCCGTACGTCATATTCGCCAGGCATTCTGCAAGTCTTGCCAATAGACACGACTAAGGATGGAGCGGTTCGCCTTTAGCAATACACTATTCTTCGGGAAAATTTGATTTGACTGTTCTGTAAACGCTGACTGCTAATTTAATAATTTTATACTTTTGTACGTATACTAGCAGTATTCCCGTTCTTCGCACGGGAGGCATATTATAAAGAAACTTAAAATTCACCATCATGTGCACATTCTTAGCATTCGAAATGACATTGTTATTCAAAACATTCTATTAAAATTTTTAAATTAATGCTCCTAAAAGAAGTTTTAAAATCTCTGTTCTCACTATACAAAATTATCTTCACAGGCAGATCTGAATAATAAATCATCTTGGTCGCGTTTGTAAACAATTTAAAAAAAAATATGACATTGAATCAGTATATGCAGAAATGAAAGTTCCAAAATGGCATGGGAAGATATATCAGTGCTACTTATAATCTCATAGATTAGAAGATATACCCATGTATTAGAAGATTACCCGTAGAACAATATATGAGTTTCAAAAATTTTTGCTAAAACAAGATAGTTGACATGATAAATTGAAATATCAATAATGCTCATATTTTTTTAGCCTGAAGGCCGTAATTAATATAATCCTGTCAAAAATCCAATTTCGATCCAATTTATTTTATATACATTTATTTATTCTTATTTGAATCCGAAAAGATTTAATGAAAATCGTTTGCCACATAAACACATTGTATTTAAATCCGTTCCTAAGCGACATGATATCATTTCCTTCAAATAAATTTGCGGGAAAAATATCATCTGCATAATGCTAAGTCTATGGAAGGTTTAGCTATGCGTGATCTAATAATTGTGATCTAATTATTTATAGTTTGTGTGCAAAGTCACATTCCGTATTTGATTAATCGATTACCTATCAAATAAACTAATTTTTATTTCACCGGGTTGCAAATTGTGTTGCTTTCCTTGTGAGTAACAGCAAAAACTATACTTACCTCCTTGAAAGTGGTTCCCTCCTGCGCCCAGACGGCCGGCCACAACCGCCCAAAAAGGAATGTGAAGCATGGAGAGGGCTGCCAGGCCCCAGCCAACCGCATCCGCCCAGTCTGGAAAGTCGTATTTTCCATACGACAATGCTTCGTGCTCCACCAGGGAATAAGTGAAAATGAACTAGAAAAGAAGATTATGTTCAGGGTCAAAGTCATAAAACTTGACAGTGGGTCATTAGCAATTTTTGGGACCTTGCACTTAACATTTTTCGTGGGATTTTATGACGTTATTGCTTTTTACAACACAATAATATATAGATTTATTAAGAAATATGAAATGTATAGAATTGACATCATGTTTGCATTAAGTTAGTTATACTAGCTTTGGGGCAATAACCGCAGGGCCTACAAAGCAGGAGAGGCGGTGTAATGAGAAATCCATAAAATTTAAGTAAAAGCGGTTTTTAAGATCGGGGAGTGGGGGGGGGGTAAAAACTAGGAGGCTCGAAATTAAGTCATGCTAGTGAACTAGTTTAATCTGTCACTTCACATGAACATGAAAGTCAGTATGTTTCTGCTTGTTAGAACATATTTATTTCAATTTTCAAAAATTCTTACCAAAGCTACGACCGTGTTCTCATTGTATATAACAGTAACTATGAATCAGTTTCGAAACTTTTATGTGCTCCTCAGCATCGAATAGTCGGAACTGGGAACATCGACTATTCCATGCAAAAGATAATAGTCTATTGTGTATATGCAGGAATTGGCTATTTCTTTAATGTTGTTATATATGTAGTGGGAGTGTGAGGCTTCGTAGATGCCTTCTGTAGGCGGGTTCTGTGAGTTTGAATTTGTCCACTGCGTAATCGTATGCCCTAAGATAAGTCGTTGTGAAATTTTATGTCGGATGCATGGTAGAGTCGAATTTGTCAACCTCCAAGGAGCAGTGATTCCCAACCTTTTTTTGTTTGGAGAGACCCTTGAATTGTTTCTCAAAATCTTGAGGAACTTTTACCTGCCTGACACATATTAGGTTCAGAAGAGGTAAATTATGAAATGGAAGTGTGAAGATTTAGGGTTAATAAATAATAAATTAACGTCTACTTTTATTTAAGTTTTTAATCCCAACACTTAATAGAAATAATTTTAAAAGGAGAATATAAAACAATAAATAGTATAACGAAAAATTTATACTGTACGGTACTGAAATATTAATCTGCTAATTTTAAATCCAAGCATTAGTAGTAGACGGCGGGATCGCTGATGTCGTTCACTACTACCGATGGTTACTTGCGGTTACGAAAGATTCTCATCTCTACAAAATATTCTTCTCCCAAAGAAAACCCCCCCCCTCTATTTAAATAACTCTCTGGAGCATATCTAACCAAGCGGAACTCTCAAAATGCTTCATTATTTTATGAATAGGTCATATGAAAACCTTTAAAATTTAAAATATATTAGTTATTAAAAAAAAAAGTAGGACGTCTTATTTTTTTTTTTCCTAAGCGTTTTGCAAATTCTTGTAGAGGAACTCCTGACGCGAGTTTTCAGAGATAATTTTCTCCTTGTGGGAAAGCAAAATTTTTAATATCTTGAGAATGATACGCCAAAAATCCTAAATAAGGATGTTCATTTATTTGCAGTTAAAAGTACTGACAACGATCAATTTGATAAACATAATAATATTTTTATGCTTTTTTTTTGTTTTAGATCAAAATCGCATATCTAGAGAAAAGCACACATCTGATATTTATTTTTTAATAAAAATTTGCATACTGAATGACTATTTCTACTGTAATTTTTAACCTAATTATTATTTAAATTAAAACAAGAAATATGTTATCCGAGCTCTTTGTTCTGAGTTCCCCCCAAATCAATAAGCTTTCGGCGATTATAAATTGAAATAATTGCACCAAATTTCATTCTATTTCAGTTTAGACACTTAACCTGCATAGTACATTAGGAATAAACTCAGGAAATATACTTATGCATTCATGGGTGCATACAGGATTTTTTCCAGGAGGTTGCTAAAATTGATTGCATTCAAAATTTTGGGGGATTACTATCAACCTTGAAATGTGTATTGCAACAAAGTACATTTGAATGGATGGTATAAGTATCACATTTTAAAAATTAGTGTGTATACCACTTTTGAAAATTTGTAGGAACTAATTTTAAAGAATTAGTGTCGAAAACCCGGATCATCCGACTCTCCCTGAGACATGAGCAGCAATTTGGACGGCAGGTTAAGAATTAGTGTCGAAAACCCAGGCCGTGCGACTCATCCGAAGCCATGGAGCAGCAAGGTGGGTTGTTGTTGTTGTTGAGACCCAGACCGTCCGACCTACCAGAAAGGCAGCAAGGTGGGTGTACCACTTTTAAAAATATTCCTTCTTTCATAACAGAATTCTAGCCTTCCTGGAGACAGAGCAACCAAACTAACAAATTGGACATTCATAAACATGCCAAATGCAATAATCCAAAGTTTCCATTTAAGTATAAGTTTAAATTGTTTTTATTAATATATACGGGGGAGAAAAAACACACACAATGTGGTTGAATGTTTTAACTCCAAAAAGCATTTTTCTTATTTTTTTTCTCTCATAATGACTTTTAATTAAATTAACAATATTCCAAGGGGGTGATTTGGCATCCCCCTAAATACGCCAATGCATACATTCAATTATACGTAAAATTAAATTGGACGTGTGGTTTATGACTTTCCGACATATCATAAGGACTTTTAGAGTAAATGTCGAACAAACGGTAAATGATGGATAAATAAGGGACAATGACCATTGTCTGTTACTCAGAGGTGCGCGTTGTCTACATGGTAGTGAAAAAATTACAGTGGTGATTCCTCTTACTAACTAATACTCACGGAATTATGAATATTATCTGCAATCCAGAGGGTCCGCATGTTTACACATTTCACACTGTATAAACATGTAAGAAAGAAACGTTGCGTTCCCTTTATATGTCAAAACTTTAACGGGGTAAACAAATATATTCTTTATATTTCCATTTAATGTATTATATTACTTTATATTAGTTTGTTGTATTCTTCTGTCGATTTTTGTTTTCATGTTACTTAATTTTAAAGTCAGGGAGTTCTTTGTTGGACACGCTGCATATATAAATTATCATACAGTGAATCATCCATCATGTGGAATACAATGGTTTTGAAACCTCTCTAGTCTATCATTGGATTTTCAAACTATTTTTATTATATATCTATATATATATAAATATATATATTATATATATATATATATATATATGTGTGTGTGTATATATATATATATAGTTACAAGCGTTCCTATCATTAGTAAAAGAGTTATTATATAGTCTCCTACTACATGTCAAAACTTCAATTAATAGTATATCTGGTCATTTTGATCACATGACAATGAGACATTTTTATTCACTAATTAAACTATGGACTTCTGTATTTTTACCTTTCTTATATACATTGTATAATGTATGAGGAAAGAATTGTGCCGGAGTCGAAAATTCTAATTCGAGTTTTCGATGGGAGAGCATGTTTCAAGCATCCCTGAACGTTTTCACACGTTTTTGAATCACACGTTTTTGATATGATGTCTGTGTGTGTGCGTGAGTGAGAGTGCGGAGATGATAACTGATGAACGAATGGACCGATTCAATAGAAATTTGATACAAAAATTACTATCCATGAATACTGGAAGCCTATTGTTTTTATACGCAATCGAATGTTTAGAACCCCCTAAATTTATGAGTGAACTTTTAAAAAATCTTCAAAAAATTAAAATCTTTTATGAAGTAACGTAAATAGTCATTTATTATTTAATTTTTCGTTAGACAACGATTGACACAAATTTTAGAACGCTAATATGAACCGTTCTCGAGCTATTGCACATTTTTACAAGAAATTATCAAAATATCATATGAAATAAAAAAAAATTACATTCTGTGAAATATGTTCACTTTTCATAAGTAATATCATACGATAAATTTGATGACAGTATTCTCGTAGATCTAGCTACTTTTTTCATAACAAAAGCTATTTTTGATATTACTTTTGTATTTGGACGCCAATAGTCATTTATCTACTACAAGAATACCGTATTTCTCCCTCCATAACGCTTGGCGAGATTTTTGCAGAATGTCGTCAACTTGGCGAATTTTTAAAATTTGCCAAATTAACGGAAATATAGCTAAATTGATATAAAATGACGCTTAATCATTGAAAATGACGACTAGGTGATTTGGCGACTATTTTAAATGTTGTTAAAATGACAAAAACGTGGCCAAATTAATAAAAATGACACCAAATTTGAAGTAATGTCTCGCAAATTTCGATTTCCGTCTTATATCGGGCATACCACAGACTACTATACAGACCTGTCACTCTGGATAGTTTCGTTTTCGCGGCGGCCATTAGAGATAGACCAAACATTGGGTTGGCGCGCTCTTGGCGATGGTCTGGTTTGATTCGAGCCCTTGGCGATGATCTGGTTTGGGTCCAAGCCGATTTTCAATGTTATAACCCTATTTCGCTCGGCGAAAACTTTGAACAACAGACTAGCGTGGTTTGAGTAACCGTAACTAACGTGAAAAAGGATTATTTGTTAAGTGTTTAGATCATTTTATAGAAATGGATTGATAAAAGAAAACTGGTTGCGTTACAGGGTATGTAATTTATGTTTATTAAAATTGAAATAATTTTAGTTATCACCATCCTACATACGTGTTCATTATAAGTATACACGTGTTCATAAGTATACACGTGTTCATATAAGTATACATGTGTTCATCATACGAAATTAGTGCTGTGTTGTTATTACTGCCGGATTAGACTAAATTTTAAGAGGTAGTGGTATAATTAGTTAAATATTTTCCGTATTTTTATAAAATGTGAAATAATTGATATTTGGATAGCTTTTTCTTAGTTGAATGTGATATAGTATGTGTATATATTTATGTAAAATTTTTATTAAGTGCCTTATGGTGAAAAATTCCCCCCCCCCTCGGGTAATTAATGATTGAGTTCCACAACTTCGATAGTGCATTTATGTAAATTTGATATTTACTATATGAATATTTTTATATTAAAAAAAAAAAGTCTATTATCAGTATCCCAGAATAAATTAAGAACGATCAACACGCTAGTATACTTTTTAGACTGAAAGTATTATATAATATTTCAGTCTTTTGAGTATGTTAGCTTGTAATTTTTTGTGCATTATGTTTTATAGTGAGACAATGCAATGTGTGTATTTTTTAATCTATTTTATGATTATTTGAATTAAATATATAACTATGTTTATTTAAATATTCTTAAACTAATGAATATATTTATGTTGCAGATTAATGTATTTTTAAATCCTGATCCTTTCTATAGTTTCAAAAATTATAAAAGTACAGTCCTCAACATTTTGTTCCCCTCCCGTTTTAAAAAAAATCGCCAAGCGAGCGATAACGCGCCAAATCTGGCAGACGCATCGCACTTCAGTTGGTCCATCTGACTAGCGCTAGTGTCTATGGGACATCCCATGTTAGAAATGTTGCCATAGGATCCTATGGGAGTGAGCCTTCTGAATATAGTATTCTGTGGGGCATACTTACTAGTATATAACAAATACTCTTCTCTCAGCTTCTCTGAAACAGTTGGTGAGGCATTAAAGTAACACTTGGTGATGCATTAAAGTAACACTTGGTGATACATTAAAATAACACTTGGTGATGCATTAGTAAAGTATTTTAATACATGGACTATATCGCTTATTGAGTATGCTATCAATACTGATGATTGTTTATTTAGAGTTTAGCGAGGTATAAGTTAATTGGGTACTTTGAAAGAGTTTTACATGTTGTCATCCGGAATATCACTAAATGTACATTTCAACGATAAAAACACAGCGCCGTGGATCTTATACATTATGTGTTTACTGTAAAACTAGGAAATACATTGCATTATATAAGGAAAGTTATTTGCTGCCCACATCAGATTTTTTGTGTTTGTATTTGAAGTACTGGTAATATAACTCAAGAAGACAAGCCTGTTCTGTCAGAGAATTAGATATGTGGATATATTATATACAATAATTGCTATAGTTTGAAATTGTTCCTTATGAATTGAATGATTTCAGCACAAAATAATAAAAATTCAAGGTTTTCGTTGGATAATTTTTCATAGTAAGCAATAGTGTACCAGTTGAGTCTGAGCTGATAGAAAAAGAAGGTCGGAACCAAAATACAGTGATGGTGACTTCTCACTTAAGCGATTCTCAAAGGATTAAAAGTGGTATGACTGAGACTCCTAGACGTAAGAGATCGTAATATTTCCCAAAAATAATTTTGATACATACATTATTTACTATTATTTTGACTGCATTAATATAATGATTCTGGGTGAAATATATTTAACTTGAAATATGTATTAAAATGTAATTAATAAACTAAACAAATATTATAACTTATCACAGCTTATTCAGGCGTATAAAAGCATTTTAAATAAGGCAAGAAAGAAACGAGAACTTGATTTAATGATTAAAAGAACATCTGGCAAAGTGTACATTCACCATTGATCCGTTCGTTGTTATCCGTATTTATCCGTTCGCTTATCCGTACGCTTGCTTCTCTTATTAACGGCACAAATTATTGAGGAACTCTTTAACAAATAAATGAAATTGATTTAAATTATTCTTTTCGCTTTCGGGAATATCTTCTCCGCGGTCTTCATAACTTTTATACCCGTACATTTCATCATACTTATTTTTGAATTCAAGAACACCATCTTCATCTTCCAAGCACCATCTCATAAATAGCTCCAATTTTTTCCATTTACCTCCTGCATAATTCCAAATGCTCATAGGATCAGTCTCCTCCATTGATACACAAATCTGACACATAGACTCAAAAGATAAAATAGTTTCTTTTTTTAATTCTTGTATTTGTTTAACGGATAAACAAAGCCAAGTAAAAAATGTTTCAGCTTCTTCCAACTTATTATAGTTTATTAGGTTAAAGTGTATCCGTATTAAACGAGTCCGAGTACCGCTTGCATCTCTTATTGTAAAAGACTTCTTGAAATCATTTATTTCGTCT
This sequence comes from Amaurobius ferox, assembly GCA_951213105.1. Classification (NCBI taxonomy): domain Eukaryota; kingdom Metazoa; phylum Arthropoda; class Arachnida; order Araneae; family Amaurobiidae; genus Amaurobius; species Amaurobius ferox. The sequence continues at coordinate 9,879,373 of OX578147.1, forward strand.
GCAGAGGTAAAACACCAAGATAAAAACATTCTCAATTTTTCCCACTTACCACCGGCGAACATTCGCGTTCTGTTATCACTTTCCCCAGACTGATGTTTTCTTCTAAAGCTACATATCAATCTTTCACAAACATTTCTTCCAATTACATGGGCCACATCTTTCTTATATTGTTTAATCTCTTCTTCAGAAGAAAGACTCCAGTTGGTAAATTCATTTGCAAGATCTACTTGATTTGCAATTACTAATTTCTTGCATTTAACCATTCCTTGACGACAATAGATTAACGTTTTTTTGAATTCTGCTGCTTTTTCTTCTGTGGAAAAGCACCACTTGATCACTTTTTCAATAGCTGTTAATTCGTTATTATATGAATATTTCTTCAGGCATGTATTTTTTCCATAGTCGGAGTAAATCATTTTTTCCTTAAGTTTATTTATATCCACATCATTTAATGCGCTCCACCTGATGAATGACTCAACTTCATGCCATTCTTCATCTGCTATAAAATGAATACAGACATTATACGCTTCTTCTTTAAAGCAAAGCTCTTTTTTGAACTCCTGTATTTTCTCCTTAGAAATATAGCAATTTGATACAAATTCATCCATTAATCCCCATCTCTTTAATTGAATTAGCTTTAAGCATGTTACTGCTCCTTTCCTAGACGAAATAATATTCTCTTTCTCTTCTTTAGTTGCATTGTCTAATATCCATTCGATAATTATTTTATCTTGATAAGTATAGTTTTCTTGTGTAAATAAGTGAAAAAGTAATATACTGCTCGCATTATGTGTGTCATATGCATCACCATTGTAAAAAAGACAATCTGTAAAAACAAATCTTCTATACGGTTCGGGTATTTTGTATAAAAATTCTCTTAAAAGTTCTTTATAGTCATAAAATAATCCTTCACCAATCTTTTGATGTCCTTTACAAGCCCCGATCTTATTTGTAAAGTTTTTTAAAATTTCAACATAACTGCTGTGTGGTAAAAAGTCCCACATAAGTCTTGCAGTTTTCAAAAAGTAATCTTGGTACGGAAAATCTAGAAATAGTTCTAATATTCTAGAATATATAAAATCAGGATCCTCTTCATATTCTGTGAGGTCTTCCGTTAAAAGTTTTATCTGTGTACCCCGTCTCATTTTTGAAAATAGGAAGCACAAGACTTCAGTATAATAGTGTTTTGGCACCCATTGTTCAAGCCATTCACTTTCTCTATAACTAGCTGTCCGAAACACATCTTCAAAATCGTTGAAAGTAATGGAATCATCCATTCCTTCTATGCTATTGTTAACTGCCTCCAGAGCAGCATAAATTAGAGCACTTTCATCTCTGATTAAATTGGTTTGCTCTAAGCAATATTCCACTACATCTTTGCTTCCACTCTTTACAGCCATCTGCAGCCAAAATAAATCAGGGTCAGTGTCTCCTCTTATTTTATCTACCTCATCCTTAAGATAATAAGACCAAAACTTTACAAAATGTGGTTGCTGCATCAAACTTGGGTATTCAGGATTATAAAATTCTTTTTTTTCTTTCTCTGTCATTTGCTTGTCCAAAGCGGGAATATGTTGATTCATGCAATAAAGAAGAGCCAATTTATACTTCTGTTTAATTGATAGACATTCGTCCATAAACATAGCTTCTGCTGTTTTTTTACGATTTACGATACCACGTGATGTGATAAATGTGCTGCTGTTAAAAAAGTTGAAGCTATAATTACGTGAAAAACCGAGAGTTATTTCGTGATATTTTGCCCAAGTAAGCAAACGCTTTCCGATTAATAAGACAGCACCTATTGCTTTTTCCTGCAGTTCTTTTGTTAGACACAATTTATCTAATATAATCCTCGCCTTTTTTTCTACTATTTCAGCCCAGAGTATCTTTCGTTGTTCCTTAGAGCCTGTCTTATTTTCATCATATTCCGAGTTGAATACGCAAAGAATTTCTTTCTTCAACTGATGGTTATTGCATAATTCAACAGCAAATTTTACTGCTGCAAAATTTTCCAGTGACAGCATTCTGCTCTTTGAAATATCAAGTAAATGAACTTTTCAAAACAAATTTAAGGCCGTGGTAGATGATTACATGTATGAATTATAGGCTCTATATGACTTCAAAATGTATAAAAACCCTTAATCTTTGTTCTTCTGTAAAAACTGAAAATAAAAAATAAAAAAATAATTGTATATTATAACATTACTTAATTTTGACGACATCCTAATTTTAAATTATTTAGTAACTAAAATACTACTTTTTTTAACAGACGCAAATGAAATAAATTCAGGGAAAAAATAATCTCAATAAGTTTAGAAAAACGAAGGGAATTGAAAAATGTGTATTCTTCTTAACAAATTTTTACAATATTAAGTGAAGTGAGAATGATACCAAGTTTAGAAGCGTATGGGATGTTGTCTTAAGGGGGAGTCTCACTCATTGACTCCGTATACCATCAATGCAATTTTATAAAAATGAGCAGTAATAACAAAATTCTGAATATGAAAGTCTGAAATTTACTTTGCTTGTAAAATACGCTTTTCTGAATCTTCTATTACAATTAGAACACGCTTTATAGTTAGTGAATATATTAAATTGATTTTCAAAAAAAGGCATCTTTCCTAATTTTGGCTTATTGTGTGGTGGTGCCATCTAGAAATAAAATCAGTAACTATGTTTTAAAAATCGCCAATTGTTTAACTAAGGTATGGCAACCCACTAAACCGCCAAAGCAGTAATACATCGACGAGTTCATTCCATCCGAAGAATCCGAAGGTAATGGGCATGGTAGGAAGTACAGGGGTGGAAGTTTGCCTAGGAAGAGTGGAGTCATTTTCGCTTTGTTCCATCCCTCCCGCAAAACGGAGTTCTTCAACTTCAGAGAACATTGTGTTTCTGCTTTCTGCCGTACCGGGGGGGGGGGGGCTGTATTCTTGCGCTGGCCTACAGTACTGGGAATTGGATCAACATATTGCTTTGGTATATTTTTAACGATAATAACATAATAGATTTATTCCCATAGCAAACTTTATACATAAAAGAACATATTTTTACCGATTAAAGAAGTGTTTCTGAAGTCTGAAATTAAAATTAATTCGTTAGTTACAGCATAAATAGTTGATTAAATATATCAATCGTTTCAGAAGCAAAAAATACCCTCCTTCATCAGACAAGAAGTTCTTTGCTGGTGTGGTTGCTCAGAAACTGATTGATGTATTCAACCAAATGTTTATGCTGTTACTAATAACGAAATATTTTTAATTTCAGATTATTTAAGACAGCAGGTTTAGCGAATATATTTTATGTTATAAAAGATGTATTACTACAGATGTATTACTACATCTGAGTTAGGGATGGATATAAGACATGAAGTAAGGAACAATAGATCATCAATTAGAAAAATCTAGGCAATAAGCAAGTATTGTAAGAAAACATACTTGATATTTGTTAAACTTTTACCATTTAAAGCAGAGCCTCAGCTATTTTTTGTTAGCTACGGTATTCGGTTTCAACTTCATTATCGATTTTTGGCTTTTGGCGTCCATGTCAAAATGACCCCCCCCCCCCCATTTGTTTTTCAGAATCAGAAATTTAATTTTAATGATAAAGCAGGGCTTATCAAAGAAAGCACCACCATATCGTAAAAACAATTACGCCAAACACCGTTGGAAGTTTCCAGTTTTTATTAAATTTAGACAAATACTCCCCCTCCCCCAAATACATAAAGTGAAATAAATCATAATAATATATAAATCATGTCTGTTTGAAAACGCTATCGAGTATTATCAATATAGGTATTAATATGTTAACAGTCAAAGACGTTTTTATATTGTTTAAAAATTTTTTTAGAATTGTTACTATTTTTAAACACATTAATTCTTGTGAAATTGTTACAAAAATACTCAAAATAGAAACGTATTGCATGCAAAATTTGATTAATAACACTTTTCATTCTAATAAAAATAGGAAGTATTATATTTTATGTAAAATATACATTTAAAATGCGCGTTTTAAAAGCATAAAATTTTTCGAGACTCTCGGATAAGGAGTTTGACAGTCGATAGCTTACAAAAAGACCCATAGAAATGCGCCATTATCGCGATAAACGGCAAGAGAAAGTAACCCGGCTTCTCGCCAAGCACAGCCGTCGTTCCCACAGGAGTTTCAATGGCCGCTTTTGCGCCAGCCTGTATATGTAGGAGCCTTATCGAAGGGCATTGCACACAAATCATTCGAAAAGTGAAATGAGGGAAAAAGCATGCTTCGCGATGAGATGAACTTTAATTTGGTGTACGGGTAGATAATTCTAAAAGGAAGAAATGTGCAATTTTAGTTTTCCAATATTTCATTTATTAGGGGCTTCTGCACACCAAAATATTCGATTTGCCGAATAAATGTGAAACACGAATTATTCAAAAATGTACATTATTCAGAAGTTTTTTATTGCGAGACAGTTTTCAACGGGTATTCGGCTAGTAAAGTTAAATAAACTAAAATAGTAAGTAGCATTCGGGTTAATTACATTATATTTAACATTTATTTTAAAATTACAATTTTTCGTGGTGATGAAATTTTTTTGAGCACCACTGTACATTCTATACCGCAATATATCTAAGAATTTATGGACAGGAACGGTCATATTTATCTTACTGAGTTGTTATGCTTCATGTATATGTTAGAGATTATAATAAAATTGTTTCAAGTTTAAATAGTACAATCTGCTTTGTATATATTAGTAAATATTTTAAGTTTTGTCTTTTAGTTAATAAGTTAAAACTATTTATGTCAAGAATGAAAATATGTTTAAAAATGCAATTTAATGTTTAATGCGATATGCATAAAAATAAAAGCCAACAGTCCAAGAAAAAATTTAAAACAAATATTTGGATGATTATATAATGTATAACTATAAGTGACACTTAAACAATTTGAAACATTTTAATGATAACATACAGATAAACAGTTGTAAATAACAAAATTTCAGTTCAGTTTATAATTTGTAAAGAATAATATGAAAAGTATTTAAAAATGCAATAATCTTAATATTTTCAAGATACTGATGTAAGTTTTCAGATGCTGAAATATTTAAAATGGAAACAAAATATGTTCAGTTCGCTAATAGTAATTTAGTGTTATTAGTAAAGGTTGGATAGAAAAATGCTTTGAATGATTTTGAGTACATTTAAAAGTAATAATAATTCTTCATTTTTGTGTAAACTGTAAAAGTTCTGGTTATTTAATTTGAAATTCTATCAAGAATTAGGTGGGTGGATGCATTTTAACAATGTAATATTATGGAATATTTTAAAAATACACGTAAATTTAATCTACACACTTGATATCGCATTTTAGATAATAACAATTTTACGAAAATATTCATTAATAATACAATATACTACTATGAAATGGATGGTGCGCATTTTTTTATTCACATAATTTTGAAGCTAAACATGAATGAAAAATGTTGTTTCAACGTTACACGGGAATGTATTCTATGCACGCGAAATCTGACTTAAAAATTAACCCGTATTTTAGAAAATAATAAATAATAATGAAACATACTACAAAGAAATGAGTGTTCTGCATTTTGTTAATTCACATAATTTTGTATTTAACATGGATGGAAAGGGATGTTTCAACTTAACACAGATACGGTAATCTGTGCGTCCGAAATCACAGATATGAAATCACTATCTACCAGTAAAACCAAAATGATGCAACTTAGTGCTAGTGATATTATCATGCAAGGAAAACTAAGATGGAGGTGGCAAGCTCGATCAAAATTGCTTTTGACAGAGAATTTTTATTGAAAAAGCCAAAACCTTAGCCACTTCTAAATAGTTGAGAAAAACCGGGATATTATTAAAAATCTGGAAACCGAGAGGAATCATAGAAGACCTGAAATTTCTCGGAAAAACTAGTAGATCTTGCAGCTGTGTATAAATATTACGGCTTACCTTTCGGCGTTGTAATTCTGCTATATCAGCATACCGATGTCATATCAACTCTTGATCTATAGATGAAGAAATCCACATAGATGAATACATTCACAGTTGAACTCTTGAAATCATGTTTACGAATTTTTTCCACGTGCACTATGTAGTTGTTGTTACCACGTGAGGCACATTTCTCAAACAAAATATATATTTTCAAGCTGGGAGAACAGAACGTTAAACTTGTTTGCAACAGATACTTGACCAGCTAGTGAATGGTAAGATAAACTAAATCCGTTCCTTAGGGTTCTGATCCGACAGATCCTGTGCTACGAACACAGATTAATAAATACAAATATTTCACTCGACTTTCAGCGCCCCCAACCGCCAACCAAAATATCAAGGTTGGCGCGTTTGGCGATGGTCTGTGAAGGTTTTCGCCAAGACTTTCTGCTAATATAACCCTATTTGGCACTGAACAAAACACTTGGAACTTGGAAGAACTTTGCTGCTTTGTTCTATCATCGCATGCACATCTCATGTTGTTTACACGTGGTAAACATATTTTCGCTGCTATTTTATGGATTACTAAAATAAAAGGAATTACGTTTAAAAGGTATGTAATTTATTTTTATTTAAGTAAAAAAATTATTTGTTATCTATCCCATATTCCATCCTATGCACGTGTTCATCATAAGAAATTGGTGCAGTATTATATCATTGCCGCCTAGATTAAATTCTAAGAAGCAGTAGCATTATTAGTTAAAAAACCTTTTCCGCATTTATATAAAATGTATAAAAATTGATATTTGAGTAGCTTTTTCTAGAGAAAGTTGAATATACTGTTGGATGTTGTTGTTGTTGAAACCCAGACCGTCCGACCTACCAGAAAGGTGTAAGGTAACTTCTTGGACGGTCGGGAAGTGCCACCCAATTTAGACCGGAACCTAGTGGGGGAGGCATCCACAGGGACCGTACCCTCCTTCCCCTACCACCAACCTCTCGGAAGGACTTTCGGACCCACATGTTTAACGTGATCGTACTCCGCATGAACACGGCGGCAGTTTTGGCAGTGGCTGGAATAGAACCCGGGCCTACCGAGTGCAACTCCAGCGCGCTAACCAATGGGCTACCGCGCCCTATACTATTGGATGTGTATATATTTTACATGCTTTTTATTAGTGTATTTAAAATATATATATATATATATATAATAACAGCAGAATAAATTAAGAACAAAGCAATTTCACTATCAACACGCTAGTATACTTTTTAGGCTGAAAATATTATATAATATTTTAGTCTTTTGGGTATGTTAGCTTGTAATTTTTGGTGTATAAAGATTTACAGTTATGCAATGCGTCAATTTATTTATTTAGTTTATGATTGCATGAATTAAATATATATCTGTGTTTATTTATTTAAAATTCAACATATTACAGATAAAAGTATTTTTTAATGCTGATCATGTTTATAGTTAAAAAAATTATAAAAGTAGAGTTCCGTAATTTTTTTTTCGCCGCATTAACATAAAATCGCCAATTGAGCGATAGTCGCCAAATCTAGCAGTCGAGCTTTTTATACGTCATAGCTGAGATGGTTGGCTCCTCGAACGCTAGTGTCTATGCGAAATCCTATGTTAAGGATGTTGCCATAGGTTCCTATGGGAGTGAACCTTCTGAATATAGTATTCTGTGGCTACGAAGTGATCAGATTGGCTTCAGAAGGCTCACTCCCATAGGACCCCAGGGGGGTGCCACTCCTCTGCCACGAACATTTCTGTGACGTCAGTTGGAGTTAGAGTTTACTTGCAGAGCGCGGCACAAGATGGCGCGCGGGATTTATTTATTTTTTGTTTGAAACAAGTGTATTTTTAAAGTGTTTATTGGTTTCGAAGACTTCTTACAAGTTCAACAAGAATTTTAATCAAAGATTTGCATCTTAAATTTCAGGCAATGCTAGCTTTTTTTATGTGAATAAGTAAGTGTTCTTTTCGTAATATAATGTATATTTTAGAGTCGTGTTTCCCAGCGTCAGATACATGCAAAACAGATACAGTATTGAAGAATAGGACTCATTTAAATTCGTTTATTAAACCAAAGATATTTTTTATTAAGAAATTAATGACTAAAAGTACATTTATATTTTCAAAATTTATTTATATTCCTTTTTTAAGGTTGAATAATGCAAATTTTAATCAAAAATTTTCTTTTAAAGTAGTCAACATTGTAAAATTTATATTAATTTGGGAAAATGCACTTCTTTCTTGAAACATTAGTTTAGTTCATGAAGTTCCATTATGTAGGATTTTTAAATCTTAAAAGATGAAAGTACAGTATACTTATTCATTTCATTTTACAGCAAGTTATTTGTATCTTTATATATTTTCTAATGATGTTCTTGTAATGTTTGAAAAATCGTACAGGATTTAATCTCGCACATTTTATATTAATTAAATTTTATTACATTACATTTTATTAGTTAAATTTTATTACATTACATTTTATTAATTAAATTTTATTACATTCAAAAAATGGGGGGGGGGGGGAGTACGATTTAAGAAAATAAACAGGCGCGGGTTTTCAAGGGGATAAAGGTTGGGAACCGCTGCTTTAAATCAGATTGCAAGTTGTGTACATGTATGTGCATGCAAATTGTGAATAAAATTCATATAAATTATAGAAGCATCACATAAATCATTTACTAGTTAGGCACAAGTACATCCCTCCCCCCCCCCCTTAAAAAGACATAAAACTCTTAGTCTTAGCGTTTTAATTATTGTTTTGATTTTCAATTATTAGAGATAACATAATCGAAAATAACTTTATTTATATGCATTTAGAAAGAAATTACGCAATGTTTATTTGTGTATAATGAAAATTTTAGAATGATTGGTTGTTTAGAAAACTTTCTGAACATATTTTTGTAAATTTGCGTATTTAAAACAAAAGTCATTTACATTATAGAAGCATCACTTAAATCGTTTACTAGTTAGGCATAAGTACATCCCTCCCCCCCCCCCCTAAAAAGACATAAAACTCTTAGTGTTAGCGTTCTAATTATTGTTTTGATTTTCAATTATTAGAGATAACATAATCGAAAATAACTTATTTATATGCATTTAGAAAGAATTTACGCAATGTTTATTTGTGTATAATGAAAATTTTAGAATGATTGCTTGTTTAGAAAACTTTCCGAACATATTTCTGTAAATTCGCGTATTTAAAACAAAAGTCATATACATTATAGAAACATCGCTTAAATCGTTTACTAGTTAGGTATAAGTACATCCCCCCCCCCCTAAAAAGACATAAAACTTTTAGTGTTAGCGTTTTAATTATTGTTTTTATTCAATTTCGCACATTTTATATTAATTAAATTTTATTACATTACATTTTATTAATTAAATTTTATTATATTACATTTTATTAATTAAATTTTATTACATTCAAAAAATGGAAGGGGGGGGGGGGTACGATTTAAGAAAGTAAACAGATTGCCCGTATATTTCTCATCATGAATCAATATACTATAATACATTTAATTTATTATTCTGAAAGTATATCATGGTGTATGGGTTAAACGATTAGTTTCTATATTTTTATATGTTTACATTGAATTTCGATTTGTTATAAATTATCTGTTTAATCTAAAAAAAACTAATAAAATCAAGTGTTTTGCAATAAGTTCTTCACTATAAAAGCATCACTTAAATCGTTTACTAGTTAGGCATAAGTACATCCCTCCCCTAAAAATACATAAAATTATTAGTGTTAGCGTTTTAATTATTGTTTTGATTTTCAAATATTAGAGATAACATAATCGAAAATAACTTTATTTATATGCATTTGGAAAGAAATTACGCGATGTTTATTTGTGTATAATGAACATTTTAGAATGATTGCTTGTTTAGAAAACTTTCCGAACATATTTCTGTAAATTCGTGTATTTAAAACAAAATTCATTAAAAATAACATCGCCTCCTGTAATAACATTGACTGGTTTCAAAAAGCGAAACGAAACTTTCAGATGATTTATATTTTTCAGAAAGGGAAATACAGTTTTATTATATATGTACCCTTCCAAAAAACCCTACACTGCATATTTAAGTTGTGTTCAAGTAAAATTAATGTTATTTGAGTATTTATTTCATATTTTAAATTAAAAAAAAAGATTAAATTAACTTTGTTAGCATCCTTTAACATTGGAGTCTACCGGGCCGCTCCTGACATTTAACTCCAAGTGACGTGGCGTCTTTACGTGCTCTCATTGGCTAGAGCTGAAGTGGCGCAACCTTATAGATATAGTAACCTTGGCACAGACACTAGCACTCGTAAGTTGGACCAAATCACGTCTGTCAGATTTGGCGTGTTATCGCTCGCTTGGCGATTTTTTTTAATTCAGGTGGGGGAAAAATATACAGGACTGTACTTTTCTAATTTTTCAAACTATAGAAATGATCAGGATTTAAAAATACATTAATCTGAACATAAATATATTCATTACGTTAAGTAAATTTAAATAAATATAGTTACATATTTAATTCAAATAATCATAAAATGGATTAAAACACAGACTCATTGCATTGTCTCACTGTAAAACATTATGCACAAAATATTACAAGCTAACGTATTCAAAAGACTGGAATGTTATATAATATTTTCAGTCTAAAAGGTATACCAGCGTGTTGATTGTTAAATTAGTTGATGCTTAATTTGTTCTGGAATACTGATAATAGACTGTTTTTTAAAAATACATTAATATGAACATAAATATATTCATTAGTTTAAGTAAATTTAAATAAATATAGTTTAATAATAAAATAAGTGAATTTAAATAAATATAGGGATACTGATAATAGACTGTTTTTTAAATATAAAAATATTCTTATAGTAAATATCAAAATTACATAAATGCACTATCAAAGTTGTGGAACTCAATCATTAATTGCCCGGGTATGGGGTAAATTTTCCACCATAAGGCACTTAATAAAAAATTTACAAAAATATATACACATACAATATCACATTCAACTTAATTAGCTCTAAGAAATAGCTATCCAAATATCAATTATTATGGAAAATATTTTGTAACTAATTATACTTCTACCTCTTGGAATTTAGTCTAATCGGCAGTAACAATACCGCACTAATTTCGTATGATGAACGTGTAACCTTATGAACACCTGTATACTTATATAATGAATACGTATATAGGATAGTGATATCTAATATTATTTCAATTTTAATAAAAATAAATTACATACCCTGTAACGCAACCAGTTTTCTTTTGGCAATCCATTTCATGAAATGATCTAATCACTTAACAAATAATCCTTTTACACGTTATTCAAATCACGCTACAATGTATACTACAGGGTTATAATATTGAAAATCGTCTTGGACCCAAACGAGACCATCGCCAAGAGCTCAGACGAAACCAGGACATCGCCAAGAGAGCGCCATCCACATATTGATCCAATTTTAGGCCATCTCAGAGGGCGCTGCGAAATCGAGAGTGACAGGTCTGTATATATTAGTCTGTGGTTTAAATGATCCTACGTTGGATATTTCCAACATTTTTTTCATTCATATCAGCTATGCAGGCTCCATGAGCTAAATTATTTTGCGTTAAAGAAATACAGCAATTCTTTTACAACTCATTCTACATATTTTTTGTTTACATTTTACATAAGTGAAAAATAGGCTTCGTTGTAGAAATAATCAAATTTGGATGATCATTTACTCAAATATATTGCAATTGCGTTGTTTCAGTATGTAGATGCACATAATTTAAGCAAAAATAAAGGGGTTTTAGGACTGACGCAACACTCAATATGAATTAAAAAGAACTTTAAAAATCATGATTTTGAAACAAGATGGATGCCATATTTCATTTTGAAATGGGTCACGTGATCTCTTTATAAAATGGTCACATGATCGCTTCATATAAGAGGTGTAATTATTATTTTAATTTTTATTTTAAAATCTACTGAATATATTTTGCTGAAATTTTTTTTATATATTTTATGGGATAATTTGAATATTACCTAAAATTTTCGAGGCAATTTGTGAATTTCAAATCCGCTTAAAAAATGTTTGAGAAATTAGGTCCCATAGGCTTCAATGTATTTCATTTTTTCAACCCGGGTTCAAACCAAAACTAATTGGGTGATAGTATTCATTTATATTCCCATAAGTCCAACAGACCGTCTGAACAACATACTAGAATTTCATTTTGATTAAGTCATTTTTGCGGCAGTTATTATGCTAACAGACAGACAGACAGACAGACAGAAGCCAAGCCAAGACGCTTCGTTACGGGCTTCCATGGGACCGAAGGTCCCTTACGCCCACATCAGAATATAAAAATGTCCGCTGTTGATGATCTTTTCTGAATAGCAATATGGTGGTAATAGCAATCTGCCTCGTGGGGTTGCTTGGATGAGATCAGAGATGGCTCGTGGAGTCCATCTTCATCTTGGAATGGGGAAGTACTTCGACTGGTGGCACGCTGTAAGCAAGAAGGAGGTGGGCGGGGCCAAGGAGAGAGGACCAATAGAAAAACAGTCGCAGTGTTAGGGCGGTGATCAGAGTTTGATCTACAATTTAGAGGTTAGCAGGGGTAAACTAAGTCAAGTTTTATAATTAATTATAAAATTATTATAAATTTTAAAGAAGTTAACAGTTATAAATAACTAACTAGAAAGGGGGTATACAATTACATGGCTAAAAAACACTGCGCTACAGGCGGAGGTTACTGACAATTTCCGATCGAGTTGCAAAGAAAAAAGTAAAATAAATTCATAAATCATTCGTAAATTTAAAAGAAGAAGAATTTATGTTCCAAACAGTAATAATCAATTTGATGCTGATTTGTTATTTATAAAAAATTATAGTAAATATAATGATGGAACTAATTATTTGTTAACGGTTATAGATGCTTTTAATAAATATGCTTGGGCTTTTCCTATAAAAAGAAAAACATCTGAAGAAGTTGTACAAGGTTTTAAACAAGTTTTTAAAGAAAGAATACCAAAATTCATTTTGACAGATGAAGGTACTGAATTTACAGGAAAACAGACCCAAAAATTATTTAAAGATAATAATATACATTGGTTTACAACTAAAAATAAAGAAATAAAATCTGCAATAGCTGAGAGATTTAATAGAAGTATAAGAGAAAAAATTATAAAATATATGCATGCTAACAATACTAAAAGATATATTGATGTATTACCTAAATTATTTAAAAATTATAACAATTCATATCATAGATCTATAAAAATGACATCTGTTGAGGCTAGAGAAAATGAATCTCAAGTTTATAAAAATTTATATACTAAAAAGAATATGAAAAAACCTAAATTTAAGATAGGAGATAGTGTTCGAATATCTACAATTAAGAAAACATTCAGGAAAGTAGATGATTCTACATTCACTGAAGAGATTTTTATAGTTTCTGAAGTATTGAAAACAGATCCAATTACTTATCGATTAAAAGATTTAAACAGTAAAGAAATTGAAGGAACTTTTTATGAAAATGAAATGGTAAAATATAATAAAAAAGATGATGTATATAAAATTGAAAAAATCATAAAAAAGAAAGGAAATAAGTATTTTGTAAAATGGCTAGGATATCCAGATGAATTTAATAGTTGGACATCTGAATTAGTATAAATGAATAAGATGAAATTAATCTATGATTCGGAAGAAGAAGAATATTTTTATGTTATCGATTACGAAAGTTTAAAACAAAGATATAATAGTAGAGTTTGTTATTTTAATCGATTAAGAAGGAGATATAATATATCTCAAGAAGTTGAGGATATGTTTTTAAAATTTTTATATTTTATGTATTATGAAAAATCAATTAACTATTACTATTTTATGAAAAAGATTTGTGATATTTTTAATATTGAAAATAATATAAAAGTTCAAAAAGTTAAAAAGAAATATGAAAAAATATGGAATGATTTCTTACAAAGTATTTCAAGAAATGTTTCCTAATAAATGGAGGTTACAAAAAAGTGCATACACTGTTTGACTATGAAATCAGTAAATGAGTTTTACATATATCATAGAAATGGAAAAATTAATTCCCAAAGTCGTTGCAAATGTTGTGAATCCATAATTAAATATAAAAAATATATATGTGAATGTGGAAAGCAATACACATATACACACAAAAAGAGACATTTGAAAAGTAATTATCATAGTAAGCATGGAAAAAGTATTACAAAAAATGTTTCCTAATAAATGGAGTTTACATTAAAGTCAAAGACTATTAATGAACTTAGAAAAGTAGTAAAATTATTGAATATTAAACAACCTAAAGGTTGTAAGAAGGTTGATTTAATTAAATTATTAACTAAATATATCAGAAAAACAGGGGAATATAAACCTGTTTTAGTAGATTTATTAAATTTAGATTTGTCAGCATACTTGGAAAAAAAGAAAAAAATATTTATTGATAAACCTAAAAAACGTAAAAAAATTAAAAAGATTTTTGATTCTTTTAATTTAAGATTTGATAAAAATGATTTTAAATCTGTCTTTCCTGAAGAAAATGTATTTACAGTAGAAGGAAATCTTGAAAAGTTATTTACAGAAGATAGAAAATGTTGTATATGTGGTAAATATTATGAAGATGAAGAAGAACATATAAAGAAAGACTTAATGATTAAAAGATCAAAACAAAAAAGAAAATGTATTATTTGCGGTATATATTATAAACATTTAGATAATCACATATCAAGTCGAAAACATAAAAAAGCATTAGATGAAGGTAATGTAGAAATTAAGGAATATGAAACTGCTTATAAATCTAGATTAAGATCATACAGAATTAATAATTATAATAATATTAAAATCCCTCTAGAATTTTTAGAAGAGAAAAGAAAGGTTGTAATAGAAAAAATAAAGCATATTATGAAAGAATTTAATGGAATAAAGGTAAATTTTAAATTGTTTTGTTTGTATAAATTAAATGAAGAAATTCAAGAATTTACATTCAAAACTGAGAATCAAATTATATTAAAATCTAATGATTTACATACTTTTTATGATTATGTTATTGACAACTTAATAAATGAATCTGATGATTTTATATCAAAAGGATCTGGTTGGAATCTTGAAGAAATTAAATTTTTGGAATTGAGAATAAATAAGTATCAACCCTTGAGAGGATCAAGTTATATTGATTTACCTGAAAAAATTAAATCTAAACAAGCCATAATAAATGTAAAAAATAAAGATAATAAATGTTTTATGTGGTCAATATTAGCAATTCATCCTGTAAAAAAAGATCCTCAAAGAGTGTCAAAATATGAACAATATAAAGATGAATTAAATTTTAAAGGTATTGATTTTCCTGTTTCATTAGACAATATTAAGAAATTTGAAAAACTAAATAATATATCTGAAAATGTTTATAGTTATGATGGTTCAATTTATCCACTTAGAATAACTAACAATAAATTAGAAAAACATGTAAACTTGTTTTATATGAAAGATCATTATTGTTGGATTAAAAATATGAATAGTTTGATCAGATCACAAATTACTGATAATCAAATATTTTTATGTGATAGATGTTTAAATTATTTTTATTCTGAGGAAAGATTAAAGATACATGTAGAATATTGTAAAGATGCTGTCACAATTAATATGCCTAAAAAAGATGAAGTTATTCAATTTAAAAATCATGAAAGAAAAATGAGAGTACCATATACTATATATGCTGATTTTGAATCTCTCTTACCTAAAATTGAACATGTGAGCAAGATCAAACTAAATCATATACTGTGAAATATCAAAAACATGTAGCAGATGCATTTTGTTATTATATCAAATATGAAAATGAAAACTTTAAACCTCCTGTTGTTTATAGAGGACCAGATACAATCAAAAAGTTTGTATCTATGTTAAAAGAGGATACTCTTAAAATTGAAAAAATTATAGAAGACAAAACTAAAAAATATGAAAATATCAAATCAATGATAGAGTTCGATGAAAATCATTATAAAAGAACTAATATTTGTCATATATGTGAAAATCAAATCTTAAATGATGAAAAAGTAATTGATCATTGTCATATAATTGGAAAATATAGAGGTCCAGCTCATAATGTTTGTAATTTAAATTATCAAATTCCAAAATTTATTCCAGTAAAAATTCATAATTTAACAGGTTATGATTCTCATTTGTTTATAAAAGAACTTGGATTTGATCAATCAAAAATAGATGTTATACCTAATACTGAAGAAAAATATATATCTTTCAGCAAAAAAATAGGAGGTATGAAATTGAGATTTATTGATTCATTTAAATTTATGTCTTGCAGTTTAGATAATTTATCAAAAAACTTGAGACCAGAGAATGAAATAAATAGATATCCTCCAAAAATACGAAAAATGAAATATATTAAATACTTAAAATCAAAATTTAGAGAGACATCATTACATTTTCCTGATGATAAATTAGATCTCATTACAAGAAAAGGTGTATATCCTTATGATTATATGGATTCTAGAGATAAATACAAAGAAACAGAATTACCTTCAAAAGATAAATTTTATAATAAATTGAATGAATGTAATATAACTGATGAAGAATATAAACATGCTCAACGTGTTTGGAAAGAATTTAATATAAAAAATTTAGGTGAATATACAGATTTATATGTCAAAACAGATGTATTAATTTTAACAGATGTATTTGAAAATTTTAGAGATGTTTGTTTAAAAACTTATAAATTAGATCCAGATTGGTATTTTACTGCTCCTGGTTTATCTTGGGATGCTATGTTAAAAATAACAAATGTTAAATTAGATTTATTAAATGATTATGATATGATTCTCATGATAGAAAAAGGTTTAAGAGGAGGTGTTTCACAATGTTGTAATAGATATGGAAAAGCTAATAATAAATATATGAAAAATTATGATAATAGTAAAGAATCCAATTATTTAATGTATTTAGATGCTAATAATTTATATGGATGGGCTATGAGTCAATATTTACCATATGGAGAATTTAAATGGTGTAATGATTATGAAAAAAATTACGTTAAACGTGAATTATATAATAATAAAATAAAAGATGAGATTGGATATATATTTGAAATTAGTTTAAGATATCCAAAAGAGTTACATGATTATCATTCAGATTTACCATTATGTCCTGAAAATAGAATTCCCTAAAATTCGAAACAAGGTAAGTTATTAACAACTTTATACGATAAAGAGAAATATGTAGTTCATTATAGAAGTTTAAAACAATATTTGAATATGGGTTTAAAGGCTGTAAGAGTACATAGAGTATTGCAATTTAAACAATCGAATTGGTTGAAAAAATATATAGATTTAAACACTGAAATGAGAAAGAAAGCTGCTAATGATTTTGAGAAAGATTTTTATAAATTAATGAATAATTCCATATTTGGAAAAACTATGGAAGATATAAGAAAACGAATCGATGTAAGATTATGTTGTAATTATGATCAAGTTAAAAAATTAATTGCTAAACCTAATTTCAAATGTAGAACTATTTTTGATGAAAATTTGGTAGCTGTTCACATGAAAAAAACAAAACTATATTTTAATAAACCGATTTATGTTGGAATGAGTATATTAGATTTATCTAAACATTTAATGTATGATTTTCATTATAATGTTATGAAACCGAGATATAAAGATAATATTAAGTTATTATATATGGATACAGATAGTTTTATATATGATATTAAAACAGATGACTTTTATGAAGATATGAAGTCTATGATTGATTATTTCGATACATCTGATTATCAAGTAAATAATCTGTATAATATGCCTAGATGTAATAAAAAAGTATTAGGTAAAATGAAAGATGAAAATAACGGTGTGATTATGGAAGAATTTGTAGGTTTAAGAAGTAAAATGTATTCAATAAGATTAGAAAAACAGAGTGAAGAATATAATAATAATAATGAAGACCATAAAGAATTTGAAACTAAGAAGTCTAAAGGTACTAAGACTAGTACCGTTAAAAACAGAATATCATTTGAGGATTATAAAGACTGTTTATTAAATAAAAAAGATCAATATAGAACACAGAATTTAATTAGAAGTAAGAAACATGAATTGTATTCAATTCAAGTGAACAAGATAGCTTTATCAGCAAAAGATGATAAAAGATTTATATTAGAAGATGGTATGAATACTAGAGCTTTAGGACATTATAAAAATGTTTACTAATAAATGGATGAGTGCTTAGGTGATATTCGAGCTTTAAATTTTACAAATTCTGAAGAAATTTACTATATGACTTATCTTTGTAATGAATTGTATGATTTGTATATAAAATATGATTATAATAAAAAACTATTATCAGAAAGTTTTCATAGGTTGACTGAATTAATTGAAAAAGAAGAAAATGAAGATATTAAATTGAATGGATTAGGAGTTTTATATGTTATTTCAAAGAATTTATTCTATTGGTCATGAATTTATAAAAAATGTTTTATATCCTAGGATTGAAAAAACAATAAGTCTTAAAACGCTTAGCCGTTCAAATTCGCCGCGAGTACAAAGATGAGCAATCCTTATCTTTCACACCCGGCGCAAATCAATCAACACGCGGCGCGCTTTCTAAAGAGGAAAAATAATGTCATAAAATTCTCTGCAGTGCACAAGTTAGTGCAGTTTTAATATATTAGAGGGTTTATAAAACTATTTTTTTGTTTATAATAACTATTTTTTTTATAAATACTTGATTCATTTCTTTATATTTTATTAAATCATATTTTGTATTATAATAATCTAAAATTTTCTTAAGATTTTTCTTAATATCTCTATAAATCAGGGGGGGATGACCATCCTCTCCTGGATTTGTACCATAATGTATAAAATTAAACCTTTAGAATATCAAAAAGATATTTTTCCAATGGAGTAATTTTATTTATAAAAAAATGTTTACTAATAAATGGAAGAGTTCAATAGACTGAGAGGTTATCCTAAGACGTTTAAATTAAATGATTTATATCCTGGAAAATATGATCTGATATCATTGAAAAAAATTAAAACTAAATATGGAGATACAGTAATCGCAAATTTATATGTGACAGATGAAGAAAGGGGTTATTACCTAGCGAATAAACATGGTATACTTTCTAATGAATCTATATATAAAATCAATAAAGGTAGATATATATTTAAGTTTTCAGGTATGATTAATGATAAATATGAATATGAGTTAGAGGAAGCTTAATACTCTCAAGAGTTAAAAAATCTCTAGAAAAGATTTATAGAATCAAACGGTGGAACAGCATTTTTAAGTCTTAAAAAACTTAGTAAGAATATTAAGTCATATTATAATTTTGAGAAAAAATTTAGTAAAGATTGTATACAATTTATTGAAAAAAGTGATGATTTTCTAAGTGTATATTATATCTATAGATGGCAGCACTAGTAATTCTTTTAATATATCTTTTAATATCTATAGCACTTTGTGTATATATTAAATTTTCCTTCTTTATTTTATATTATTTATAAATTATATTTTAGTCGAAAAGGTCTTAGACGTTAACTTTTTTCGACTAAAAATTATTTTGTCATGTTTATATTTTTAAAAATTAGATGTTTTATTGCCCCGGGGTTGGCTGAATGGATAAAGTCTTAGTCTACTATCAGAAAGATCCTGGTTCAAATCTCCATGTGCACTGTGAATATATGATCCGTACGTTATTTATTAGAATTAATTAGATTTAATTAGTATTAGTCTATATATATATAGTATATTAATTGTATATTCCTTGTCTATTTCAGTCATAGAATAATATGGAGAGAGTTCCTGGCTGTGTTGATATTCTGGAGAGAGTTCCTGGCTGTGTTGAAAAAGGAGCCTGGCTGATAAGGAGTCCTAAGAAAAAAAAAAGGATTTCCCCCCCGTAGACCTTAACCCCCAACGTGTTGAGACGTATTTAAGATCAGATAAGGTCTACGGGGGGAAGGGGGTTTTGCTGAATTTTACTATATTTTATTTTAGATTTGTACATTGGATAGTGCTGCCATCTATCAAATAAATCTTCAACATTCATTCACGCTTGGGAGAGAAGTGATAAAACGAGGAACTTCGCTGTGTCGATAAACACTTTTATTTTTTTTTTTGCTTCTGATATGAGAAAGCTTAAAGAGCCTTTCTATCTGTTCATCTCTATAAAAACACGTCCGTAAATTACGTTTCAATATATTTTGAGTCACTTTGTAATCCTATTTTAGGATCTCTTTTAAAGTTTATTTAACATTTAGAAGTCCTTTTTTTTCAAGCATTTATTTAATTTCACCGTAATTTACCTATATATGGGGGACTAACGGTCCCCTCATAAATATCAAGGTAGCCCCATTATGGGGCTACCTATCTTTGATCATTTATCTAAAATTTGGTCTAAATGTAAAAAAGGCTTATAAAATCATGTTTTTAATATTAAAGAGTCACTATTTTAGGATCTCTTTTAAAGTTTATTTAGAGTTCCTCTTTTTTTTTTTCACGCATTTTATTTAATTTCATCCTTTTTTCACCGTAATTTAACTATGTATGGGGGGACTAACGGTCCCCTCATAAATATGCTATATAATGGGGTTCTCTTTTTTCACGCATTTATCTAAAAAAAAGTTAATATTTAGTCTAAATGTAAAAAAGGCCTTATTTTGATATAAAATCATGTTTTTAATATTAAAATGGATCTATACCTTTTTTTTTATATAAAAAGATAAAAATAAGCTATAAAATATAGTTTTTAGTGTATAAAGTACATGTGCGCTCGTACGGGTATATATATACTACTCACGTGTACACACTAGTTATTTAATTAATTATAATTTCATTTATATATCAGCATAATCCCCGCGCTATGCCCATCCAAGTTCCCCACGGCCATGCATGGGAAACAAGAACCGGCGGATATCAACTCCCGCTAACCCTCCTATCCGCTCCTACTATCCACAGACACATGAGAGCCATTCACCACTTCTATTCAATACAACTATTTTTTATACGACTCCCTATCCAAACATAATACTATACAAACCCCTAACATAACTCCATTAATTTTCGCTCTCCTATAAACCGTCTAACAAACCGATATATCAAGATTAACACATCATCTCAAGTATTCATTTTATATCAAGTTTTCAATTTCTAGTCACACCATGGAAGGAAAGGGACTCCCTATGACTTTATGGTTATACAATTTAGCTCCAACCAATAATCAAAAAAAAAATTTGATTACTAGCCATGGAGGTAAAAGTAAGGAGTCAACACTTCATATTAAGAAAACGCCAATATCGTTTGAGATAGTAATTTATGTGGCGCTGAGATAAAATACGTATAATCATGCGCTTTATGAATTTCTATGGCGAAAGGCTTAAAATCTTTATTTAAACTGTCAATTTTGTAGAAATAAATTATTATCGCGATTCAAAGTAGAACTGAAACAATAAAGAATATTCCTGCCTATACAAAATATTTTTACATTTCAATTCATTTTTATCTCCCTTTATTTTGTACTCTATCCTACAACTATGAAAAAAAATCTGATGTGGGCAACACATGACTTTCCTTATATAATGCAATGAATTTACTACTTCTACAGTTAAAAACAAATGTTATTCTTATAGTAGATACTTATATTCTTTCCAAGATATTGAATTTTTTTCAATTAGTCGTCATTTTCATTGATTTAGCGTTATTTTTATCAATTTGGCGATATTTTTGTTAATTTGGCAACAATTAAAAATGTCGCCAAGTTGGCGACATTCCAACAAATTCGTCACCAAAATCTCGCCAAGCCTTATGTACGGAGAAATAAGTTATTCTTACAGCAGATAAATGACTATTGGCGTTCAAATACAAAAGTATCACTCAAAGTATCTTTTTCATGCATGGAACGAGCTAGATCCACGAGAATGATGTCACCAAATTTATCGCAGGGTATTACATATGAAAAGTGAACATGTTTCTCAACAGGAAATAATTTTTTTTTATTTTATATAACTTTTTGATAATTTTTTTGGAAAATGTGCAATATCTCGAGAACGGTTCATGTTAGCGTTCTAAAATTTATGTCAATCGTTTTCTAATGAAAAATTACAAAAGAAATGTCTATTTGCGTATCTTTATTTGTGGTTTTGATTTTTTGACGATTTTTTCAAAATTTCACTCGAAAATTTAGGGGGTTTCTGGACATTCGATTGCGTATAAAAACAATAGGCTTCCAGTGTTTATGAATTGTGATTTTTGTATCAAATTTTGTTTGAATCGGTCCATTCGTTCGTCAGTTGTCGTCTCCAGAGACTCACTGACACACACACACACACATATACACACAGATATCACTTCAAAAATGTTTGATTCGTGATCAGGGATGCTTGAAACGTGCTCTCCCGTCGAAAACTCGAATTCGAATTTTCGACCCCGTCACAATACTTTCCTTATACATTATGTATATAAGGGAAATAATACTGACTAATTATATTCATAATTAATGAACTCTAAATTTAAAAATAATCAAAAGTGCATATACTAAATATTGCGCCTTTCTGTTGTGTCAACTAACAATAAAGCCTTCTTCACTAACACTACCGACACCTCGATATAATTCTCAAAGCATTATGGCATTTTCAAGCGTTTCATCTATAGGAGTTTTATTTGAAGTTAAACCAGACAATAAGTGTTGCTAACGCCATGGTTTAAATATTCATATTGTGGATTTTTAAATTGGAATGACCTCTCATTATTAACTTTCCTATTTAGCATGTAGGATTGAAAACTAACTTTCCTATTTCATGGAGATGGATATCTCTAATTTCATGAGCTGAACAGTTCTCCTCATGAGCTGAAAGTATGTGTGTGTTAAGGTGATCAACTTTCAGCTATGAATTTAATCTAGAAAATGTTCATGAATTAGATAATAATATGCAAAACAATTAATTTACATTATATATTATATACAGGACACAATATGGAATACAAATGTACAAATTTGCATGTTTATTAGTACAAACCCTAACAGCATTTTTTTTCACAGTGACGTATGATTTACGTCACACTGTGAATTTGGGACGTCACAGGACGTCGCAGTACGTCTCTTCAATGCCATATAGAGGTCACAACGAAGACATTTTGGTCATTTTCATGGTCGTTAGTGACGTCGCATCTTAACTTGTTTGTGACGTCACATTGTAATTGCCATTGTGATGTCGTCACATTGTTACGTGTTAATGAAATTGTGGAAACATCACAGAATATAGTCACAATGAAGTTACAAAGTTACTAATACGGAACGTCGCATAGAAGTCACAAATATGATGTCACATTGTGACCCAGGTGTCACGTGACTACAGCGTCACTGTCACACATGTGGCGATCTTTGCTGTGAGGGAACCTATACGTATTTGTCCACCGATGCTGCAAAACTAAGCATTTTGTTATTTTCTTGTGCAAATTTTAAAAACTCTTTACAACTATAGTCATAATTAATTGTTATCATCAGCTCTGACTTAATCAGTTTTTCACTTAATCAGTAACTGCTTTTTGACTTAATCAGTAACTGCTTTGATTTCTCTGATCAGTCTATTTGTTGCTCATCAGAGAAAAATACTCTTTCAGTATGGGCATTTGAGCCTGGGATGCTTAAAGCAAACCTAAAATCTTATTGAGTTTTGGCACATTTATTTGTCTGTTCTTTATTTGCACGCAGGTTATTTACACGTAGTCGCGCCCACGTCCCCGACGATAAACAAAGCGAAAATAAATACCAATCCTACAATTTATACAGGAGTGTATTTCGCGGGAATAATATAAAATTCAAATTTTGCGTTCTTAATTTTTAAAGGAATATACGGGAGAAATATAAGGTCAATACGGGAAGCGGAAGGATCCAAAACAGAAATCTCAAATACGGGAGTTCCCGGGAAATACGGGAGGGTTGGTCACCCTAGTGTGTGTGTGTGTAAGTGAGTCTGTGGTGACGATATCTCACGAAAGAATGGAGTGATTCGAATGAAATGTGGTACAAGAATTACAATCCGTGAACACTGGAAGTGTATGGTTTTCAAGCATAATCGAATGTTTACAACCCCCCTAAATTTTCGAGTGAATTTTGAAAAAATCATCAAAAAATCAAATTCATTAATAAAGTTACGCAAATAGGCATTTCTTATGTAATTTTTCCTTAGAAAATGATTGACATAAACTTTAGAAAGCTAACATGAACCCTTCTCGAGATATTGCACATTTTTAAAATAAATTTATCAAAAATTAAGTAAATTAAAAAAAATATTAACCGTTGAGAAACATGTTAACTTTTCATATGTAATATCACACGATACATTTGATGGCATTATTCTCGTGGATCTAGCTCGTTTCATTTATGAGAAAAGATACTTTAAATAATACTTTTGTATTTGAACGCCAATAGTTATTTATCTGCTTACTATAAGAATAATTTATTCCTCCATCCATAATGTTTGGCGGGATTTTGGAGACGAATTTGGCAGAATGTCGCCAACTTGGTGACTTTTACAATGTTGCCAAATTAACGAAAACTCGCCAAATGGATGAAAAACGACGCTAAATCAATGAAAATGAACGACTAATAGACGAAAATTCACCTTTGAATATCTTTTTTTTTACTGTAAAAGTAGTAAATCCATTGCATTATATAAGGAAAGTCATGTGTTGTCCACATCAGATGTTTATATATTTGGTCTTCGTGTAATTTTTGACAACAAAAAGAATAAAAGTGACGCATGATTCTGAGATGAACCTCTGTCGATATTTTAGTTTTTTGGAACTTTGAAGAGCTGAGGACGTTCAGAAATTCATTTAAGTCGACAAAATAAATGATGATGCATTAAATATGGACATCGGTTATAATATTAGAAACACTCATGTTATTTCCTGAAACGAAACTGAATTTAATGCATCATGAAGTAAAAAATAAGAAAATGAATTTGACACTGTAGCGAAAGTTGTGTGCTTCCCACATCAGAGTTTTCAATTTTATGTAATATATTTGATAAATTTAATAGAAAAATATGCAATATCTTGAGAGCCTTGTAAAGTTAATGCCATTCGTTTTCTAATGAAAAATTACACAGGAAATGATAATTTACGTAACATTATTAAAGATTGTGATTTTTTTAATGATATCTCAAAATTTTATTCAAAAACTTTCCCAAAAAATTTGATAGCGTTAAAATGCAATGTATAGGCTCCCAGTATTAATCGATTGAAATGTTTGCACAAAATTTCGTTCGGAACATTAAATTCGTTTGTAAAATATCACTTCCACAAACTCACAGACACACACATATATTTTCACAAACTCACAGGAACACGCATACACATATTTCCACAAACTCACGAGCGTACGCACACATATTTCCACAAAATCACGGGCACACACATTTTTCCACAAACTCACTGGCACACACACACATATTCCAGAAACTCACGGGCATACACATATATACACATATTTCCACACATATATTTCCACAAACTCACGGACATACGCATATTTCTACAAACTCACGGATACATACGCACACACACACATATTTACACAGATACACATACACACAGACGTCACCTCAAAAATGGCCGATTCTTGTTGAAGAATGCTTGAAATATGCTCTTCCGTCTAAAACTCTAATTCAAGTTTTAGACCGCGTTACAATACTTTCCATATACATTATACTATGTATTTGGGGATATTATGCAAATATTTTGATAAAAGGATTTCTGTTGTGAAACTTGTCTTATTAGAAAGAACACTTACAATGTTTGTTAAATTTGTTTTATTTAGAGATTATATTTTTTTGTTTTCTGATATTAGATAGATCAGCTATGTATATGTAGCTATAGTTTAGCGTTCAAATTCGGTTTCGTTATAGGAATAAAGAACGTTTAGTGATCATTTAAAATAAAAAATATTGTAATTGCTTTGACACAGAATTTAGATACACAGATAATACGCCAAAATAAAGTGGTTTTATTAAGGATGCAACACTAAATATACATTTAAACGATCTTTAAACATCTACGGTATACACAGTGCGAAAGAAATGGAAGCTGCATTTTATTTTGTAACGAGTCACGTGATTTTTTTATATATCTGTTCATGTAATATGGATGTAATTAATATTTCAATTTTTATTTAAAAAACTACCCAACATATTTTGCTGACATTTTTTTACTCATTTTATGTGGTAATTTCAATATTTCCTAAAATTGTTGAAGTAATTTGTTAATTTTAACTCCGTTCAAAAAGTATTTGAAAAATTAAGTCTCATGGGGTTCAATATGTTTCAGTTTTCCAATCCGGGTTCAATCCGAAACTAATTGTATGATATTATTTTTTTGTGTTCCCAAATATTCCACAGACCGTCGCATTAACATACTAAAATGCCATTTCCATAAAGTCATGTTTAAGGAAGTTATCGAGCAAACGGACAGAATGATAGAATGACCAAGGTCATAAACACTTTTCAACTGTGTAAGAAAGTGTTAAAAAGGGTGCGGTGTTCGTTCACTCCTACTAAAGTCCCTTTTCATTTTCAGTACAAATAGAAAATAAATTTCCTAATTTAATTTTTTTCTTTTCTTTTGAAAATGTAATTAAGTAATAGGGTCTGAAATTTATTGTGCGTGATGAAAATATTGAAATAATTTTGTTTTGTTTTAAATTATTGGATAGCGAATTTCACCCCTGCGTAGTTCACTTTATATTTTCGAAACACATTTTAAGAAGCCAGTACACATTGTTTTATACTGAAAATTGTATCTCATAGATATTTGAGGGCGTGGTCAATATCTGAATATCACATTATTTTTTTTAAATTCTTAGAAACTACATTATTACTTTCCTTATATACATATAATGTATAAGGAAAGTATTGTACCAATAAATTATTATTTTGTGATTGCTTTTGTGATGAATACCTTGCAACATCGCACCTTTGCCATATTCTCAACAAGACCGGAAAACTGTTAGTTCAGTGACAGAAACTTGTGTGTGTCATAGTTTTAAAAATGTCAGTGATGACTAACTAAAATTAGCTTCTCCGAATATATTCTGGAGTTTTTATGACGTCTTTGGGTATCCCATTGCAGAAACCACCGAAACTTCATTCAAACGAGCAATCGTATGAATTCCCCACCCATAAAATACTTTTTTTAGTATCTGAAATATCGACAAAAGATGCCAAAGTCATAATGAACTGTAACGTAAACACATTAAATCCTACTGCGCGTATACGAATCTGGTTATGATGTCGTAATAACTTCTTTGACAGATATAATTATTGTTACCAACATCGTAAAACAGGAGACAGAGGGGAGCTAATTGACCGATATTTTGCGGTTTGATCTTTCGACCCTAGTTTATTCTAGTTTTGTTTTCTGTCAGACGTCAATAAGTGTGTAATGATATCTTCAGGTGTCTTCAGGTATCAACGTAGGTAGTGGTGAAATCGGAGTGGTCATATCACGCACAGGAGTCTGATAAATGGAAAGATTGTTGATCCGGTTACAGTTTTTATGAGCAGTAATGGCGCCTTCCGTGTTATGCTGTTTTAATTACGAGTAAAAAGCTAAGCAGTAGGCAGCCAAAGTTTTATTTTTTGTACCAAACATAACATGTGCATAAGGCAATTTAGATAGATGTCCAATTTTTGTCGCCTAAAATATTAGTACCTCAAGGTAGAGATGGGTGTGCTGATACATGACTTTACGATAAATCGGTATTTTGCATTGATGCATTTTTATGCGATATTAATTGCAAAAATAAAAAAATTTGATGTGGGCAGCACATGACTTTCTTTATATAATGCAATGTATGTACTACTTTTACATTTTAAAAAATCTCATCTGGGCAGCACATGACTTTCCCTGCAGACTTATATACATGTTATCTTTACTTTAATTGAATTTTATTCACTTTTAATTCAATTTTCGTTCTCATATGGTAACTGGACTCATTTTCAAAGGTGGCGTAGAAAAATACTAAAATATCTCGAGAACGGCAAGTCCTAGTGTAATTGAGTTGGTCTTATTCTTTTTGTCGTTAAAAATTACGTATAAAACAGGTATTTAATGGATATATTGGAGCATACGTAGTTTTTTAATTTAAAATTTGACGATTCTTGCGGGCTATTTTACAAAAAAAGACAGGTTGTTCTTTCCCTAATCGTGCCAAAATCTAATCAGCACCAAAGTATCCTACAAGTAACTCATCTACCAAATTTTGTGAAACTTGGTCAATTAGTACTTTGGCTAAAGTGGATACATGAAATTTTTACGGACCATTCCGCAAAAAAAGGCGGGTTCTGTTTTTACGAATCCTATCAAAAACTAATCATCACCAGGGTCTCACCCAAGTGACTTATCTACCAAATTTTATGAAATTCGGTCCATTAGTTTTTTAGTTAGAGTGGATACATACATTACATAGACACAAGGACACACACACACAGACGTCACGTTAAAAATAGTTTATTCGTATTCCGGAGGTCTCGAGACGTGTATATCCGTCGAAAACTCGAGTTACGATTTTCGGCATGATTCCAATACTTTCCCTATACATTACCATGTATTGCAGGGAAAGTAAAAATCTGATGTGGGCAGCACATGACTTTCCCTGCAGACTTATATCCACGTTCTCTTTATTTTATTTAAGTTTGAATCACTTTTAATTCAATTTTCGTTCTCATTTGGTAACTGAACCTATTTTCAAAGGTGGAGTAGAGAAAATGCGAAAAAACTAAAATATCTCGAGAACGGCAAGTCCTAGTGTAACGGAGTTGGTCTTATTCTTTTCTTCGTTAAAAATTAGGTATAAAACAAGTATTTAATGGATATATTTGAGCATATGTAGTTTTTTATTTTAGATTTTGGCGATTTTTGAGGGCCATTTCGTAAAAAAAGGCAGGTTGTTCTTTTCCGAATCTACCAAAATTTAATCAGCACCAGATCATCCTGCAAGTAACTAATTTACCAAATTTTGTAAAATTTGGTCAATTATTATTTTTGCTAGAGTGGATACATGAAATTTTTACGGGCCATTTCGCAAAAAAAGGCGGGTTCTGTTTTTATGAATCCTATCAAAAACTAATCAGTACCAGGGTCTCTTTCACTCAGGTCTTAGTTTTTTAGTTAGAGTGGATATATACATTGCACAGACAGACAGACACACAGACAGACATACACACACACAGACATCAAGCTAAAAATAGTTTTTTCGTATTCTAAAGGTCTCGAAACGTGTAGATCCGTCGAAAAACTCGTGTTGTGATTTTCGGCATGATTCCAATACTTTCCCTATACATTACCATATATTGCAGGGAAAGTAAAAAAAATAGATTATTTTTATAGTAGATATTTATATTCTTTCCAAGATATTGAATTTTCGTCAATGAGTAGTCATTTTCATTGATTTAGCGTCATTTTTATCCATTTGGCGAGTTTTTCGTTAATTTAGCAACATATTAAAAAGTTGCCAAGTTGGCGACATTCCACCAAATTCGTCGCCAAAATCTCGCCAAGCGTTATGGACTAAGAGATAAATTATTCTTACAGCAGATAAATGACTATTGGCGTGCAAATACAAAAGTATTACTCAAAGTATCTTTTTTCATGAATGAAACGAGCTAGATCCACGAGAATGGTGCCACCAAATTTATCCCATGGTATCACATATGAAAAGTGACCATGTTTCTCAATAGGAAATATTTTTTTTTATTTTATATGATTTTTTGATAATTTTTTTGAAATATGTGCAATATCTGGAGAATGGTTCGTGTTAGCATTCTAAAATTTATGTCAATCATTTTTTAATGATCAATTACATAAGAAATGTCTATTTGCGTAACTTTATTAGAGGTTTTGATTTTTTGACGATATTTTTAAAATTTTACTCAAAAATTTAGGAGGGTTCTAAACGTTCGATTGCGTATAAAAACAATAGGCTTCCAGTGTTTAAGGATTGTAATTTTTGTACCAAATTTCGTTCGAATCGGTCCATTCGTTCGTCAGTTATCGTCTCCAAAGTCTCACTGACACAGACACACACACACTTTCACACACACACACACACACACGCACTTTCACATACACACACAGACATCACTTTAAAAATGTTCGATTCGTGATCAACGTGCTTGAAACGTGCTCTCCCGTCGAAAATTCGAATTCGAATTTTCGACCCCGTCGCAATACTTTCCTTATACATTATGTATATAAGGAAAGTAACAACCGAAAATTAAAATATTCGTTGGTGAAACAGCGTATAACAAATGGGTAAAGGCATTAGCTGGTTTCGGAGATAAAAGTCCCCTTCGAGATGAATGCAATAGAGCATGCTGGTTCACTTTCAGGCATCAGTCGAACGTCACTGTAGTGGACTGTAGTGGCAGTTTTTTCTCATTTATACTAAAGAGGAGGGCTTACCTACCCTCCAAAGCAGACTGATACCTTCACACATTTGTTGTTTACTTCTTTAGAATAAAATTCCTTATTTTTAGTTAATTTTTAATTACTGTGTGAGCAGATTAGTTTTGGATATTTAAAGTAATTTTTTATGCATATTAAAAACTTTGAAGTAAAAATGAAACCATATTTGCTTTGTTTTGATTTGAAAAGCATTTTCACTGTAAAATTTTGCGATATTTTCTTTCAATATATGGTCGTACTCGTTAATTAGTTAAATACATAACAAATTTTTTTCTGTTTGTAGGATAACAAATGAAATTCCACAATAGACCTCCTGGAAAATTAATGTGTTTAAATTCAAAAACGATCACGACGTTGTTTCGAAAGAAGAAATTGTAAAATTTTAAGGTGAGATATCCTAATCAACTTTGGAAATGTAAAATAGACATTTCATAATCGAAAAAAGGGAAAATTAAATTTAGTTAAAAATAATCTGATGTGGGCAGCACATGACTTTCCTTATATAATGCAATGAATTTACTACTTTTACAGTAAAAAAATAGGTTTTTCTTATAGTAAATACTTATATTCTTTTCAAGATATTAAATTTTCGTCAATTTGTCGTCATTTTCATTAATTTAGCGTCATTTTTATGCATTTGGTGAGATTTTTTTGATTTTGTAACATTTAAAAAAGTCACCAAGTTGGCGACATTGCACCAAATTCGTCGCCAAAATCTCGCCAAGCGTTGTGGACGGAGAAATAAGTTATTCTTTTAGCAGATAAATTACTATTGGCCTTCAAATACAAAAGTTTTACTCAAAGTATCTTTTCTCATGTATGGAACGAGCTAGATTCACGAGGATGATGTCACAAGATTTATCACATGTTATTACATATTAAAAGTGACGATGTTTCTTAACAGTTAATATATATTTTTTAATTCATGGGACTTTTTGAAAAATTTATTTGAAAAATGGGCAATATCTCGAGAACGGTTAATGCTAGCATTCTAAAGTTTATGTCAATCTTTTGCTAAGGAAAAATTACATACAAATGTCTATTTGCATAATTTTATTAAAGGTTTTGATTTTTTGATGATTTTTTCAAAATTGCACTCGAAAATTTAGGGGGGTTCTGAGCGTTCTATTGTGTTTAAAAACAATAGGCTTCCAGTATTCACAGATGGTAATTTTTATACCAAATTTCATTCGTTCGTGAGATATCGTCTCCACAGTCTCACTGACATGCACACATACTTTCACACACACACACACACACCGACAGCACCTAAAAAATGTTCGATTCGTGATCAGGGGTGCTTGAAATGTGCTCTCCTGTCGAAAATCGAATCTTCTCGAATTCGAATTTTCGATTCCGTCACAATACTTTCCTTATACATTATACTACGTATATCAAGGTTACTATATCCTAAAATAGGTTGATTTTAGCGATGCGCTCGCTGTCATTGGCTACAGATTGTGACGTCACCATCGAGTAAGTCAGAGCCAAACCGCAACGGCGAAGCCCAAGAATCGCGTATTTTAAATATCCCAACTTCTTGTCACACGTCTCTTCCAAAATATTTTGACAAAATTAAAATCTCTATTAGAAATTTCATCACCACCATCAAAATTGAGCCCGTTATTTGAGCCCCTATCGCTTCTTTTATTTAAAAAAATCTGATGTGGGCAACACATGACTTTCCTTATATAATGTAATGGATTTACTACTTTTACAGTAAAAAAAAATAGGTTTAGGTTTTTCTTATAGTACATACTAATATTCTTTCCAAGATATTGAATTTTCGACAATTAGTCGTCATTTTCATTGATTTAGCGTCATTTTTATCCATTTGGCGAGATTTACGTTAATTTGGCAACATTACAAAAAATCGCCAAGTTGGCGACATTCCGCCAAATTCGTCGCTAAAATCTCGCCAAGCGTTGTAGACGAAGAAATAAGTTATTCTTACAGCAGACGAAAGACTATTGGCGTTTAAATACAAACGTATTAGTCAAAGTATATTTTTTCATGAATGAAACGAGCTAGATCCACGAGAATGATGTCACTCAATTTATCATATGGTATTACATGTGAAAAGTGAACATGTTTCTCAATAGGAAATACTTTTATTTTATTTTATATGACTTTTTGATAATTTTTTTGAAAAATTTGCAATATCTCGAAAACGGCTCATGTTAGCGTTCTAAAATGTATGCCAATCGTTTTTTAATGAAAAATTACATAAGAAATGTCTATTTGCGTAACTTTATTAGTAGTTTTGATTTTTTGACGATTTTTTCAAAATTTCATTCGAAAATTTAGGGGTTCTGAACATTCGATTGCGTATAAAAACAATAGGTTTCCAGTGTTTACGGATTGTGATTTTTGTACCAAATTTGGTTCGAATCGGTCCATTCGTTCGTCAGTTATCGTCTCCACAGACTCACAGACACACACACACACACAGACATCACTTAAAAAATGTTTGATTCGTGATCAGGGATGCTTGAAACGTGCTCTCCCGTCGAAAACTCGAATTCGAATTTTCGACCCCGTCACAATACTTTCCTTATACATTATGTATATAAGGAAAGTAATAAATTGCTTGTAGTCCAATATTGCCGCAAAAATTATCAATTGAATATAGACTACGAATCAGTGGCGAAGGGTTGCGATATTATTAATCATCGGTTGATCCAATAAATTCGCCAAAGGCAAATACGATTGCCTTAAAACTTGGAAAAATAAACTAACAAAACTAACAAACAATTAGAAAAATTCCCCTCCCCCCAAAAATATGATTTTTTCAAAAAACAATCAGTTTTCAATATTTTTCAAAACATAACAAAATTGCTTCCAAACCTCAAAATTAATTGGTCTACTACATTGTTTCAGTGTTATTCTTTTCCTTCAATTAAGAAAAAAATCAAACATGAAAATTTCAATACTAAATATTTTATTAATTTCAGGCTCTGAAATTCACCACCAAATTTCTCTATTTACATGTAGACGCTTTTCTCTTCACATTCAGTCCATGTTTCTTTGTCGTATTTCTTTTTACTTTCCTTATATACATAATGTATAAGGAATGTATTGTGACGGGGTCGAAAATTCGAATTCGAGTTTTCGACGGGAGAGCACGTTTCAAGCATCCCTGATCACGAATCAAACATTTTTGAAGTGATGTCTGTGTGTGTGTGAAAGTGTGTGTGTCAGTGAGTCTGTGGAGACGATATCTGAGGGAGGAATGGACCGATTCGAACCAAATTTGGTACAAAAATCACAATCCGTAAACACTGGAAGCCTATTGTTTTTATACGCAATCGAATGTTCAGCACCCCTCTAAATTTTCAAATGAAATTTTGAAAATATTGTCAAAAAATCAAAACCACTAATAAAGTTACGCAAAGAGACATTTCTTATGTAATGTTTCATTAGAAAACAATTGACATAAATTTTAGAACACTAACATAAACCGTTTTCGAGATATTGCACATTTTTCAAAAAAATAATCAAAAAGTCATATAAAATAAAAAAAATTATTTCCTATTGAGAAACATGTTCACTTTTCATATGTAATACCCTGCGATAAATTGGGTGACATCATTCTCGTGGATCTAGCTCGTTCCATTCATGAAAAAAGATACTTTGAGTAATACTTTTGTATTTGAACGCCAATAGTCATTTATCTGCTGTAAGAATAACTTATTTCTTCGTCCATAACGCTTGGCGAGATTTTGGCGACTAATCTGGCGGAATGTCGCCAACTTGGCGACTTTTTGAAATGTTGCCAAATTAACGAAAATCTCGCCAAATGGATAAAAATGACACTAAATCAATGAAAATGACGACTAACTGTCGAAAATTCAATATCTTGGAAAAAATATTATTATCTACTATAAGAAAAACCTTTTTACTGTAAAAGTTGTAAATTCATTACATCATATAAGAAAAGTCATGTGTTGCTTACATCAGATTGTTTTTTGGGGGGATATGCTAGTAATTGTAGAAAGGGAACGTTTCTTCACTTCTCTGGATACACATCTCGTTCTTCTTTCCGATGTCGTGTTTACAATACAATTTTCTTCGAAATTTTTACTTAAAAAATCATAGCTATTATTTGTTGGAGTGCTTGGCCTTGGACTAGAAGTATTCAATTTCTGAGATGGAACAGCAGTGAGGTTCAATCTTCTTGACGGGGCTAATTGTAAAATTTCAGCTCTTAAATCTCTAGCATAGTCCTCCTCCACAAAATGCTCGGAACATACAGATGGATTTGAAAAATTCACTTTATCCAATCTTCGGCACTTAATGTACCATTTTTTTTCACATAGATTCGTCTTTAGGGAAACTATGAAAAATAATTCCCATACTTTTTGTGTTACGATTTGTGTTCTTACAGATAGTAACTGCACAATTCGGCATGATGTTGATGAAATTATTAAGTACTAAATAAAAGTAAAATAGCCACACTTAAATGTGTAAAAGAAATCAAACGATGCAAAACAAGATGTAAATCCAAGTTCAATATAAATAACGTAATCAACGTCAACTGCGGGAAGAACAGCAAGCAATAGAGAAATTTTGACTCGATGATGACGTCATGCGCAGATTCCGAAAACAGGTGTCGCGTTGCGCATCGCTTTTACGGTCCCCCCTGACGTATATAAGGAAAGTAAAAAGAAAAATTGAAATTCAGTTAAAAATGATAAAATTCTGGTAATTAAGAAAAAAAAATAATTGAAGCTGTAGGAGAATAAGCTGATATTAAATAGTTAACCCATTATTAATAAACGTCAAAAATAAAGTGGAGCTCTGTTAATTAAAGGTGGGAAAAGCGGAAATACGTTACTTGTAAATGTGGTAGTGTTTCTGTTACATACATAAAGGCAAGAATTCTGATTGTGTATTCCATTTTTACTTTCCTAATATACATAGTATATAAGGAAAATATTGTGACGGGGTCGGAAATACGAATTCGAATTTTCAATGGGAGAGCACGTTTCAAGCAGACCTAATCACAAATCGAACATTTATGAGGTGATGTTGTCTGTGTGTGCGTGTGAAAGTATGTGTGTGTGTGTGTGAAAATATGTGTGTCAGTGAGTCTGTGAAGACCATATCTCATGAACGAATGGAACGATTCGAATGAAATTTGGTATAAAAATTACAATCCATGAATACTGAACGACTATAGCTTTTAAACACAGTCTAATGTTCAGAACCCCCTAAATTTTTGAGTGAAATTTTGAAAAATCATCAAATAATCAAAACCTTTAATAAAGTTACGCAACCAGACATTTCTTATGTAATTGTTTCTTAGAAAACCATTGACATAAACTTTATAACTCTAGTATGAACCGTTTTCGAGATATTGCACACTTTTCAAATAAATCTATCAAAAAATCCCATAAATTAAAAAAAATATTAACTATTGAGAAACATATTCACTTTTCATATGTAATATCATGCGATAAATTTTGTGACATCATTGTAGTGGATCTAGATTATTTCATTCATGAGAAAAGATACTTTGAGTAATATTTTTGTATTTGAACGCCAAAAGTCATTCATCTCCTATAAGAATATCTTATTTCTCCATCCATAACGCCTGGCGAGATTTTGGCTACAAATTTATCGGAATGTCGCCAACTGGCAACTTTTTTAAATGTTGAAAAAATTAACGAAAATCTCGCCAAATGGATAAAAATGACGCTGAATCATTGAAAATGACGACAAATTGAAGAAAATTCAATAGCTTGGAAATAATATAAGTATATATTATAAGAATAACCTATTTTTTAAAAGTAGTAAGTTCATTGCATTATATAAGGAAAGTCATGTGCTGCCCACATCAGATTATTTTTAATTTTTTTTAAGCACCATCATCGGAAATTGAGTACTTCCCTAGTAAGCTTTAAAATGATGGACTTTTACAGTTCCCTTTTATTTAAGAAAATATAAAACAGAATGAATTAAAATTTTGCACACATGAATTTTTAGATGTTTGTTAAATCGTGTGGTTTCCATTTATATTTTTGTTCATATCTATGGATTTCATAATTAATATTCATAATAAAAAAAGTATTTAGAAGTGAAAAATGATAGATTTCGTTTGGGTTATTCATTAGCATAATGTAAAATAAGAAATTATTTTATAAGCAGATATTTTCATAAGCTACAGTGAAAATACTGTAGCGTCACAGCTTTAAATTTCAAGCACTCATAACACTTCATCATCTTCAGTAAAATAAATAAAATTTAGCTGAATTCGGGGTATTTTGACTTGGAGAAACAGGATTTATAATCAAAAGGGGTGTTGTCCTTTGAGATAGAATTTAGTTGATGCAAAGTTTTTAAATGAATAATCACTTTGACAAAGTATAAATCATGCCCTCGACACCCTTTAGGTGATCTGAACAGCTTGGGTAATAATAAATATATATATATATATATATATGAATCACATTGATTTCAGGGATCGATATAAAAAATGCATAGCTGCCAACCTACCAGAAAGAAAAATAGGAACGCATTGCACGAGGAAATACCGATTTTCACGATACTGCTGCAAAATAGCTTTCCAATCATTAATAATATGTTTTAAAAATAGTTTTACTATATAAAATACAAAATAATTCCAAACGTTCTATATGATGCAAACAAATTGCAACAGTTGAAATATACTTTCACAACAAGACGACATATATCGAGGATGCCGTTTATAGTAATACTTCTGCAAAATAGCCTTTCACTTCATTAAAAATATGGTTAAAAAATAGTTTTTCTGTATAATATACGAAATAATTACAAAAGTTTAGGCGATTCAAACACATTGCAAAAATAGTGGAAAAATACTTTCACAATGAAACCAAATACAAGGAAGATCGCGGGCAATTGCCATTTATCGTGTTAACTGGTACTGGTGCAATATAGCCTTTCATTTCTTTAATAATATGTACATCTGAAAAATAGTTTTCTTCTATATAACACGATATAATCATAAAAATGTTAATCTGCGAAAATGAGTTTCTTCCACTTTAATTAGAAACTAATACGATCGCGGGTAAACGAATTTTTAGATGAAAACACAGGAAAACTTCGATCTTTCATGACCTACTTCCGATTTTATAACTTTTGCGACCTGTAGATACTTTTATGCAGATGAAAAATATGTGCAGGTTTTGCATATAATAAAATATAAATGGAGATGAAGAATCAGACTACTTTGGTCAAAAATCGGATTCCCCGAACAAGACTGAAAAAATGGAACAAATACGAGAAAATTTGAATACTTGGCAACTATGAAAACGTCATCTTCAATGTCTGATAACAAAAGATTAAGTATAATGGGATTAATAAGGATAAAAATAACAAAAGATAAGAAAGACGCTGGAATGATAATCTATGACAGTAAGTAATTAAAATGGAAAGACTCGCCAATATCAGTGATTTTTCTTCCAAGTAAGATATGTAGCTGTATGAGGGGATAAAAAGGAATCTTATCTACTCCTTAAATACCTAAAGTCTTTCTCTTGCCTCCTGTCTTGGACACCTGAATGCCTGAGGAGATAAAGCAAACAATTAAATTCCTCAAAAGTGCAATTTCAGGGCACTCTTGAAAGGTAGGGTGGGGTCAAGGTACTTTAAACATGAGGGTGAGATGTTGTACAACAAAGATCCCAATGTTATCTTTTTCTAAATAGCGGAGGAGGATTTTAATGCTGGTGTAGTATTTTATTGTGGTAGTCATTTCCAACAGTTTTCATGGAAGGGCAAAGGTCCTGTAAGCCATAATGACTTGGAACAAGACCACCCGCAGATTTATCACTGCAGGCGTCTGGCTAGTGTATAAAATGTCGTTTTCCCCCAACTTTTGTCCAGTCTTCTACCAGGGATCGTAATTTAATCAAAGGGAAAGGGAAGACTGGTTGTGAACATTAGAACTTTTAGGCGTCAAATTTGAAGTGAAGAATCTAGATGTCAAATTCAAATTTCTAGTCACAAATTACGACTAACCACAGCTAATTTTGAATACTGGGTTAGCCGACTTATATAGTTTATATTTGGATGTTACTTATCTCACTTGAAACTGACCCAAAACCAAAATTTCCAGCTGAAGGAGTGAGAAACGTAACTTTTGTTGGTCAGAGAACCTGTGGCAACCAAAGAAAACTAATTTTGCCTCAGAAAACGGGAGAGAAAGAGACTGAGTTGATCTACACAATTATCAATAAGTTATAATTAAGGAGTTTTTATTTTAAATGTTATACAATCTGTTTCTGTTTGCTTCTGCTTTCTTTTCCTTTACAAACACTCTTTTAAAATTTGAACCTTCTCATAAAATTTGCTCCTTTTGTAATCACCTTTATTTCTCACTTCAGTACACACCTATCCACATGTCGGCGATTCAGAATCTTTATATTTTGACTAAAACGAACATAGAAAATATACAAAATTTTATATAAATTCTGAATTGATATGTTTCCGTGATCTCCGAAGGTTAGTCTCATGAACCGCCACTACAAATAATAAATGTTTTTACGTGTAATATGCTTTTATCAGTCCTTTATTGCTGCCTTATTGTAACGATAAGACAAATAATATAACGAAGACGTTGAACCTTCTAGTTGTGATTTTAAAACGAGATTTACCTCCTCCCACAAAGGAAAAGTCTCATTTCACTACTGCATCATGCATCTTGAGTAAATTATCTTTTATTACTATAGACTGTTTCTTAAAAAATCCTAAAGCATCTAAATAACTTTGTAAGAATATCCACGAGTGTATAGGATAGGTCTATCTATAGTATAGTGACCATGCCAGGTCGAATTGAAGACGAACTCGGTGACAGCGCGAGAGATATGAAAAATGTCAATTACAAACTTGTAGAGCATCAGTTAATAGAAATCGACATCAAATAGGTTACAGAAGTTATTTATTTTCCAAGAGGTTGGTAGTAGGGGAAGGAGGGTACAATCTCAGTGGATGCCGCCCCCTCTGGGTTCCGGTCTAAATCGGGTGGTACTTCCCGGCCGTCTAAACAGATACCTTACACCTTCGGGTAGACCGGACAGTCCGGGTTGAAGAATAAAAGAAGAAGAAAAAGTCATTTATGCACCGCAACATGGTTATAGGCGATTTGAAATCATATTCATGAATGAAACAATCAACTGCACGTATATGTATAGGAATGTCGTTTAATGTTCACAATGCTCCCCCTCCCGCCAATGACTATACACATTTAAAATTGAGAAAGATTACTAACTTGTGCTTTGAGAAACATTGGTGTCACTGTGTTACAGCATTTAGCAACCGATGAAGTATGACGGTTATTAATTACTTTCCATGTACGAGCTTTGTGCTCTTCCGACTCACTAGATAATACTGTTCAATTTTTTAATTGGAATTTTTCGTCTATCTCTCTTCGTTGCCGAAGTTCTGTTCTTTGTCATTTTTTTTATAAATGTTCTTAATAGTTTAAGAGAACTTGAGAGAGAGAGAAATATCTTATGGAATTTACACGTGGTAGGAAAACTTTTGTCACACGACAATTTCCCAAAAGACTTTTGAAACAAATTTAGGGACACTGGATCGTAAAATTTCATTCAGTTGCTAGTTAACAATTTCTCGTATATTGAGAAGAATAAAATAAATATGAATCTAAAGTATTACATGTTTATAATTCTGTAAAATCTATGACTTCATTATATCTACCGTGTCTCATACATACAGATTTTAACCCTACCTGACACTATTACAAAAGTAAACTCCCGATAATCCGGCGCTTTCGGGATTTCAGTGGTGTCGGATTACCAAATCTGCCAATTATTGGTGGTAAGTCTAATAAGAAAGATCAATCACGCATAAAGCATTGATTATGAAACACTTTCCAACTTCAATGCATTTATTTAAACATCTCTAAAATGCGATACATTCCTCGGTAATATTTTAAAAATTATCACAATACTACATTAATTTATTATATTTCAAAACTTAAAACTTCATAAAAAAATGAACTTCATTCAAATGACGGCATTGAAATATAAATTGCTTGGTTTAAACATCTCTAAAATGCGATACATTCCTCGGTAATATTTTTAAAATTATCATGACACTACAATAATTTATTATATTTGAAAACGTCATCGAAAACAACTGAAATTTAGTCAAATGACGCCATCGAAATATAACACGCCTAGATCTCTCTATAAAAGCAGCATTTCATTCATAAACATTTTTCAATTCATTTCATTCATCACAGTACTATAATAATTTATTTTATTTAAAAACTTTAGACCATGGAGCTACAAGTAATTAAACTCTATGCTTAAAACTTCATCGAGAAATTCGTCCTTCTCTTCGTAAAATCAATGAATGTTTCATTCATATCAGCTATATTGCAGACTCCATGAGCTGAATAATTTTGCGTTAAAAAAAAGTAGCAAGTCTTATACAACTCATTCTACATATTTTGCTGTTTTCATTTTTCATAGGTGAAAACTAGGCTTCGTGGTAGAAATAATCAAATTTGGATAATCATTTAAACACAAATATATTGTAATTGCGTTGTTTCAGTACGTAGATGCACATAATTTAAGCAAAAATAAAGCGGTTTTAGGACGGATACAACACTAAATACGAATTAAAAAGAACTTTAAAAATAACGATTTTGACACAAGATGGATGCCGTATTTTATTTTGAAGTGGATCATGTGATCTCTTCATATAATGGTCACGTGATCGCCTCATATAAAAGATGTAATTATTATTTTAATTTTTATTTTAAAAACTACTGAATATATTTTGCTGAAATTTTTTTTATATATCTTATGGGGTAATTTGAATATTTCATAAAACTTTCGAAGCAAGTTGGGAATTTTAAATCCGTTTAAAAAATGTTTGAATAATTATGTCCCTTAGGGTTCAATGTATTTCATTTTTTCAACCCGGGTTCAATCCAAAACTAATTCGATGATATTATTCTTTTATATTCCCATAGGTCCTACAGACCGTCTGAACAACATACTAAAATTTCATTTTGATAAAGTCATTTTTACGGCAGTTATCGGGCTAACGGACAGACAGACAGACAGACAGAATGAACAAAGTCATAAACACTTTTCAACTTTGTTGTAAAGTGTTAAAAGGGGGTAAAAATTGGAGAAAGTGTATTTAAAGCAAAATAATGGACAATGTAATATTAATTTTGCCTTAAACGTTACACAGACTGGATTACACTGTACAGTATGGAAAAAAGACATTTCAATTAATTTAAAAATTATAAGGAAATATTCGATGCCTGTTGTGCCGATTATTAATTTTGTTGATTAAAATTAATATTTTCAAAAATGCATTTTACATTAAATTAATTATTTATTAGTATATTAATTATACATGTAATCTGTTCTAAAACTTACTGCTGTGTACATTGCGTTGGTGGCCGCAAAACCCACCTATTTCTGTGCTTAACGGGATACTAAGTTAACAAACTAAAAATTAAGGTTAATAGTAAAGGAACAAACATTTATTTATCACATACTCAATTTACACTCTTTTAGTTTTACAAATTAAATAAATATCACAATAGTGGAATACATCTCAATGGTAGTTCGGGGGGTGTAATGCCAGATGAATTGATATTTGGTTGGAGCACGTGGTGGGATGCATTAATTAGCTTTTCCTTAAAAACACAAATTTAGACAAAGAGGTTATCCTCATATAGTTTAATTGTACGGTACCTGATCTTCTTTCATATAACTTGGGTAACACCGGTGCTTTGTGACACTTTACACTTGCAATACCAGATGAACATGAGCTCTCCTTCGAATTCCTATATCAGAGACGCACACACAACTCTTAACTCTGCTACCGTCGCTTCTTCTTGACTAGTCTAACTCCAACAGCCTGCCTTGACCAATTCTGACTCCCACTTCGAGCAACTCTCACTTATATCCCTTTTTCGGTCGGCGGTCCACGTGCTGAAATGTAGAGCTGAGGGCTAATCCGTAGACATGGCGTCGCCGTCTCGGTTGCCGCCAAACGGCTTAGTGTGGTATGTAAACATGGGCGTGGTATGTAAGATATGGGGCCACCTGTATATTATCGCCCATCTGCTTAGCGTGGGGATAATCCGCCCGCATTCCTGGTATCATTATTTTTTAATCCTTCCAAATATTTATTACTTTACATTTCTGGCATTACACCTGTTTCACAACAGAAATCTGCATATAAAATTATCTAGTCTATTACAGTAAATGTACCTCAGTACAGTCGTCGACAGGCGCTCCGGACTATCGGGCGGGTCGAAACATTGGATGCTAGATTAACGAAAATTTATTGTAGTTATTTTAGCGTAAAATAAAAACTAAAGATATATCACTATTAATTACACAAAATATATTTTCTAACTTGAACACATACAATATACTGCAAGAAGCGTCGTTAACATGACGTTTCGTTGCCATTGAACACGCTGGCTACTGTGCCCTCTTACAAAATACTGGAGAAATAAACACTAACGACTGTCAAGGATGTCGCATTGTTTGGGAACGAGTGCTCTTCCACAAACAAGAAAAAAAATGTCAGAACAACAAACGAATCCTGTGACAGGTGTATACGATATACGACCTAAATGAATTCATTCATTATGCTGCGTAAAAACGCTGAACATCCAACAACAAAGTTGCCATTGTTACAGTAGCATTTCAAATAGTGGAAAACGACTTGTGTTGTCATTTGCGTAACAAATGCTTTTTCTTACAAATGAATTGCCAATTACAGGGAAATATAAAAGTTTTTAACTAATCATCTGTTAGAAAAGATATAGCCTTTTTTTAGAGGACGATTATGTAATAGTTATAGATAGTCCGTACGTCATATTCGCCAGGCATTCTGCAAGTCTTGCCACTAGATACGACTAAGGATGGAGCGGTTCGCATTTAACAATACACTATTCTTCGAGAAAATTTGATTTGACTGTTCTGTAAACGCTGACTGCTAATTAATTAATTTTATACTTTTGTACGTATACTAGCAGTATTCCCGTTCCTCGCACGGGAGGCATATTATAAAGAAACTTAAAATTCACCATCATGTGCACATTCTTAGTATTCGAAATGACATTGTTATTCAAAACATTCTATTAAAATTTTTAAATTAATGCTCCTAAAAGAAGTTTAAAAATCTCTGTTCTCACTATACAAAATTATCTTCACAGGCAGATCTGAATAATAAATCATCTTGGTCGCGTTTGTAAACAATTTAAAAAAAAATATGACATTGAATCAGTATATGCAGAAATGAAAGTTCCAAAATGGTATGGGAAGATATATCAGTGCTACTCTTATAATCTCATAGATTAGAAGATATACCCATTTTTAAAAGATTATCCGTAGAACAATATATGAGTTTCAAAAATTTTTGCTAAAACAAGATAGTTGACATGATAAATTGAAATATAAATAATGCTTATATTTTTTAAACCTGAAGGCCGTAATTAATATAATCCAGTCAAAAATCCAATTTCGATCAAATTTATTTTATATACATTTATTTATTCTTATTTGAATCGGAAAAGATTTAATGAAAATCGTTTGCCACATAAACACATTGTATTTAAATCCGTTCCTAAGCGACAGGATATCATTTTCTTCAAATAAATTTGCGGGAAAAATATCGTCTGCATAATGCTAAGTCTATGGAAGGTTTAGCTATGCGTGATCTAATAATTGTGATCTAATTATTTATAGTTTGTGTCCAAAGGCACATTCCGTATTTGATTAATCGATTATCTATCAAATAAACTAATATTTATTTCACCGGTTTGCAAATTGTGTTACTTTCTTTTGTGAGCAACAGCAAAATCTATACTTGCCTCCTTGAAAGTGGTTCCCTCCTGCGCCCAGACAGCCACGACCGCCCAGAAGGGGATGTGAAGCATGGAGAGGGCTGCCAGGCCCCAGCCAACCGCATCAGCCCAGTCTGGAAAGTCGTATTTTCCATACGACAATGCTTCGTGCTCCACCAGGGAGTAAATGAAAATGAACTAGAAGAGAAGATTATGTTCATGGTCAAAGCCATAAAACTTGACAGTGGGTCATTAACAATTTTTGGGACCTTGCACTTAACATTTTTCGTGGGATTTTATGACGTTATTGCTTTTTACAACACAATAATAAATAGATTTATTAAGAAATATGAAATGTATAGAATTGACGTCATGTATTGCATTAAGTTAGTTATACCTGCTTTGGGGCAATAACCGCAGGGCCTACAAAGCAGGAGAGGGGTTTAATGAGGAATCCATAAAATTTAAGTAAAAGCGGTTTTTAAGATCGGGGAGGGGGGGGGGGGTAAA
The DNA here is from genome assembly GCA_951213105.1 of Amaurobius ferox. Classification (NCBI taxonomy): domain Eukaryota; kingdom Metazoa; phylum Arthropoda; class Arachnida; order Araneae; family Amaurobiidae; genus Amaurobius; species Amaurobius ferox. The sequence continues at coordinate 9,924,144 of OX578147.1, forward strand.
AACTTGGAGACTCGAAATTAAGTCTTGCTAGTGAACTAGTTTAATCTGTCACTTCACATGAACATGAAAGTCAGTATGTTTCTGCTTGTTAGAACAGATGTATTTCAATTTTCAAAAATTCTTACCAAAGCTACGACCGTGTTCTCTTTGTATATAACAGTAACTATGAATCAGTTTCGAAACTTTTATGTGCTCCTCAGCATCGAATAGTCGGAACTGGGAACATCGACATTCCATACAAAAGATTATAGTCTATTGTGTATATGCAGGAATTGGCTATTTCTTTGATGTTGTTATATGTAGTGGGAGTGTGAGGTTTCGTAGATGCCTTCTGTAGGCGGGTTCTGTGAGTTTGAATTTGTCCACTGCGTAATCGTATAGCCTAAGATAAGTCGTTGTGAAATTTTATGTCGGATGCATGGTAGAGTCGAATTTGTCAACCTCCATGGAGCAGTGATTCGCAACCTTTTTTTGTTTGGAGCGACCTTTGAATTGTTTCTCAAAATTTTGAGGAACTTTTACCTGCCTGACATATATTAGGTTCAGAAGAGGTAAATTATGAAATGGAAGTGTAAAGATGTAGGGTTAATAAATAATAAATTAACGCCTACTTTTATTTAAGTTTTTAATCCCAACACTTAATAGAAATAGTTTTAAAAGGAGAATATAAAACATCGCTGATGTCGTTCACTACTACCGATGGTTACTTGCGGTTACGAAAGATTCTCATCTCGACAAAATATTCTTCTCCCAAACAAAAACCCCTCTATTTAAATAACTCTCAGGAACATATCTAACCAAGCTGAACTTTCAAAATGCTTCCTTATTTTATGAATAGGTCATATGAAAACCTTTATAATTTAAAATATATTATTTATTTAAAAAAAAAAGTAGGAAGTTTTATTTTTTTTTTCCTAAGCGTTTTGCAAATTCTTGTAGAGGAACTCCTGACGCGAGTTTTCAGAGATAATTTTCTCCTTATGGGAAAGCAAAATTTCTAATATCTTGAGAATGATACGCCAAAAATCCTAAATAAGTATGTTCAATTATTTGCAGTTAAAAATACTGACAACGATCAATTTGATAAATATAATAATATTTTTATGCTATTTTTTTGTTTTAGATCAAAATCGCATATCTAGAGAAAAGCACACATCTGATATTTATTTTTTAATAAAAATTTTTATACTGAATGACTATTTCTACTGTAACTTTTAACCTAATTATTATTTAAATTAAAACAAGAAATATGTTATCCGAGCTCTTTGTTCTGAGTTCCCCCAAATCAATAAATTTTAGGCGAAATAATTGCACCAAATTTTATTCTCTTTCAGTTTAGACACTTAACCTGCATAGTACATTAGGAATAAACTCAGGAAAACTTATACATTCATGGGTGCATGCAGGATTTCTTCCAGGAGGTTGCTAAAATTGATTGCATTCAAAATTTTGGGGGATTACTATCAACCTTGAAATGTGTATTGCAACAAAGTACATTTGAATGGATGGTATAAGCATCACATTTTAAAAATTAGTCTGTATAGCACTTTTGAAAATTTGTATGAATTAATTTTTAAGAATTAGCGTCGAAAACCTGGATTATCCGACTCTCCCTGAGACATGAGAAGCAATATTGACGGCAGGTTAAGAATTAGTGCCGAAAACCCAGGCCGTCCGACTCGTCCGAAGCCATGGAGCAACGAGGTGGGTTGTTATTGTTGTTCAAACCCAGACCGTCCGACCTACCAGAAAGGCAGCAAGGTGAGTGTACCACTTTTTAAAATATTCCTTCTTTCATAACAGAATTCTAACCTTCAGAGCAACCAAAACAGAGCAACCAAACTAACAAATTGGACATTCATAAACATGCCAAATGCAATAATCCTAAGTTTTCCATTTAATTTTAAATTGTTTTTATTAATATATACGGGTGAGAAAAAACACACACAATGTGGTTGAATGTTTTATTTCCAAAAAGAATTTTTCTTATTTTTTTTCTCTCATATTGACTTTTAATTAAATTAACAATATTCCAAGGGGGTGATTTGGCATCCCCCTAAATACGCCCATGCATACATTCAATTATACGTATAATTAAATTGGACGTGTGGTTTATGACTTTCCGACATATCATAAGGACTTTTAGAGTAAATGTCGAACAAACGGTAAATGATGGATAAATAAGGGACAATGACCATTGTCTGTTACTCAGAGGTGCGCGTTGTTTACATGGTAATGAAAAAATTACAGTGGTGATTCCTCTTACTAACTAATTCTCACGGAATTATGAATATTATCTGCAATCCAGAGGGTCCGCAAGTTTACACATTTCACACTGTATAAATATGTAAGAAAGAAACGTAGCGTTCCCTTTATATGTCAAAATTTTAACGGGGTAAACAAATATTATCTTTATATTTACATTTAATGTATTATATTACTTTATATTAGTTTGTTGTATTCTTCTGTCGATTTTTGTTTTCATGTTACTTAATTTTAAAGTCAGGGAGTTCTTTGTTGGACACCCTGCATGTATAAATTATCATACAGTGAATCATCCAGCATGTGGAATACAATGGTTTTGAAACCTCTCTAGACTATCATTGGATTTTCAAACTCTTTTTATTATATATCTATATATATATAAATATATATATTATATAATATATATATATATGTGTGTGTGTGTGTGTGTATATATATATATAGTTACAAGCGTTCCTATCATTAGTAAAAGAGTTATTATATAGTCTCCTACTACATGTCAAAACTTCAACTAATAGTATATCTGGTCATTTTGATCACATGACAATGAGACATTTTTTATTCACTAATTAGACTATGGACTTCTGTATTTTTACCTTTCTTATATACATTGTATAATGTATGAGGAAAGAATTGTGCCGGAGTCGAAAATTCTAGTTCGAGTTTTCGATGGGAGAGCATGCTTCAAGCATCCCTGAACACGAATCAGACGTTTTTGATATGATGTCTGTGTGTGTGCGTGAGTGAGAGTGCGGAGATGATAACTGATGAACGAATGGACCGATTCAAACGAAATTTGATACAAAAAGTACTATCCATGAACACTGGAAGCCTATTGTTTTTATACGCAATCGAATGTTTAGAACCCCCTAAATTTATGAGTGAACTTTTAAAAAATCTTCAAAAAATTAAAATCTTTTATGAAGTAACGTAAATAGTCATTTCTTATTTAATTTTTCGTTAGAAAACGATTGACACAAATTTTAGAACGCTAATATGAACCGTTCTCGAGCTATTGCACATTTTTACAAGAAATTATCAAAATATCATATGAAATAAAAAAATATTACATTCTGTGAAATATGTTCACTTTTCATAAGTAATATCATACGATGAATTTGATGACAGTATTCTCGTAGGTCTAGCTACTTTTTCATAAGCTATTTTTGATATTACTTTTGTATTTGGACGCCAACAGTCATTTATCTACTACAAGAATACCGTATTTCTCCGTCCGTAACGCTTGGCGAGATTTTTGCAGAATGTCGTCAACTTGGCGAATTTTTAAAATTTGCCAAATTAACGGAAATATAGCCAAATTGATATAAAATGGCGCTTAATCATTGAAAATGACGGCTAGGCGATTTGGCGACTATTTTAAATGTTGTTAAAATGACAAAAACGTGGCCAAATTAATAAAATGGGAAGTAATGTCTCGCAAATTTTGATTTCCGTCTTATATCGGGCATACCTACTAGTATTATATAAGAAATACTCTTCTCTCAGCTTCTCTGTAACAGTTGGTGATGCATTAAAGTAACACTTGGTGATACATTAAAGTAACACTTGGTGATGCATTAGTAAAGTATTTTAATACATGGACTATATCGCTTATTGAGTATGCTATCAATACTGATGATTGTTTATTTAGAGTTTAGCGAGGTATAAGTTAATTGGGTACTTTGAAAGAGTTTTACATGTTGTCATCCGGAATATCACTAAATGTACATTTCAACGATAAAAACACAGCGCCGTGGATCTTATACATTATGTGTTTACTGTAAAACTAGGAAATACATTGCATTATATAAGGAAAGTTATTTGCTGCCCACATCAGATTTTTTGTGTTTGTATTTGAAGTACTGGTAATATAACTCAAGAAGACAAGCCTGTTCTGTCAGAGAATTAGATATGTGGATATATTATATACAATAATTGCTATAGTTTGAAATTGTTCCTTATGAATTGAATGATTTCAGCACAAAATAATAAAAATTCAAGGTTTTCGTTGGATAATTTTTCATAGTAAGCAATAGTGTACCAGTTGAGTCTGAGCTGATAGAAAAAGAAGGTCGGAACCAAAATACAGTGATGGTGACTTCTCACTTAAGCGATTCTCAAAGGATTAAAAGTGGTATGACTGAGACTCCTAGATCGTAATATTTCACAAAAATAATTTTGATACATACATTATTTACTATTATTTTGACTGTATTAAAATAATGATTCTGGGTGAAATATATTTAACTTGAAATATGTATTAAAATGTAATTAATAAACTAAACAAATATTATAACTTATCACAGCTTATTCAGGCGTATAAAAGCATTTTAAATAAGGCAAGAAAGAAACGAGAACTTGATTTAATGATTAAAAGAACATCTGGCAAAGTGTACATTCACCATTGATCCGTTCGTTGTTATCCGTATTTATCCGTACGCTTGATTATCTTATTACAGGCACAAATTAGTGAGGAACTCTTTAACAAATAAATGAAATTGATTTAAATTATTCTTTTCGCTTTCGGGAATATCTTCTCCGCGGTCTTCATAACTTTTATACCCGTACATTTCATCATACTTATTTTTGAATTCAAGAACACCATCTTCATCTTCCAAGCACCATCTCATAAATAGCTCCAATTTTTTCCATTTACCTCCTGCATAATTCCAAATGCTCATAGGATCAGTCTCCTCCATTGATACACAAATCTGACACATAGACTCAAAAGATAAAATAGTTTCTTTTTTTAATTCTTGTATTTGTTTAACGGATAAACAAAGCCAAGTAAAAAATGTTTCAGCTTCTTCCAACTTATTATAGTTTATTAGGTTAAAGTGTATCCGTATTAAACGAGTCCGAGTACCGCTTGCATCTCTTATTGTAAAAGACTTCTTGAAATCATTTATTTCGTCTGCAGAGGTAAAACACCAAGATAAAAACATTCTCAATTTTTCCCACTTACCACCGGCGAACATTCGCGTTCTGTTATCACTTTCCCCAGACTGATGTTTTCTTCTAAAGCTACATATCAATCTTTCACAAACATTTCTTCCAATTACATGGGCCACATCTTTCTTATATTGTTTAATCTCTTCTTCAGAAGAAAGACTCCAGTTGGTAAATTCATTTGCAAGATCTACTTGATTTGCAATTACTAATTTCTTGCATTTAACCATTCCTTGACGACAATAGATTAACGTTTTTTTGAATTCTGCTGCTTTTTCTTCTGTGGAAAAGCACCACTTGATCACTTTTTCAATAGCTGTTAATTCGTTATTATATGAATATTTCTTCAGGCATGTATTTTTTCCATAGTCGGAGTAAATCATTTTTTCCTTAAGTTTATTTATATCCACATCATTTAATGCGCTCCACCTGATGAATGACTCAACTTCATGCCATTCTTCATCTGCTATAAAATGAATACAGACATTATACGCTTCTTCTTTAAAGCAAAGCTCTTTTTTGAACTCCTGTATTTTCTCCTTAGAAATATAGCAATTTGATACAAATTCATCCATTAATCCCCATCTCTTTAATTGAATTAGCTTTAAGCATGTTACTGCTCCTTTCCTAGACGAAATAATATTCTCTTTCTCTTCTTTAGTTGCATTGTCTAATATCCATTCGATAATTATTTTATCTTGATAAGTATAGTTTTCTTGTGTAAATAAGTGAAAAAGTAATATACTGCTCGCATTATGTGTGTCATATGCATCACCATTGTAAAAAAGACAATCTGTAAAAACAAATCTTCTATACGGTTCGGGTATTTTGTATAAAAATTCTCTTAAAAGTTCTTTATAGTCATAAAATAATCCTTCACCAATCTTTTGATGTCCTTTACAAGCCCCGATCTTATTTGTAAAGTTTTTTAAAATTTCAACATAACTGCTGTGTGGTAAAAAGTTCCACATAAGTCTTGCAGTTTTCAAAAAGTAATCTTGGTACGGAAAATCTAGAAATAGTTCTAATATTCTAGAATATATAAAATCAGGATCCTCTTCATATTCTGTGAGGTCTTCCGTTAAAAGTTTTATCTGTGTACCCCGTCTCATTTTTGAAAATAGGAAGCACAAGACTTCAGTATAATAGTGTTTTGGCACCCATTGTTCAAGCCATTCACTTTCTCTATAACTAGCTGTCCGAAACACATCTTCAAAATCGTTGAAAGTAATGGAATCATCCATTCCTTCTATGCTATTGTTAACTGCCTCCAGAGCAGCATAAATTAGAGCACTTTCATCTCTGATTAAATTGGTTTGCTCTAAGCAATATTCCACTACATCTTTGCTTCCACTCTTTACAGCCATCTGCAGCCAAAATAAATCAGGGTCAGTGTCTCCTCTTATTTTATCTACCTCATCCTTAAGATAATAAGACCAAAACTTTACAAAATGTGGTTGCTGCATCAAACTTGGGTATTCAGGATTATAAAATTCTTTTTTTCCTTTCTCTGTCATTTGCTTGTCCAAAGCGGGAATATGTTTGTCCCAAGGCAAATTTGGGACATTGCAAATTATGGCGGAGTGTAACCTATAAAGACGGTCCCTGTACTTCTCCGGTAATGCATATACACTTCCCTAAGAAAACACCTGCAAAAGGATGAGCAAGCCATGTTTCTGGGAAATGTGGACAACGATCCCCCAGTTACAAAGGGGCGCAGCAGGGCGCTCTTGGGGAGAGCTGACCCTTGTCCGGTTCGGGTGCACGTGCACGCAAGGTCGTGAGAACCCGCGGTCCACCTGCCAGATATTAATTCTGGGGTGACCGCCATCCTCCTGTCAGCACAGCACCCAATAACTGGACATTTTTTGGAAACATCCAATGAAGCTACCAGGGGCGTTGATTGGGGGGACCAGTAACAAACCTGGGGCTTAATGGTGTAGGAGGAGACATTTTTTCCGATGATCGAGAGAGTTTGAGAATTTTCAGAAAGAACGAGAATTGAGTTTAAGACGGCAGACAGAACGGAGAATTGGTTTGTGTGCTCGAGAGAGAAGAGTCTCTCAAAAATTACGTCTGCAGCGATGTCCGGCGATTCCTCCACCGAAGTGCCCTGTATCCAGTGTCGCTTCCAACAATGTTCGAAGGTATGAAATGCATGTATCACATACTTAATCTGATTGACACAGTTTTAATTAACGTCTTACTCTCTCGACATCTTGTTAAATCCACACTTGAGTAAATAGTAGGGACGAATTTAAACAAACATAAATGGAGATTTTAATTACATACATTCTTTAAGTATTCTTGATTTTTGAAAATGTCAATGGAGAGTCATTGTAATTTGTTAAGAATGTTAATTGAACCAATCGAATATGTTTTTATTATTATTATTTTTTAATTTCATTTTTATCAAATAAAACACATTGTTATTATTTTATATCATGTCCGTTGTCCTCATTTGCCACTAGTTTAATTCTATGTATTTTTTGTTCGACACGGCCAATGTCGGAGATGGGAAACTATACTAATTTATGCGTTCTAACAGGACGTGTGGTGAAAACCCACATAACAAAAATGGTTCCGATGACCAGGATTCGAAATAAAAATAATTGTTAAAATAACTGAAAATTTTTTTTTTGTGTGAATAAATTAAAATTAATGCGCGCGATAGGAAAATTTAAAATAAAATTAACTTAAAATAAAATAAAATTAACTTAAAATAAAATTTAAAATAAAATTAACTTGAATTAAAATAAAATTATCTTGAAATAAATTTAAAATAAAAAACTTAAACTTTAAAAGTAAACGTAACATAAGGAAATGAGGACATTTAAGAAAATAGATGTTGTCACAAGTGTTATGCCATATGTATATGAAATGTGTATTTAAGAAATATTGTGTATATTTAAGAAAGAGAATTATAGGATTTAAATATATTGAGTTAGGGGAGAAAAATTGGAGAAAATTAATAATGGATGGTAATATTCTTTTGGGAGATAAATTTTTGGGAGATAAGAATTGCGTAGGAGTATGATTTTATGTTTAAGATTTTTGAGTAGCAATAATTGTATTTTATGTTGCATGAAAAGTGTTGTATTTATGTAAACGCGCATTGTTCGTAGGGATAAAAATTTTGGAATAGAAAATTAAGGGAAAACTTAACAATTTTTAAAAAATGACAGAAAGGGGTGATATGACGGTAACGCCTACAAGTAGGATTCCGGGGATTATTTCCTTGTTAGGAGAACTGAGCGGAAGCGACGAAAATGAGACCTCCATATTTTTCGAACAGATGGAATCTTTAAGTGACCTAACAAATTGGAACGATTTAGAGAAGCTAGCAATTGTTAAATCCCGTCTGCGCGGAAACGCAAGAAAATTCTACATCAGCTCAAAGGATCTGCGTAGCGAAACATCTTTCGACATTTTCAAGCAAAAATTCCTAGATTTTTTCACATCCGAACCTAATGTCACTACAAATCAAATTCTTTTTTCAACTGCTAAACAAACTAAGGGAGAAAATATTAAAGAATTAGCACATAGAATTACAACATTAACTTTAAACTACGTGGGTGAAACACAACTTAATGAACACACACACGCAATTATGGACAAACTCAGCCTAAGTAAATTTTTGGAGGCAGTTGAGCCCGAATATCGGAAAGAAATTATGAAAAATGACCCAAAAAGCTTTAAGGATGCGGTAAAAATTGCCCAAAATTTAGAAGCGGCCAATCTGACAACAGTTGAAGTAAATAACATATCTCAGTACAGTGATATTCAAACATTTAAAAAGGAACAACAACAGTTTAATTCTAATTTACTGGAAAAAATAACAGAAGAAATAAATCATCTTAAAATTAGAGAAAAAAAAAATGATTATCAGATAACGAACACATATTCATGCGATTTTTGTGGTAAATTTGGACACTTTATGCAGGATTGCTGGCATTATATTAGAGAAAGAAATAATCAAGCGCACATATCATTACAGACTATTCGGAAACCAACAGAACATTATGCACGGAGAAAGTTTTCCCCCACCCGCCACCAACAAGATTATGCGGAGAGGTTTCCCAATACGACATACAATGTACCCCCAGATAGATTTTACCCCTCACGTACGCAAGACTATAGGGAGGAAAAGCGAACTTATGGAAACGAATATGTTAATGAAGGAAGAATGGGTAGCCACAAATATACACATAGGAATGGCGAACGGAATTTTGAGGTTCCGCGTTACAAAAATGATTTTCAGAGACAAAACCAAGGTAAATTTAAATATATGGATAACTCGGACAGATACGCCAATGACAGGAATGATTTTAGACAGAAAACAAATTTTAACAAGCACGATTCTAGACGAAATACAAATTTTAACAGAAATTTAAACTAGAAGGGGAGATTGAGAATGATCGTCAACAAAGGCGTAGAATTAGGGTTCAGTCTCCGTTAAATAAAAATAAAATCCCTGTTAGTGATAGAAATTGCATAGAAAATAATTCAAGAGAGGTTCAGTGCATAGATAGAAAGAATTCCAGAGAGGATAAAAATTTAAGGCATGTTACACAAATAAATATTGAGAACGAGGGACAAAATGTTGGAAAGTATGAAATTCAAATTGATAGAGAAAATTTTGGTAGTTACAGAACCCAAAATAGTGGAGAAAGAGAGGACTTTAAGGACAGGAAGGACAAAGTTGAACTTATCGCGTCAGTTGGAGATGAATTAAACACAGAATTACCCACAGTAGAAAATAAATCTCAAAACACGGAAACAAAAATTCGCTTAGACTCTGACATATCTTTTTCGGTTTGGCCTATTGATATTTTCAAAACAATTAAACAAGAAACTCAGAAATTACGTGAAAACAAAATAACGGACGTTTTGGTTGATGAGAGCGCTGATTGCAAAGACACACAGAATACAAATACAAATTATGACAATGAAGATATTCAAATTCCAAAGGAAAATAAAGTAACGGATGTTTTGATTAGCGAGAGGGTTGGTTTCAAAAATTCACAAAACACAAATACAAATTATGGCAATGACGATATCAAAAGTTCAAATGAAAACAAAATAACGGACGTTTTGGTTAGAGAAAGGATTGATTTAGAAAATATTCAGAATACAAATAAAAGTCACAGTAATGAAAGTATTAGGAAATCAGATGAAAGCAAAATAATGAAAGTTAATAGAAATCAAAATGTTATTTTCCAAGAGGACCAAAATGAGAATGGAAAGGTTAATTGTAAAAAAAATCGAAAAGAAAATGCGAAATACAAGCTTCAGGACATTCAAATTACGAATGAAAATCACGATGTACAAATAATCCCAATTTCAAATGAGAGTAAAATAATGGATGTTATGGACAATGATAATGAAAATGTTGACTTTCAGAATTTGCAAAATCCAAATGATACCAGTAAAAATACACAGGATGAAAATTGTAATACAGATAGAGAGAAAAATCAAAATGATAGTGAGGTTAATGATATTCAAAAACTTTCAAGAATAGATGAAAATCAAAACAAAAAGTGGGTTAGGCAAAATGTACAGGTAGCAAATGAAATACAAGTTTGTAACACAAGTGAAATGGAAGATATTCAAGAGAGAAACGAAAGAAAACTCGGATCAGATTTTTTCACGAAACCAAAAATTTTTAGGAACGTAATTGTGTCCGATGATCGCTATTTGAAAAATTTTAAAATGAGAAAGAGGTAAAAAAAAAAAAAATAATTATAACTCAAAACGAATTCTTTGGAAATTGATCTGGCAAGAAATAAATTATGAAATTGAAAAATGGATATGATGTCAAAATTGTAATGAAAAACAATCTCTTCCCGCCTTTTATTTAACGTGCTTGCGACAGATAAGAAAGAAAACACGCGACATTCACGAAATGTTAGCACAACACAGCACAAGCGAACCCCCCCCCCCCCCCTCAAACGGTCACTGCAAAGTGTCAATACAAAAACTCTAGCGAAAGGACTTCTTTCTCCCTCTTAAACAGTCAGAAACGTGTACAACGGGACGAAAAACTGGTTTCCGGGAAGTCTTGGCAGAGAGCAAGCAGATTGCCAATCACGCAAAACATTTCGGTGGCGACAATTTCAGGGGCGCAAAGTTCCCCATGGCGACTCTAGGTCAAGTGTGGAGATGGGTTCCACTCAAGGTCATTTTTCAGATAGAAACAAGGGGAGATGAAATCTCACAAAGGGGGTGAAGTTCAGCCTACAAAGAAGTAGGGTACGCACGATATTCACAGGGGAGAACTGGTTTCGAATACAAATGAAAAATACAACAAATTTTATAAACAAATATATATAAATAATAAAAAAAAAAAAAAAAAAAAAAAATAGGGGCGAGAGAAAATATACATCAAAAATTGCACGAAAAGCGCGTAAAACGGGGCGCAAACTTTAAATAAATATTGAATTATAAATAAAAGAAATTTTAAATAAATATTGCATTATAAATAGAAGTAATTTGAAATAAATATTACATTAATTAGAAGAATGTTTAAATGAATATTGCATAAAATAGAATTAATTTTAAATAAATATTACATTAAGTAGGAAATTTTAAATAAACATTGAATTATTAATTAGGGAATTTTAAATAAATATTGCATAAATTAGGAAATTTTAAATAAATATTACATTAATTCGGAAATTTTAAATAAACATTGAATTATTAATTTTAAATAAATATTACATTAATTAGAAAATTTTAAATAAACATTGAATTATTAATTAGGGAATTTTAAATAAATATTGCATAAATTAGGAAATTTTAAATAAATATTACATTAATTCGGAAATTTTAAATAAACATTGAATTATTAATTTTAAATAAATATTACATTAATTAGAAAATTTTAAATAAACATTGAATTATTAATTAGGGAATTTTAAATAAATGTTACATTAATTAGGAAAGTTTAAATTAACATGAAATTTTAAAATAATATTGGAGTGCAATTAAAGGGGATTTTAGTAATTTTAAATAACTAGTACATTATAAACAGATGGAATTCTAAATAAGTATTACAAAAAATTAATTTAAGTAAGACCTTAACGGAAAACACTTTGCGACATTTTAAATATTATAAGCGAGTGATTTAGAAGAAAAACGGAATAAATAAATAAAATATATAGGAATGGATATGGTGAAAATTACTTTTATGGTAATAAAAAGAATTTAAATATAAGAATAAAGGGAAATTACATTAAAATCAATGAGTAAATTTGTAAGGACACGAAATTTGGATAAAGTAAATAAATGTTTTAAAAATAAATAAGTAAGGAATGAGAATAACATACATTTTTTTAACATAAGGGATAGCAATGAATAGGAATTGACGACAATGAGACATAGGTGAAAATTTAAAAAATACTAACACAGTAATATAATAAATTTTTAAGGTTAAAAATTAAAACTTTAAGGAATATCTATACATTTTTGAGTGAAACTAGGGGAATGATCTACCATCCTAGACGTACTTATATTGCGCATTTAGCAAACCATGGTGAGTTTCCATGTTAATATTTAGCCATGCGTGATAAAGTAATTTTTCTTCTTTTTAAAAGCTAATGGTTAAATAAAAACACTTACCCCTTTCATCGGCATACAGTACACCTTGGTAATCCAAAAAGAATTCTGCATATCACACTTAAAATTCCCTTTTACACATTATAAAAATAAAAAAACACTCAAACATGTAGGTAACACACACGCTTTATCTTTCTCACACGAGGTCGCTTTATTCTGCGGGGCCACAACTGTAAGGGCACGGGATCCTTTGAAAATCCGGAATTATCCGAATATCTGAGTCTTGCCAACCCTGGGAAAACTGGTTTCATGAAAAAGGCTTGTGTACTGACGTTGACGGGAAAAGTTTATTCTGTGCATAGGTTCTCACGGGTTTATAGGGGTAAAAAAAAAAAAAAAGAAAAGAAAAAGATAGCTGACGGTTTACAAGGAAGAAATTAAAGTAAATACGTACTGCTTACGGAAGGTTTAATATAAAGAAGTTACGAAGGTAGACCGTGAAAGAAATATAAGGGAGTTTAAAATGTAAGATAATTACGGATTTATGGCAGATAGTATTAAAGAGAACTACGGACGCAAATTCATAAAATTTCCAAGGAGTTTACGATAAAAAAAAAAAAAGGATAAGAGAATTATGAATTTTATTTGTAAATGGTTTATTGAAAAGAAAATTTGCAAAAATTTATGATAAGAATAAATGTAAGAGAAGTATGAAAATTTTTAGGAAATGGTCTATTAGATGAAAATTCTAAACGCTAAGGCGAGATTCGGAATACAGAATTTGGGATTATGTATATAAGGGATATATAAAGGAGAGTTAATTGATAATTTGAAAAAAAAAATATGTTTATTGTGTTTGTACAAATTTTGAATTTATTAGGAAATGTAATATGGCATGGCAATTCGTGATAATATTGACAAAAATTTATTTGTTTGTTTTTCTTTGTATTTTCAATGAGATAGCATAATGTATTTGTAAATATTAGTAAATGGTGAGATGTTTAATCAGTGAGAAAATTTTGTGGGCAACTTAAATGTTGAAAGGAATGTGAGAAAGAGAAATAAAAAAAAAATAGATAAATGATAATAACGATAGGAGAAAGTACTGTATTTTGAAAATTGAATAATGGCGAATTAAGTAGGGAATTATTTTCTTGTAAAAAAAAAAATAAAAAAAAAAGTCAGGGACTTAATGTTTAATGGGTATTGTAAATTCCAGAGAGAGAATTTGTGTCATCAGACTGTATGTATATGTATGCATTGGTGTATCGATAAAGTGTGTGCCTCAACTAAGATTCGTCCATACATGAAAATTCAGTGATTGATGCAGACAGTGATGTGTTGTTCTCACAAGAAAACTTTCTTTTCACAGCGAGAAGTGATGCAGTAACGTCATCCACATACAGAGTTCCAGACTTACAATTTTCTTTGCACTTCCATCACAGTGATACGATTATGCAGTGTCGTGCTTTCCACATAAAACTTTCAAAGTCCACGATTTTCACACCCCCATGATAGTGTGATAGACGATTATTCAGTGGCGTGATTTTCACATAAACTCTCAAAGATCACAGTTTTCACACCTCCATGACAGTGAGATAGACGATGCAGTATCGTGCTTTATACGTAAACTTGCATTCTACATATGTTTATTTCACAGCGGAACTACACAGTGATGTGCTCCATCTGCAGTTCTCCAAGTTCTAATTTTCTTTGCACTTTCCAGGACACTGAACTAGGAAACAATGGCGTGATATTGAGACGCAGACCCTCTGCTACAATTCTTAGTAGAATAACTTTTTCACACTCCTTACAAACTTTTGAACTTGGCACTTATCATTGTTACCATGAACATTCTTCCAACTTTTGGGCAGCCAATTTATCGGACTTCGAATCTCTATAGAACTCAAACATGTCGGACAGAAAACATTTGATACTTCCTTTTCCATGAGTTTAATGACATTGGTGTGCATTGTGACATTATTTTGTTATATATATATATGTGTGTGTGTGTAAATGCGTTTACAGTTTTTTTTTTAGGTGAATACTAGCCTGTGGCACGGTTCTACTACGGAGAGGGGGGTGAATGTCCCAAGGCAAATTTGGGACATTGCAAATTATGGCGGAGTGTAACCTATAAAGACGGTCCCTGTACTTCTCCGGTAATGCATATACACTTCCCTAAGAAAACACCTGCAAAAGGATGAGCAAGCCATGTTTCTGGGAAATGTGGACAACGATCCCCCAGTTACAAAGGGGCGCAGCAGGGCGCTCTTGGGGAGAGCTGACCCTTGTCCGGTTCGGGTGCACGTGCACGCAAGGTCGTGAGAACCCGCGGTCCACCTGCCAGATATTAATTCTGGGGTGACCGCCATCCTCCTGTCAGCACAGCACCCAATAACTGGACATTTTTTGGAAACATCCAATGAAGCTACCAGGGGCGTTGATTGGGGGGACCAGTAACAAACCTGGGGCTTAATGGTGTAGGAGGAGACATTTTTTCCGATGATCGAGAGAGTTTGAGAATTTTCAGAAAGAACGAGAATTGAGTTTAAGACGGCAGACAGAACGGAGAATTGGTTTGTGTGCTCGAGAGAGAAGAGTCTCTCAAAAATTACGTCTGCAGCGATGTCCGGCGATTCCTCCACCGAAGTGCCCTGTATCCAGTGTCGCTTCCAACAATGTTCGAAGGTATGAAATGCATGTATCACATACTTAATCTGATTGACACAGTTTTAATTAACGTCTTACTCTCTCGACATCTTGTTAAATCCACACTTGAGTAAATAGTAGGGACGAATTTAAACAAACATAAATGGAGATTTTAATTACATACATTCTTTAAGTATTCTTGATTTTTGAAAATGTCAATGGAGAGTCATTGTAATTTGTTAAGAATGTTAATTGAACCAATCGAATATGTTTTTATTATTATTATTTTTTAATTTCATTTTTATCAAATAAAACACATTGTTATTATTTTATATCATGTCCGTTGTCCTCATTTGCCACTAGTTTAATTCTATGTATTTTTTGTTCGACACGGCCAATGTCGGAGATGGGAAACTATACTAATTTATGCGTTCTAACAGGACGTGTGGTGAAAACCCACATAACAAAAATGGTTCCGATGACCAGGATTCGAAATAAAAATAATTGTTAAAATAACTGAAAATTTTTTTTTTGTGTGAATAAATTAAAATTAATGCGCGCGATAGGAAAATTTAAAATAAAATTAACTTAAAATAAAATAAAATTAACTTAAAATAAAATTTAAAATAAAATTAACTTGAATTAAAATAAAATTATCTTGAAATAAATTTAAAATAAAAAACTTAAACTTTAAAAGTAAACGTAACATAAGGAAATGAGGACATTTAAGAAAATAGATGTTGTCACAAGTGTTATGCCATATGTATATGAAATGTGTATTTAAGAAATATTGTGTATATTTAAGAAAGAGAATTATAGGATTTAAATATATTGAGTTAGGGGAGAAAAATTGGAGAAAATTAATAATGGATGGTAATATTCTTTTGGGAGATAAATTTTTGGGAGATAAGAATTGCGTAGGAGTATGATTTTATGTTTAAGATTTTTGAGTAGCAATAATTGTATTTTATGTTGCATGAAAAGTGTTGTATTTATGTAAACGCGCATTGTTCGTAGGGATAAAAATTTTGGAATAGAAAATTAAGGGAAAACTTAACAATTTTTAAAAAATGACAGAAAGGGGTGATATGACGGTAACGCCTACAAGTAGGATTCCGGGGATTATTTCCTTGTTAGGAGAACTGAGCGGAAGCGACGAAAATGAGACCTCCATATTTTTCGAACAGATGGAATCTTTAAGTGACCTAACAAATTGGAACGATTTAGAGAAGCTAGCAATTGTTAAATCCCGTCTGCGCGGAAACGCAAGAAAATTCTACATCAGCTCAAAGGATCTGCGTAGCGAAACATCTTTCGACATTTTCAAGCAAAAATTCCTAGATTTTTTCACATCCGAACCTAATGTCACTACAAATCAAATTCTTTTTTCAACTGCTAAACAAACTAAGGGAGAAAATATTAAAGAATTAGCACATAGAATTACAACATTAACTTTAAACTACGTGGGTGAAACACAACTTAATGAACACACACACGCAATTATGGACAAACTCAGCCTAAGTAAATTTTTGGAGGCAGTTGAGCCCGAATATCGGAAAGAAATTATGAAAAATGACCCAAAAAGCTTTAAGGATGCGGTAAAAATTGCCCAAAATTTAGAAGCGGCCAATCTGACAACAGTTGAAGTAAATAACATATCTCAGTACAGTGATATTCAAACATTTAAAAAGGAACAACAACAGTTTAATTCTAATTTACTGGAAAAAATAACAGAAGAAATAAATCATCTTAAAATTAGAGAAAAAAAAAATGATTATCAGATAACGAACACATATTCATGCGATTTTTGTGGTAAATTTGGACACTTTATGCAGGATTGCTGGCATTATATTAGAGAAAGAAATAATCAAGCGCACATATCATTACAGACTATTCGGAAACCAACAGAACATTATGCACGGAGAAAGTTTTCCCCCACCCGCCACCAACAAGATTATGCGGAGAGGTTTCCCAATACGACATACAATGTACCCCCAGATAGATTTTACCCCTCACGTACGCAAGACTATAGGGAGGAAAAGCGAACTTATGGAAACGAATATGTTAATGAAGGAAGAATGGGTAGCCACAAATATACACATAGGAATGGCGAACGGAATTTTGAGGTTCCGCGTTACAAAAATGATTTTCAGAGACAAAACCAAGGTAAATTTAAATATATGGATAACTCGGACAGATACGCCAATGACAGGAATGATTTTAGACAGAAAACAAATTTTAACAAGCACGATTCTAGACGAAATACAAATTTTAACAGAAATTTAAACTAGAAGGGGAGATTGAGAATGATCGTCAACAAAGGCGTAGAATTAGGGTTCAGTCTCCGTTAAATAAAAATAAAATCCCTGTTAGTGATAGAAATTGCATAGAAAATAATTCAAGAGAGGTTCAGTGCATAGATAGAAAGAATTCCAGAGAGGATAAAAATTTAAGGCATGTTACACAAATAAATATTGAGAACGAGGGACAAAATGTTGGAAAGTATGAAATTCAAATTGATAGAGAAAATTTTGGTAGTTACAGAACCCAAAATAGTGGAGAAAGAGAGGACTTTAAGGACAGGAAGGACAAAGTTGAACTTATCGCGTCAGTTGGAGATGAATTAAACACAGAATTACCCACAGTAGAAAATAAATCTCAAAACACGGAAACAAAAATTCGCTTAGACTCTGACATATCTTTTTCGGTTTGGCCTATTGATATTTTCAAAACAATTAAACAAGAAACTCAGAAATTACGTGAAAACAAAATAACGGACGTTTTGGTTGATGAGAGCGCTGATTGCAAAGACACACAGAATACAAATACAAATTATGACAATGAAGATATTCAAATTCCAAAGGAAAATAAAGTAACGGATGTTTTGATTAGCGAGAGGGTTGGTTTCAAAAATTCACAAAACACAAATACAAATTATGGCAATGAAGATATCAAAAGTTCAAATGAAAACAAAATAACGGACGTTTTGGTTAGAGAAAGGATTGATTTAGAAAATATTCAGAATACAAATAAAAGTCACAGTAATGAAAGTATTAGGAAATCAGATGAAAGCAAAATAATGAAAGTTAATAGAAATCAAAATGTTATTTTCCAAGAGGACCAAAATGAGAATGGAAAGGTTAATTGTAAAAAAAATCGAAAAGAAAATGCGAAATACAAGCTTCAGGACATTCAAATTACGAATGAAAATCACGATGTACAAATAATCCCAATTTCAAATGAGAGTAAAATAATGGATGTTATGGACAATGATAATGAAAATGTTGACTTTCAGAATTTGCAAAATCCAAATGATACCAGTAAAAATACACAGGATGAAAATTGTAATACAGATAGAGAGAAAAATCAAAATGATAGTGAGGTTAATGATATTCAAAAACTTTCAAGAATAGATGAAAATCAAAACAAAAAGTGGGTTAGGCAAAATGTACAGGTAGCAAATGAAATACAAGTTTGTAACACAAGTGAAATGGAAGATATTCAAGAGAGAAACGAAAGAAAACTCGGATCAGATTTTTTCACGAAACCAAAAATTTTTAGGAACGTAATTGTGTCCGATGATCGCTATTTGAAAAATTTTAAAATGAGAAAGAGGTAAAAAAAAAAAAAAATAATTATAACTCAAAACGAATTCTTTGGAAATTGATCTGGCAAGAAATAAATTATGAAATTGAAAAATGGATATGATGTCAAAATTGTAATGAAAAACAATCTCTTCCCGCCTTTTATTTAACGTGCTTGCGACAGATAAGAAAGAAAACACGCGACATTCACGAAATGTTAGCACAACACAGCACAAGCGAACCCCCCCCCCCCCCTCAAACGGTCACTGCAAAGTGTCAATACAAAAACTCTAGCGAAAGGACTTCTTTCTCCCTCTTAAACAGTCAGAAACGTGTACAACGGGACGAAAAACTGGTTTCCGGGAAGTCTTGGCAGAGAGCAAGCAGATTGCCAATCACGCAAAACATTTCGGTGGCGACAATTTCAGGGGCGCAAAGTTCCCCATGGCGACTCTAGGTCAAGTGTGGAGATGGGTTCCACTCAAGGTCATTTTTCAGATAGAAACAAGGGGAGATGAAATCTCACAAAGGGGGTGAAGTTCAGCCTACAAAGAAGTAGGGTACGCACGATATTCACAGGGGAGAACTGGTTTCGAATACAAATGAAAAATACAACAAATTTTATAAACAAATATATATAAATAATAAAAAAAAAAAAAAAAAAAAAAATAGGGGCGAGAGAAAATATACATCAAAAATTGCACGAAAAGCGCGTAAAACGGGGCGCAAACTTTAAATAAATATTGAATTATAAATAAAAGAAATTTTAAATAAATATTGCATTATAAATAGAAGTAATTTGAAATAAATATTACATTAATTAGAAGAATGTTTAAATGAATATTGCATAAAATAGAATTAATTTTAAATAAATATTACATTAAGTAGGAAATTTTAAATAAACATTGAATTATTAATTAGGGAATTTTAAATAAATATTGCATAAATTAGGAAATTTTAAATAAATATTACATTAATTCGGAAATTTTAAATAAACATTGAATTATTAATTTTAAATAAATATTACATTAATTAGAAAATTTTAAATAAACATTGAATTATTAATTAGGGAATTTTAAATAAATATTGCATAAATTAGGAAATTTTAAATAAATATTACATTAATTCGGAAATTTTAAATAAACATTGAATTATTAATTTTAAATAAATATTACATTAATTAGAAAATTTTAAATAAACATTGAATTATTAATTAGGGAATTTTAAATAAATGTTACATTAATTAGGAAAGTTTAAATTAACATGAAATTTTAAAATAATATTGGAGTGCAATTAAAGGGGATTTTAGTAATTTTAAATAACTAGTACATTATAAACAGATGGAATTCTAAATAAGTATTACAAAAAATTAATTTAAGTAAGACCTTAACGGAAAACACTTTGCGACATTTTAAATATTATAAGCGAGTGATTTAGAAGAAAAACGGAATAAATAAATAAAATATATAGGAATGGATATGGTGAAAATTACTTTTATGGTAATAAAAAGAATTTAAATATAAGAATAAAGGGAAATTACATTAAAATCAATGAGTAAATTTGTAAGGACACGAAATTTGGATAAAGTAAATAAATGTTTTAAAAATAAATAAGTAAGGAATGAGAATAACATACATTTTTTTAACATAAGGGATAGCAATGAATAGGAATTGACGACAATGAGACATAGGTAAAAATTTAAAAAATACTAACACAGTAATATAATAAATTTTTAAGGTTAAAAATTAAAACTTTAAGGAATATCTATACATTTTTGAGTGAAACTAGGGGAATGATCTACCATCCTAGACGTACTTATATTGCGCATTTAGCAAACCATGGTGAGTTTCCATGTTAATATTTAGCCATGCGTGATAAAGTAATTTTTCTTCTTTTTAAAAGCTAATGGTTAAATAAAAACACTTACCCCTTTCATCGGCATACAGTACACCTTGGTAATCCAAAAAGAATTCTGCATATCACACTTAAAATTCCCTTTTACACATTATAAAAATAAAAAAACACTCAAACATGTAGGTAACACACACGCTTTATCTTTCTCACACGAGGTCGCTTTATTCTGCGGGGCCACAACTGTAAGGGCACGGGATCCTTTGAAAATCCGGAATTATCCGAATATCTGAGTCTTGCCAACCCTGGGAAAACTGGTTTCATGAAAAAGGCTTGTGTACTGACGTTGACGGGAAAAGTTTATTCTGTGCATAGGTTCTCACGGGTTTATAGGGGTAAAAAAAAAAAAAAAGAAAAGAAAAAGATAGCTGACGGTTTACAAGGAAGAAATTAAAGTAAATACGTACTGCTTACGGAAGGTTTAATATAAAGAAGTTACGAAGGTAGACCGTGAAAGAAATATAAGGGAGTTTAAAATGTAAGATAATTACGGATTTATGGCAGATAGTATTAAAGAGAACTACGGACGCAAATTCATAAAATTTCCAAGGAGTTTACGATAAAAAAAAAAAAAGGATAAGAGAATTATGAATTTTATTTGTAAATGGTTTATTGAAAAGAAAATTTGCAAAAATTTATGATAAGAATAAATGTAAGAGAAGTATGAAAATTTTTAGGAAATGGTCTATTAGATGAAAATTCTAAACGCTAAGGCGAGATTCGGAATACAGAATTTGGGATTATGTATATAAGGGATATATAAAGGAGAGTTAATTGATAATTTGAAAAAAAAAATATGTTTATTGTGTTTGTACAAATTTTGAATTTATTAGGAAATGTAATATGGCATGGCAATTCGTGATAATATTGACAAAAATTTATTTGTTTGTTTTTCTTTGTATTTTCAATGAGATAGCATAATGTATTTGTAAATATTAGTAAATGGTGAGATGTTTAATCAGTGAGAAAATTTTGTGGGCAACTTAAATGTTGAAAGGAATGTGAGAAAGAGAAATAAAAAAAAAATAGATAAATGATAATAACGATAGGAGAAAGTACTGTATTTTGAAAATTGAATAATGGCGAATTAAGTAGGGAATTATTTTCTTGTAAAAAAAAAAATAAAAAAAAAAAGTCAGGGACTTAATGTTTAATGGGTATTGTAAATTCCAGAGAGAGAATTTGTGTCATCAGACTGTATGTATATGTATGCATTGGTGTATCGATAAAGTGTGTGCCTCAACTAAGATTCGTCCATACATGAAAATTCAGTGATTGATGCAGACAGTGATGTGTTGTTCTCACAAGAAAACTTTCTTTTCACAGCGAGAAGTGATGCAGTAACGTCATCCACATACAGAGTTCCAGACTTACAATTTTCTTTGCACTTCCATCACAGTGATACGATTATGCAGTGTCGTGCTTTCCACATAAAACTTTCAAAGTCCACGATTTTCACACCCCCATGATAGTGTGATAGACGATTATTCAGTGGCGTGATTTTCACATAAACTCTCAAAGATCACAGTTTTCACACCTCCATGACAGTGAGATAGACGATGCAGTATCGTGCTTTATACGTAAACTTGCATTCTACATATGTTTATTTCACAGCGGAACTACACAGTGATGTGCTCCATCTGCAGTTCTCCAAGTTCTAATTTTCTTTGCACTTTCCAGGACACTGAACTAGGAAACAATGGCGTGATATTGAGACGCAGACCCTCTGCTACAATTCTTAGTAGAATAACTTTTTCACACTCCTTACAAACTTTTGAACTTTGCACTTATCATTGTTACCATGAACATTCTTCCAACTTTTGGGCAGCCAATTTATCGGACTTCGAATCTCTATAGAACTCAAACATGTCGGACAGAAAACATTTGATACTTCCTTTTCCATGAGTTTAATGACATTGGTGTGCATTGTGACATTATTTTGTTATATATATATATGTGTGTGTGTGTAAATGCGTTTACAGTTTTTTTTTAGGTGAATACTAGCCTGTGGCACGGTTCTACTACGGAGAGGGGGGTGAATGTCCCAAGGCAAATTTGGGACATTGCAAATTATGGCGGAGTGTAACCTATAAAGACGGTCCCTGTACTTCTCCGGTAATGCATATACACTTCCCTAAGAAAACACCTGCAAAAGGATGAGCAAGCCATGTTTCTGGGAAATGTGGACAACGATCCCCCAGTTACAAAGGGGCGCAGCAGGGCGCTCTTGGGGAGAGCTGACCCTTGTCCGGTTCGGGTGCACGTGCACGCAAGGTCGTGAGAACCCGCGGTCCACCTGCCAGATATTAATTCTGGGGTGACCGCCATCCTCCTGTCAGCACAGCACCCAATAACTGGACATTTTTTGGAAACATCCAATGAAGCTACCAGGGGCGTTGATTGGGGGGACCAGTAACAAACCTGGGGCTTAATGGTGTAGGAGGAGACATTTTTTCCGATGATCGAGAGAGTTTGAGAATTTTCAGAAAGAACGAGAATTGAGTTTAAGACGGCAGACAGAACGGAGAATTGGTTTGTGTGCTCGAGAGAGAAGAGTCTCTCAAAAATTACGTCTGCAGCGATGTCCGGCGATTCCTCCACCGAAGTGCCCTGTATCCAGTGTCGCTTCCAACAATGTTCGAAGGTATGAAATGCATGTATCACATACTTAATCTGATTGACACAGTTTTAATTAACGTCTTACTCTCTCGACATCTTGTTAAATCCACACTTGAGTAAATAGTAGGGACGAATTTAAACAAACATAAATGGAGATTTTAATTACATACATTCTTTAAGTATTCTTGATTTTTGAAAATGTCAATGGAGAGTCATTGTAATTTGTTAAGAATGTTAATTGAACCAATCGAATATGTTTTTATTATTATTATTTTTTAATTTCATTTTTATCAAATAAAACACATTGTTATTATTTTATATCATGTCCGTTGTCCTCATTTGCCACTAGTTTAATTCTATGTATTTTTTGTTCGACACGGCCAATGTCGGAGATGGGAAACTATACTAATTTATGCGTTCTAACAGGACGTGTGGTGAAAACCCACAGAACAATGTTGATTCATGCAATAAAGAAGAGCCAATTTATACTTCTGTTTAATTGATAGACATTCGTCCATCAACATAGCTTCTGCTGTTTTTTTACGATTTACGATACCACGTGATGTGATAAATGTGCTGCTGTTAAAAAAGTTGAAGCTATAATTACGTGAAAAACCGAGAGTTATTTCGTGATATTTTGCCCAAGTAAGCAAACGCTTTCCGATTAATAAGACAGCACCTATTGCTTTTTCCTGCAGTTCTTTTGTTAGACACAATTTATCTAATATAATCCTCGCCTTTTTTTTCTACTATTTCAGCCCAGAGTATCTTTCGTTGTTCCTTAGAGCCTGTCTTATTTTCATCATATTCCGAGTTGAATACGCAAAGAATTTCTTTCTTCAACTGATGGTTATTGCATAATTCAACAGCAAATTTTACTGCTGCAAAATTTTCCAGTGACAGCATTCTGCTCTTTGAAATATCAAGTAAATGAACTTTTCAAAACAAATTTAAGGCCGTGGTAGATGATTACATGTATGAATTATAGGCTCTATATGACTTCAAAATGTATAAAAACCCTTAATCTTTGTTCTTCTGTAAAAACTGAAAATAAAAAATAAAAAAATAATTGTATATTATAACATTACTTAATTTTGACGACATCCTAATTTTAAATTATTTAGTAACTAAAATACTACTTTTTTTAACAGACGCAAATGAAATAAATTCAGGGAAAAAATAATCTCAATAAGTTTAGAAAAACGAAGGGAATTGAAAAATGTGTATTCTTCTTAACAAATTTTTACAATATTAAGTGAAGTGAGAATGATACCAAGTTTAGAAGCGTATGGGATGTTGTCTTAAGGGGGAGTCTCACTCATTGACTCCGTATACCATCAATGCAATTTTATAAAAATGAGCAGTAATAACAAAATTCTGAATATGAAAGTCTGAAATTTACTTTGCTTGTAAAATACGCTTTTCTGAATCTTCTATTACAATTAGAACACGCTTTATAGTTAGTGAATATATTAAATTGATTTTCAAAAAAAGGCATCTTTCCTAATTTTGGCTTATTGTGTGGTGGTGCCATCTAGAAATAAAATCAGTAACTATGTTTTAAAAATCGCCAATTGTTTAACTAAGGTATAGCAACCCACTAAACCGCCAAAGCAGTAATACATCGACGAGTTCATTCCATCCGAAGAATCCGAAGGTAATGGGCATGGTAGGAAGTACAGGGGTGGAAGTTTGCCTAGGAAGAGTGGAGTCATTTTCGCTTTGTTCCATCCCTCCCGCAAAACGGAGTTCTTCAACTTCAGAGAACTTGTGTTTCTGCTTTCTGCCGTACCGGGGGGGGGGGGGGGGCTGTATTCTTGCGCTAGCCTACAGTACTGGGAATTGGATCAACATATTGCTTTGGTATATTTTTAACGATAATAACATAATAGATTTATTCCCATAGCAAACTTTATACATAAAAGAACATATTTTTACCGATTAAAGAAGTGTTTCTGAAGTCTGAAATTAAAATTAATTCGTTAGTTACAGCATAAATAGTTGATTAAATATATCAATCGTTTCAGAAGCAAAAAATACCCTCCTTCATCAGACAAGAAGTTCTTTGCTGGTGTGGTTGCTCAGAAACTGATTGATGTATTCAACCAAATGTTTATGCTGTTACTAATAACGAAATATTTTTAATTTCAGATTATTTAAGACAGCAGGTTTAGCGAATATATTTTATGTTATAAAAGATGTATTACTACAGATGTATTACTACATCTGAGTTAGGGATGGATATAAGACATGAAGTAAGGAACAATAGATCATCAATTAGAAAAATCTAGGCAATAAGCAAGTATTGTAAGAAAACATACTTGATATTTGTTAAACTTTTACCATTTAAAGCAGAGCCTCAGCTATTTTTTGTTAGCTACGGTATTCGGTTTCAACTTCATTATCGATTTTTGGCTTTTGGCGTCCATGTCAAAATGACCCCCCCCCCCCCATTTGTTTTTCAGAATCAGAAATTTAATTTTAATGATAAAGCAGGGCTTATCAAAGAAAGTCTCCCACCACCATATCGTAAAAACAATTACGCCAAACACCGTTGGAAGTTTCCAGTTTTTATTAAATTTAGACAAATACTCCCCCTCCCCCAAATACATAAAGTGAAATAAATCATAATAATATATAAATCATGTCTGTTTGAAAACGCTATCGAGTATTATCAATATAGGTATTAATATGTTAACAGTCAAAGACGTTTTTATATTGTTTAAAAATTTTTTTAGAATTGTTACTATTTTTAAACACATTAATTCTTGTGAAATTGTTACAAAAATACTCAAAATAGAAACGTATTGCATGCAAAATTTGATTAATAACACTTTTCATTCTAATAAAAATAGGAAGTATTATATTTTATGTAAAATATACATTTAAAATGCGCGTTTTAAAAGCATAAAATTTTTCGAGACTCTCGGATAAGGAGTTTGACAGTCGATAGCTTACAAAAAGACCCATAGAAATGCGCCATTATCGCGATAAACGGCAAGAGAAAGTAACCCGGCTTCTCGCCAAGCACAGCCGTCGTTCCCACAGGAGTTTCAATGGCCGCTTTTGCGCCAGCCTGTATATGTAGGAGCCTTATCGAAGGGCATTGCACACAAATCATTCGAAAAGTGAAATGAGGGAAAAAGCATGCTTCGCGATGAGATGAACTTTAATTTGGTGTACGGGTAGATAATTCTAAAAGGAAGAAATGTGCAATTTTAGTTTTCCAATATTTCATTTATTAGGGGCTTCTGCACACCAAAATATTCGATTTGCCGAATAAATGTGAAACACGAATTATTCAAAAATGTACATTATTCAGAAGTTTTTTTATTGCGAGACAGTTTTCAACGGGTATTCGGCTAGTAAAGTTAAATAAACTAAAATAGTAAGTAGCATTCGGGTTAATTACATTATATTTAACATTTATTTTAAAATTACAATTTTTCGTGGTGATGAAATTTTTTTGAGCACCACTGTACATTCTATACCGCAATATATCTAAGAATTTATGGACAGGAACGGTCATATTTATCTTACTGAGTTGTTATGCTTCATGTATATGTTAGAGATTATAATAAAATTGTTTCAAGTTTAAATAGTACAATCTGCTTTGTATATATTAGTAAATATTTTAAGTTTTGTCTTTTAGTTAATAAGTTAAAACTATTTATGTCAAGAATGAAAATATGTTTAAAAATGCAATTTAATGTTTAATGCGATATGCATAAAAATAAAAGCCAACAGTCCAAGAAAAAAATTTAAAATATCTTATTAAATCAATATAAGTGGAAATTTAAAACAAATATTTGGATGATTATATAATGTATAACTATAGGTGCCACTTAAACAATTTGAAACATTTTAATGATAACATACAGATAAACAGTTATAAATAACAAAATTTCAGTTTAATTTATGATTTGTGAAGAGTAATATGAAAAGTATTTAAAAATGCAATAATCTTAATATTTTCAAGATACTGATGTAAGTTGTCAGGTGCTGAAATATTTAAAATGGAAACAAAATATGTTCAGTTCGCTAATAGTAATTTAGTGTTATTAGTAAAGGTTGGATAGAAAAATGCTTTGGGGACACTATTACCTAGTTGGAAATAAGGGGGTTCGATTGCGCAGTCAATCATTTTGAGTATATTTAAAAATAATAATAATTCTTCATTTTTGTGTAAACTGTAAAAGTTCGGGTTATTTAATTTGAAATTCTATCAAGAATAAGGTGGGTGGATGCATTTTAACAATGTAATATTATGGAATATTTTAAAAATACACGTAAATTTAATCTACACACTTGATATCGCATTTTAGATAATAACAATTTTACGAAAATATTCATTAATAATACAATATACTACTATGAAATGGATGGTGCGCATTTTTTTATTCACATAATTTTGAAGCTAAACATGAATGAAAAATGTTGTTTCAACGTTACACGGGAATGTATTCTATGCACGCGAAATCTGACTTAAAAATTAACCCGTATTTTAGAAAATAATAAATAATAATGAAACATACTACAAAGAAATGAGTGTTCTGCATTTTGTTAATTCACATAATTTTGTATTTAACATGGATGGAAAGGGATGTTTCAACTTAACACAGATACGGTAATCTGTGCGTCCGAAATCACAGATATGAAATCACTATCTACCAGTAAAACCAAAATGATGCAACTTAGTGCTAGTGATATTATCATGCAAGGAAAACTAAGATGGAGGTGGCAAGCTCGATCAAAATTGCTTTTGACAGAGAATTTTTATTGAAAAAGCCAAAACCTTAGCCACTTCTAAATAGTTGAGAAAAACCGGGATATTATTAAAAATCTGGAAACCGAGAGGAATCATAGAAGACCTGAAATTTCTCGGAAAAACTAGTAGATCTTGCAGCTGTGTATAAATATTACGGCTTACCTTTCGGCGTTGTAATTCTGCTATATCAGCATACCGATGTCATATCAACTCTTGATCTATAGATGAAGAAATCCACATAGATGAATACATTCACAGTTGAACTCTTGAAATCATGTTTACGAATTTTTTCCACGTGCACTATGTAGTTGTTGTTACCACGTGAGGCACATTTCTCAAACAAAATATATATTTTCAAGCTGGGAGAACAGAACGTTAAACTTGTTTGCAACAGATACTTGACCAGCTAGTGAATGGTAAGATAAACTAAATCCGTTCCTTAGGGTTCTGATCCGACAGATCCTGTGCTACGAACACAGATTAATAAATACAAATATTTCACTCGACTTTCAGCGCCCCAACCGCCAACCAAAATATCAAGGTTGGCGCGTTTGGCGATGGTCTGTGAAGGTTTTCGCCAAGACTTTCTGCTAATATAACCCTATTTGGCACTGAACAAAACACTTGGAACTTGGAAGAACTTTGCTGCTTTGTTCTATCATCGCATGCACATCTCATGTTGTTTACACGTGGTAAACATATTTTCGCTGCTATTTTATGGATTACTAAAATAAAAGGAATTACGTTTAAAAGGTATGTAATTTATTTTTATTTAAGTAAAAAAATTATTTGTTATCTATCCCATATTCCATCCTATGCACGTGTTCATCATAAGAAATTGGTGCAGTATTATATCATTGCCGCCTAGATTAAATTCTAAGAAGCAGTAGCATTATTAGTTAAAAAACCTTTTCCGCATTTATATAAAATGTATAAAAATTGATATTTGAGTAGCTTTTTCTAGAGAAAGTTGAATATACTATTGGATGTTGTTGTTGTTGAAACCCAGACCGTCCGACCTACCAGAAAGGTGTAAGGTAACTTCTTGGACGGTCGGGAAGTGCCACCCAATTTAGACCGGAACCTAGTGGGGGAGGCATCCACAGGGACCGTACCCTCCTTCCCATACCACCAACCTCTCGGAAGGACTTTCGGACCCACATGTTTAACGTGATCGTACTCCGCATGAACACGGCGGCAGTTTTGGCAGTGGCTGGAATCGAACCCGGGCCTACCGAGTGCAACTCCAGCGCGCTAACCAATGGGCTACCGCGCCCTATACTATTGGATGTGTATATATTTTACATGCTTTTTATTAGTGTATTTAAAAAATATATATATATATATATAATAACAGCAGAATAAATTAAGAACAAAGCAATTTCACTATCAACACGCTAGTATACTTTTTAGGCTGAAAATATTATATAATATTTTAGTCTTTTGGGTATGTTAGCTTGTAATTTTTGGTGTATAAAGATTTACAGTTATGCAATGCGTCAATTTATTTATTTAGTTTATGATTGCATGAATTAAATATATATCTGTGTTTATTTATTTAAAATTCAACATATTACAGATAAAAGTATTTTTTAATGCTGATCATGTTTATAGTTAAAAAAATTATAAAAGTAGAGTTCCGTAATTTTTTTTTCGCCGCATTAACATAAAATCGCCAATTGAGCGATAGTCGCCAAATCTAGCAGTCGAGCTTTTTATACGTCATAGCTGAGATGGTTGGCTCCTCGAACGCTAGTGTCTATGCGAAATCCTATGTTAAGGATGTTGCCATAGGTTCCTATGGGAGTGAACCTTCTGAATATAGTATTCTGTGGCTACGAAGTGATCAGATTGGCTTCAGAAGGCTCACTCCCATAGGACCCCAGGGGGGTGCCACTCCTCTGCCACGAACATTTCTGTGACGTCAGTTGGAGTTAGAGTTTACTTGCAGAGCGCGGCACAAGATGGCGCGCGGGATTTATTTATTTTTTGTTTGAAACAAGTGTATTTTTAAAGTGTTTATTGGTTTCGAAGACTTCTTACAAGTTCAACAAGAATTTTAATCAAAGATTTGCATCTTAAATTTCAGGCAATGCTAGCTTTTTTTATGTGAATAAGTAAGTGTTCTTTTCGTAATATAATGTATATTTTAGAGTCGTGTTTCCCAGCGTCAGATACATGCAAAACAGATACAGTATTGAAGAATAGGACTCATTTAAATTCGTTTATTAAACCAAAGATATTTTTTATTAAGAAATTAATGACTAAAAGTACATTTATATTTTCAAAATTTATTTATATTCCTTTTTTAAGGTTGAATAATGCAAATTTTAATCAAAAATTTTCTTTTAAAGTAGTCAACATTGTAAAATTTATATTAATTTGGGAAAATGCACTTCTTTCTTGAAACATTAGTTTAGTTCATGAAGTTCCATTATGTAGGATTTTTAAATCTTAAAAGATGAAAGTACAGTATACTTATTCATTTCATTTTACAGCAAGTTATTTGTATCTTTATATATTTTCTAATGATGTTCTTGTAATGTTTGAAAAATCGTACAGGATTTAATCTCGCACATTTTATATTAATTAAATTTTATTACATTACATTTTATTAGTTAAATTTTATTACATTACATTTTATTAATTAAATTTTATTACATTCAAAAAATGGGGGGGGGGGGGAGTACGATTTAAGAAAATAAACAGGCGCGGGTTTTCAAGGGGATAAAGGTTGGGAACCGCTGCTTTAAATCAGATTGCAAGTTGTGTACATGTATGTGCATGCAAATTGTGAATAAAATTCATATAAATTATAGAAGCATCACATAAATCATTTACTAGTTAGGCACAAGTACATCCCTCCCCCCCCCCCTTAAAAAGACATAAAACTCTTAGTCTTAGCGTTTTAATTATTGTTTTGATTTTCAATTATTAGAGATAACATAATCGAAAATAACTTTATTTATATGCATTTAGAAAGAAATTACGCAATGTTTATTTGTGTATAATGAAAATTTTAGAATGATTGGTTGTTTAGAAAACTTTCTGAACATATTTTTGTAAATTTGCGTATTTAAAACAAAAGTCATTTACATTATAGAAGCATCACTTAAATCGTTTACTAGTTAGGCATAAGTACATCCCTCCCCCCCCCCCTAAAAAGACATAAAACTCTTAGTCTTAGCGTTCTAATTATTGTTTTGATTTTCAATTATTAGAGATAACATAATCGAAAATAACTTATTTATATGCATTTAGAAAGAATTTACGCAATGTTTATTTGTGTATAATGAAAATTTTAGAATGATTGCTTGTTTAGAAAACTTTCCGAACATATTTCTGTAAATTCGCGTATTTAAAACAAAAGTCATATACATTATAGAAACATCGCTTAAATCGTTTACTAGTTAGGTATAAGTACATCCCCCCCCCCCCTAAAAAGACATAAAACTTTTAGTGTTAGCGTTTTAATTATTGTTTTTATTCAATTTCGCACATTTTATATTAATTAAATTTTATTACATTACATTTTATTAATTAAATTTTATTATATTACATTTTATTAATTAAATTTTATTACATTCAAAAAATGGAAGGGGGGGGGGGTACGATTTAAGAAAGTAAACAGATTGCCCGTATATTTCTCATCATGAATCAATATACTATAATACATTTAATTTATTATTCTGAAAGTATATCATGGTGTATGGGTTAAACGATTAGTTTCTATATTTTTATATGTTTACATTGAATTTCGATTTGTTATAAATTATCTGTTTAATCTAAAAAAAACTAATAAAATCAAGTGTTTTGCAATAAGTTCTTCACTATAAAAGCATCACTTAAATCGTTTACTAGTTAGGCATAAGTACATCCCTCCCCTAAAAATACATAAAATTATTAGTGTTAGCGTTTTAATTATTGTTTTGATTTTCAAATATTAGAGATAACATAATCGAAAATAACTTTATTTATATGCATTTGGAAAGAAATTACGCGATGTTTATTTGTGTATAATGAACATTTTAGAATGATTGCTTGTTTAGAAAACTTTCCGAACATATTTCTGTAAATTCGTGTATTTAAAACAAAATTCATTAAAAATAACATCGCCTCCTGTAATAACATTGACTGGTTTCAAAAAGCGAAACGAAACTTTCAGATGATTTATATTTTTCAGAAAGGGAAATACAGTTTTATTATATATGTACCCTTCCAAAAAACCCTACACTGCATATTTAAGTTGTGTTCAAGTAAAATTAATGTTATTTGAGTATTTATTTCATATTTTAAATTAAAAAAAAAGATTAAATTAACTTTGTTAGCATCCTTTAACATTGGAGTCTACCGGGCCGCTCCTGACATTTAACTCCAAGTGACGTGGCGTCTTTACGTGCTCTCATTGGCTAGAGCTGAAGTGGCGCAACCTTATAGATATAGTAACCTTGGCACAGACACTAGCACTCGTAAGTTGGACCAAATCACGTCTGTCAGATTTGGCGTGTTATCGCTCGCTTGGCGATTTTTTTTAATTCAGGTGGGGGAAAAATATACAGGACTGTACTTTTCTAATTTTTCAAACTATAGAAATGATCAGGATTTAAAAATACATTAATCTGAACATAAATATATTCATTACGTTAAGTAAATTTAAATAAATATAGTTACATATTTAATTCAAATAATCATAAAATGGATTAAAACACAGACTCATTGCATTGTCTCACTGTAAAACATTATGCACAAAATATTACAAGCTAACGTATTCAAAAGACTGGAATGTTATATAATATTTTCAGTCTAAAAGGTATACCAGCGTGTTGATTGTTAAATTAGTTGATGCTTAATTTGTTCTGGAATACTGATAATAGACTGTTTTTTAAAAATACATTAATATGAACATAAATATATTCATTAGTTTAAGTAAATTTAAATAAATATAGTTTAATAATAAAATAAGTGAATTTAAATAAATATAGGGATACTGATAATAGACTGTTTTTTAAATATAAAAATATTCTTATAGTAAATATCAAAATTACATAAATGCACTATCAAAGTTGTGGAACTCAATCATTAATTGCCCGGGTATGGGGTAAATTTTCCACCATAAGGCACTTAATAAAAAATTTACAAAAATATATACACATACAATATCACATTCAACTTAATTAGCTCTAAGAAATAGCTATCCAAATATCAATTATTATGGAAAATATTTTGTAACTAATTATACTTCTACCTCTTGGAATTTAGTCTAATCGGCAGTAACAATACCGCACTAATTTCGTATGATGAACGTGTAACCTTATGAACACCTGTATACTTATATAATGAATACGTATATAGGATAGTGATATCTAATATTATTTCAATTTTAATAAAAATAAATTACATACCCTGTAACGCAACCAGTTTTCTTTTGGCAATCCATTTCATGAAATGATCTAATCACTTAACAAATAATCCTTTTACACGTTATTCAAATCACGCTACAATGTATACTACAGGGTTATAATATTGAAAATCGTCTTGGACCCAAACGAGACCATCGCCAAGAGCTCAGACGAAACCAGGACATCGCCAAGAGAGCGCCATCCACATATTGATCCAATTTTAGGCCATCTCAGAGGGCGCTGCGAAATCGAGAGTGACAGGTCTGTATATATTAGTCTGTGGTTTAAATGATCCTACGTTGGATATTTCCAACATTTTTTTTATTCATATCAGCTATGCAGGCTCCATGAGCTAAATTATTTTGCGTTAAAGAAATACAGCAATTCTTTTACAACTCATTCTACATATTTTTTGTTTACATTTTACATAAGTGAAAAATAGGCTTCGTTGTAGAAATAATCAAATTTGGATGATCATTTACTCAAATATATTGCAATTGCGTTGTTTCAGTATGTAGATGCACATAATTTAAGCAAAAATAAAGGGGTTTTAGGACTGACGCAACACTCAATATGAATTAAAAAGAACTTTAAAAATCATGATTTTGAAACAAGATGGATGCCATATTTCATTTTGAAATGGGTCACGTGATCTCTTTATAAAATGGTCACATGATCGCTTCATATAAGAGGTGTAATTATTATTTTAATTTTTATTTTAAAATCTACTGAATATATTTTGCTGAAATTTTTTTTATATATTTTATGGGATAATTTGAATATTACCTAAAATTTTCGAGGCAATTTGTGAATTTCAAATCCGCTTAAAAAATGTTTGAGAAATTAGGTCCCATAGGCTTCAATGTATTTCATTTTTTCAACTCGGGTTCAAACCAAAACTAATTGGGTGATAGTATTCATTTATATTCCCATAAGTCCAACAGACCGTCTGAACAACATACTAGAATTTCATTTTGATTAAGTCATTTTTGCGGCAGTTATTATGCTAACAGACAGACAGACAGACAGACAGAAGCCAAGCCAAGACGCTTCGTTACGGGCTTCCATGGGACCGAAGGTCCCTTACGCCCACATCAGAATATAAAAATGTCCGCTGTTGATGATCTTTTCTGAATAGCAATATGGTGGTAATAGCAATCTGCCTCGTGGGGTTGCTTGGATGAGATCAGAGATGGCTCGTGGAGTCCATCTTCATCTTGGAATGGGGAAGTACTTCGACTGGTGGCACGCTGTAAGCAAGAAGGAGGTGGGCGGGGCCAAGGAGAGAGGACCAATAGAAAAACAGTCGCAGTGTTAGGGCGGTGATCAGAGTTTGATCTACAATTTAGAGGTTAGCAGGGGTAAACTAAGTCAAGTTTTATAATTAATTATAAAATTATTATAAATTTTAAAGAAGTTAACAGTTATAAATAACTAACTAGAAAGGGGGTATACAATTACATGGCTAAAAAACACTGCGCTACAGGCGGAGGTTACTGGCAATTTCCGATCGAGTTGCAAAGAAAAAAGTAAAATAAATTCATAAATCATTCGTAAATTTAAAAGAAGAAGAATTTATGTTCCAAACAGTAATAATCAATTTGATGCTGATTTGTTATTTATAAAAAATTATAGTAAATATAATGATGGAACTAATTATTTGTTAACGGTTATAGATGCTTTTAATAAATATGCTTGGGCTTTTCCTATAAAAAGAAAAACATCTGAAGAAGTTGTACAAGGTTTTAAACAAGTTTTTAAAGAAAGAATACCAAAATTCATTTTGACAGATGAAGGTACTGAATTTACAGGAAAACAGACCCAAAAATTATTTAAAGATAATAATATACATTGGTTTACAACTAAAAATAAAGAAATAAAATCTGCAATAGCTGAGAGATTTAATAGAAGTATAAGAGAAAAAATTATAAAATATATGCATGCTAACAATACTAAAAGATATATTGATGTATTACCTAAATTATTTAAAAATTATAACAATTCATATCATAGATCTATAAAAATGACATCTGTTGAGGCTAGAGAAAATGAATCTCAAGTTTATAAAAATTTATATACTAAAAAGAATATGAAAAAACCTAAATTTAAGATAGGAGATAGTGTTCGAATATCTACAATTAAGAAAACATTCAGGAAAGTAGATGATTCTACATTCACTGAAGAGATTTTTATAGTTTCTGAAGTATTGAAAACAGATCCAATTACTTATCGATTAAAAGATTTAAACAGTAAAGAAATTGAAGGAACTTTTTATGAAAATGAAATGGTAAAATATAATAAAAAAGATGATGTATATAAAATTGAAAAAATCATAAAAAAGAAAGGAAATAAGTATTTTGTAAAATGGCTAGGATATCCAGATGAATTTAATAGTTGGACATCTGAATTAGTATAAATGAATAAGATGAAATTAATCTATGATTCGGAAGAAGAAGAATATTTTTATGTTATCGATTACGAAAGTTTAAAACAAAGATATAATAGTAGAGTTTGTTATTTTAATCGATTAAGAAGGAGATATAATATATCTCAAGAAGTTGAGGATATGTTTTTAAAATTTTTATATTTTATGTATTATGAAAAATCAATTAACTATTACTATTTTATGAAAAAGATTTGTGATATTTTTAATATTGAAAATAATATAAAAGTTCAAAAAGTTAAAAAGAAATATGAAAAAATATGGAATGATTTCTTACAAAGTATTTCAAGAAATGTTTCCTAATAAATGGAGGTTACAAAAAAGTGCATACACTGTTTGACTATGAAATCAGTAAATGAGTTTTACATATATCATAGAAATGGAAAAATTAATTCCCAAAGTCGTTGCAAATGTTGTGAATCCATAATTAAATATAAAAAATATATATGTGAATGTGGAAAGCAATACACATATACACACAAAAAGAGACATTTGAAAAGTAATTATCATAGTAAGCATGGAAAAAGTATTACAAAAAATGTTTCCTAATAAATGGAGTTTACATTAAAGTCAAAGACTATTAATGAACTTAGAAAAGTAGTAAAATTATTGAATATTAAACAACCTAAAGGTTGTAAGAAGGTTGATTTAATTAAATTATTAACTAAATATATCAGAAAAACAGGGGAATATAAACCTGTTTTAGTAGATTTATTAAATTTAGATTTGTCAGCATACTTGGAAAAAAAGAAACAAATATTTATTGATAAACCTAAAAAACGTAAAAAAATTAAAAAGATTTTTGATTCTTTTAATTTAAGATTTGATAAAAATGATTTTAAATCTGTCTTTCCTGAAGAAAATGTATTTACAGTAGAAGGAAATCTTGAAAAGTTATTTACAGAAGATAGAAAATGTTGTATATGTGGTAAATATTATGAAGATGAAGAAGAACATATAAAGAAAGACTTAATGATTAAAAGATCAAAACAA
Organism: Amaurobius ferox; assembly: GCA_951213105.1. Lineage (NCBI taxonomy): Eukaryota > Metazoa > Arthropoda > Arachnida > Araneae > Amaurobiidae > Amaurobius > Amaurobius ferox. Next base: position 9,961,284 of record OX578147.1, read on the forward strand.
AAAAGAAAATGTATTATTTGCGGTATATATTATAAACATTTAGATAATCACATATCAAGTCGAAAACATAAAAAAGCATTAGATGAAGGTAATGTAGAAATTAAGGAATATGAAACTGCTTATAAATCTAGATTAAGATCATACAGAATTAATAATTATAATAATATTAAAATCCCTCTAGAATTTTTAGAAGAGAAAAGAAAGGTTGTAATAGAAAAAATAAAGCATATTATGAAAGAATTTAATGGAATAAAGGTAAATTTTAAATTGTTTTGTTTGTATAAATTAAATGAAGAAATTCAAGAATTTACATTCAAAACTGAGAATCAAATTATATTAAAATCTAATGATTTACATACTTTTTATGATTATGTTATTGACAACTTAATAAATGAATCTGATGATTTTATATCAAAAGGATCTGGTTGGAATCTTGAAGAAATTAAATTTTTGGAATTGAGAATAAATAAGTATCAACCCTTGAGAGGATCAAGTTATATTGATTTACCTGAAAAAATTAAATCTAAACAAGCCATAATAAATGTAAAAAATAAAGATAATAAATGTTTTATGTGGTCAATATTATCAGCAATTCATCCTGTAAAAAAAGATCCTCAAAGAGTGTCAAAATATGAACAATATAAAGATGAATTAAATTTTAAAGGTATTGATTTTCCTGTTTCATTAGACAATATTAAGAAATTTGAAAAACTAAATAATATATCTGAAAATGTTTATAGTTATGATGGTTCAATTTATCCACTTAGAATAACTAACAATAAATTAGAAAAACATGTAAACTTGTTTTATATGAAAGATCATTATTGTTGGATTAAAAATATGAATAGTTTGATCAGATCACAAATTACTGATAATCAAATATTTTTATGTGATAGATGTTTAAATTATTTTTATTCTGAGGAAAGATTAAAGATACATGTAGAATACTGTAAAGATGCTGTCACAATTAATATGCCTAAAAAAGATGAAGTTATTCAATTTAAAAATCATGAAAGAAAAATGAGAGTACCATATACTATATATGCTGATTTTGAATCTCTCTTACCTAAAATTGAACATGTGAGCAAGATCAAACTAAATCATATACTGTGAAATATCAAAAACATGTAGCAGATGCATTTTGTTATTATATCAAATATGAAAATGAAAACTTTAAACCTCCTGTTGTTTATAGAGGACCAGATACAATCAAAAAGTTTGTATCTATGTTAAAAGAGGATACTCTTAAAATTGAAAAAATTATAGAAGACAAAACTAAAAAATATGAAAATATCAAATCAATGATAGAGTTCGATGAAAATCATTATAAAAGAACTAATATTTGTCATATATGTGAAAATCAAATCTTAAATGATGAAAAAGTAATTGATCATTGTCATATAATTGGAAAATATAGAGGTCCAGCTCATAATGTTTGTAATTTAAATTATCAAATTCCAAAATTTATTCCAGTAAAAATTCATAATTTAACAGGTTATGATTCTCATTTGTTTATAAAAGAACTTGGATTTGATCAATCAAAAATAGATGTTATACCTAATACTGAAGAAAAATATATATCTTTCAGCAAAAAAATAGGAGGTATGAAATTGAGATTTATTGATTCATTTAAATTTATGTCTTGCAGTTTAGATAATTTATCAAAAAACTTGAGACCAGAGAATGAAATAAATAGATATCCTCCAAAAATACGAAAAATGAAATATATTAAATACTTAAAATCAAAATTTAGAGAGACATCATTACATTTTCCTGATGATAAATTAGATCTCATTACAAGAAAAGGTGTATATCCTTATGATTATATGGATTCTAGAGATAAATACAAAGAAACAGAATTACCTTCAAAAGATAAATTTTATAATAAATTGAATGAATGTAATATAACTGATGAAGAATATAAACATGCTCAACGTGTTTGGAAAGAATTTAATATAAAAAATTTAGGTGAATATACAGATTTATATGTCAAAACAGATGTATTAATTTTAACAGATGTATTTGAAAATTTTAGAGATGTTTGTTTAAAAACTTATAAATTAGATCCAGATTGGTATTTTACTGCTCCTGGTTTATCTTGGGATGCTATGTTAAAAATAACAAATGTTAAATTAGATTTATTAAATGATTATGATATGATTCTCATGATAGAAAAAGGTTTAAGAGGAGGTGTTTCACAATGTTGTAATAGATATGGAAAAGCTAATAATAAATATATGAAAAATTATGATAATAGTAAAGAATCCAATTATTTAATGTATTTAGATGCTAATAATTTATATGGATGGGCTATGAGTCAATATTTACCATATGGAGAATTTAAATGGTGTAATGATTATGAAAAAAATTACGTTAAACGTGAATTATATAATAATAAAATAAAAGATGAGATTGGATATATATTTGAAATTAGTTTAAGATATCCAAAAGAGTTACATGATTATCATTCAGATTTACCATTATGTCCTGAAAATAGAATTCCCTAAAATTCGAAACAAGGTAAGTTATTAACAACTTTATACGATAAAGAGAAATATGTAGTTCATTATAGAAGTTTAAAACAATATTTGAATATGGGTTTAAAGGCTGTAAGAGTACATAGAGTATTGCAATTTAAACAATCGAATTGGTTGAAAAAATATATAGATTTAAACACTGAAATGAGAAAGAAAGCTGCTAATGATTTTGAGAAAGATTTTTATAAATTAATGAATAATTCCATATTTGGAAAAACTATGGAAGATATAAGAAAACGAATCGATGTAAGATTATGTTGTAATTATGATCAAGTTAAAAAATTAATTGCTAAACCTAATTTCAAATGTAGAACTATTTTTGATGAAAATTTGGTAGCTGTTCACATGAAAAAAACAAAACTATATTTTAATAAACCGATTTATGTTGGAATGAGTATATTAGATTTATCTAAACATTTAATGTATGATTTTCATTATAATGTTATGAAACCGAGATATAAAGATAATATTAAGTTATTATATATGGATACAGATAGTTTTATATATGATATTAAAACAGATGACTTTTATGAAGATATGAAGTCTATGATTGATTATTTCGATACATCTGATTATCAAGTAAATAATCTGTATAATATGCCTAGATGTAATAAAAAAGTATTAGGTAAAATGAAAGATGAAAATAACGGTGTGATTATGGAAGAATTTGTAGGTTTAAGAATTAAAATGTATTCAATAAGATTAGAAAAACAGAGTGAAGAATATAATAATAATAATGAAGACCATAAAGAATTTGAAACTAAGAAGTCTAAAGGTACTAAGACTAGTACCGTTAAAAACAGAATATCATTTGAGGATTATAAAGACTGTTTATTAAATAAAAAAGATCAATATAGAACACAGAATTTAATTAGAAGTAAGAAACATGAATTGTATTCAATTCAAGTGAACAAGATAGCTTTATCAGCAAAAGATGATAAAAGATTTATATTAGAAGATGGTATGAATACTAGAGCTTTAGGACATTATAAAAATGTTTACTAATAAATGGATGAGTGCTTAGGTGATATTCGAGCTTTAAATTTTACAAATTCTGAAGAAATTTACTATATGACTTATCTTTGTAATGAATTGTATGATTTGTATATAAAATATGATTATAATAAAAAACTATTATCAGAAAGTTTTCATAGGTTGACTGAATTAATTGAAAAAGAAGAAAATGAAGATATTAAATTGAATGGATTAGGAGTTTTATATGTTATTTCAAAGAATTTATTCTATTGGTCATGAATTTATAAAAAATGTTTTATATCCTAGGATTGAAAAAACAATAAGTCTTAAAACGCTTAGCCGTTCAAATTCGCCGCGAGTACAAAGATGAGCAATCCTTATCTTTCACACCCGGCGCAAATCAATCAACACGCGGCGCGCTTTCTAAAGAGGAAAAATAATGTCATAAAATTCTCTGCAGTGCACAAGTTAGTGCAGTTTTAATATATTAGAGGGTTTATAAAACTATTTTTTTGTTTATAATAACTATTTTTTTTATAAATACTTGATTCATTTCTTTATATTTTATTAAATCATATTTTGTATTATAATAATCTAAAATTTTCTTAAGATTTTTCTTAATATCTCTATAAATCAGGGGGGGATGACCATCCTCTCCTGGATTTGTACCATAATGTATAAAATTAAACCTTTAGAATATCAAAAAGATATTTTTCCAATGGAGTAATTTTATTTATAAAAAAATGTTTACTAATAAATGGAAGAGTTCAATAGACTGAGAGGTTATCCTAAGACGTTTAAATTAAATGATTTATATCCTGGAAAATATGATCTGATATCATTGAAAAAAATTAAAACTAAATATGGAGATACAGTAATCGCAAATTTATATGTGACAGATGAAGAAAGGGGTTATTACCTAGCGAATAAACATGGTATACTTTCTAATGAATCTATATATAAAATCAATAAAGGTAGATATATATTTAAGTTTTCAGGTATGATTAATGATAAATATGAATATGAGTTAGAGGAAGCTTAATACTCTCAAGAGTTAAAAAATCTCTAGAAAAGATTTATAGAATCAAACGGTGGAACAGCATTTTTAAGTCTTAAAAAACTTAGTAAGAATATTAAGTCATATTATAATTTTGAGAAAAAATTTAGTAAAGATTGTATACAATTTATTGAAAAAAGTGATGATTTTCTAAGTGTATATTATATCTATAGATGGCAGCACTAGTAATTCTTTTAATATATCTTTTAATATCTATAGCACTTTGTGTATATATTAAACTTTCCTTCTTTATTTTATATTATTTATAAATTATATTTTAGTCGAAGAGGTCTTAGACGTTAACTTTTTTCGACTAAAAATTATTTTGTCATGTTTATATTTTTAAAAATTAGATGTTTTATTGCCCCGGGGTTGGCTGAATGGATAAAGTCTTAGTCTACTATCAGAAAGATCCTGGTTCAAATCTCCATGTGCACTGTGAATATATGATCCGTACGTTATTTATTAGAATTAATTAGATTTAATTAGTATTAGTCTATATATATATAGTATATTAATTGTATATTCCTTGTCTATTTCAGTCATAGAATAATATGGAGAGAGTTCCTGGCTGTGTTGATATTCTGGAGAGAGTTCCTGGCTGTGTTGAAAAAGGAGCCTGGCTGATAAGGAGTCCTAAGAAAAAAAAAAGGATTTCCCCCCCGTAGACCTTAACCCCCAACGTGTTGAGACGTATTTAAGATCAGATAAGGTCTACGGGGGGAAGGGGGTTTTGCTGAATTTTACTATATTTTATTTTAGATTTGTACATTGGATAGTGCTGCCATCTATCAAATAAATCTTCAACATTCATTCACGCTTGGGAGAGAAGTGATAAAACGAGGAACTTCGCTGTGTCGATAAACACTTTTATTTTTTTTTTTGCTTCTGATATGAGAAAGCTTAAAGAGCCTTTCTATCTGTTCATCTCTATAAAAACACGTCCGTAAATTACGTTTCAATATATTTTGAGTCACTTTGTAATCCTATTTTAGGATCTCTTTTAAAGTTTATTTAACATTTAGAAGTCCTTTTTTTTCAAGCATTTATTTAATTTCACCGTAATTTACCTATATATGGGGGACTAACGGTCCCCTCATAAATATCAAGGTAGCCCCATTATGGGGCTACCTATCTTTGATCATTTATCTAAAATTTGGTCTAAATGTAAAAAAGGCTTATAAAATCATGTTTTTAATATTAAAGAGTCACTATTTTAGGATCTCTTTTAAAGTTTATTTAGAGTTCCTCTTTTTTTTTTTCACGCATTTTATTTAATTTCATCCTTTTTTCACCGTAATTTAACTATGTATGGGGGGACTAACGGTCCCCTCATAAATATGCTATATAATGGGGTTCTCTTTTTTCACGCATTTATCTAAAAAAAAGTTAATATTTAGTCTAAATGTAAAAAAGGCCTTATTTTGATATAAAATCATGTTTTTAATATTAAAATGGATCTATACCTTTTTTTTATATAAAAAGATAAAAATAAGCTATAAAATATAGTTTTTAGTGTATAAAGTACATGTGCGCTCGTACGGGTATATATATACTACTCACGTGTACACACTAGTTATTTAATTAATTATAATTTCATTTATATATCAGCATAATCCCCGCGCTATGCCCATCCAAGTTCCCCACGGCCATGCATGGGAAACAAGAACCGGCGGATATCAACTCCCGCTAACCCTCCTATCCGCTCCTACTATCCACAGACACATGAGAGCCATTCACCACTTCTATTCAATACAACTATTTTTTATACGACTCCCTATCCAAACATAATACTATACAAACCCCTAACATAACTCCATTAATTTTCGCTCTCCTATAAACCGTCTAACAAACCGATATATCAAGATTAACACATCATCTCAAGTATTCATTTTATATCAAGTTTTCAATTTCTAGTCACACCATGGAAGGAAAGGGACTCCCTATGACTTTATGGTTATACAATTTAGCTCCAACCAATAATCAAAAAAAAAATTTGATTACTAGCCATGGAGGTAAAAGTAAGGAGTCAACACTTCATATTAAGAAAACGCCAATATCGTTTGAGATAGTAATTTATGTGGCGCTGAGATAAAATACGTATAATCATGCGCTTTATGAATTTCTATGGCGAAAGGCTTAAAATCTTTATTTAAACTGTCAATTTTGTAGAAATAAATTATTATCGCGATTCAAAGTAGAACTGAAACAATAAAGAATATTCCTGCCTATACAAAATATTTTTACATTTCAATTCATTTTTATCTCCCTTTATTTTGTACTCTATCCTACAACTATGAAAAAAAATCTGATGTGGGCAACACATGACTTTCCTTATATAATGCAATGAATTTACTACTTCTACAGTTAAAAACAAATGTTATTCTTATAGTAGATACTTATATTCTTTCCAAGATATTGAATTTTTTTCAATTAGTCGTCATTTTCATTGATTTAGCGTTATTTTTATCAATTTGGCGATATTTTTGTTAATTTGGCAACAATTAAAAATGTCGCCAAGTTGGCGACATTCCAACAAATTCGTCACCAAAATCTCGCCAAGCCTTATGTACGGAGAAATAAGTTATTCTTACAGCAGATAAATGACTATTGGCGTTCAAATACAAAAGTATCACTCAAAGTATCTTTTTCATGCATGGAACGAGCTAGATCCACGAGAATGATGTCACCAAATTTATCGCAGGGTATTACATATGAAAAGTGAACATGTTTCTCAACAGGAAATAATTTTTTTTTATTTTATATAACTTTTTGATAATTTTTTTGGAAAATGTGCAATATCTCGAGAACGGTTCATGTTAGCGTTCTAAAATTTATGTCAATCGTTTTCTAATGAAAAATTACAAAAGAAATGTCTATTTGCGTATCTTTATTTGTGGTTTTGATTTTTTGACGATTTTTTCAAAATTTCACTCGAAAATTTAGGGGGTTTCTGGACATTCGATTGCGTATAAAAACAATAGGCTTCCAGTGTTTATGAATTGTGATTTTTGTATCAAATTTTGTTTGAATCGGTCCATTCGTTCGTCAGTTGTCGTCTCCAGAGACTCACTGACACACACACACACACATATACACACAGATATCACTTCAAAAATGTTTGATTCGTGATCAGGGATGCTTGAAACGTGCTCTCCCGTCGAAAACTCGAATTCGAATTTTCGACCCCGTCACAATACTTTCCTTATACATTATGTATATAAGGGAAATAATACTGACTAATTATATTCATAATTAATGAACTCTAAATTTAAAAATAATCAAAAGTGCATATACTAAATATTGCGCCTTTCTGTTGTGTCAACTAACAATAAAGCCTTCTTCACTAACACTACCGACACCTCGATATAATTCTCAAAGCATTATGGCATTTTCAAGCGTTTCATCTATAGGAGTTTTATTTGAAGTTAAACCAGACAATAAGTGTTGCTAACGCCATGGTTTAAATATTCATATTGTGGATTTTTAAATTGGAATGACCTCTCATTATTAACTTTCCTATTTAGCATGTAGGATTGAAAACTAACTTTCCTATTTCATGGAGATGGATATCTCTAATTTCATGAGCTGAACAGTTCTCCTCATGAGCTGAAAGTATGTGTGTGTTAAGGTGATCAACTTTCAGCTATGAATTTAATCTAGAAAATGTTCATGAATTAGATAATAATATGCAAAACAATTAATTTACATTATATATTATATACAGGACACAATATGGAATACAAATGTACAAATTTGCATGTTTATTAGTACAAACCCTAACAGCATTTTTTTTCACAGTGACGTATGATTTACGTCACACTGTGAATTTGGGACGTCACAGGACGTCGCAGTACGTCTCTTCAATGCCATATAGAGGTCACAACGAAGACATTTTGGTCATTTTCATGGTCGTTAGTGACGTCGCATCTTAACTTGTTTGTGACGTCACATTGTAATTGCCATTGTGATGTCGTCACATTGTTACGTGTTAATGAAATTGTGGAAACATCACAGAATATAGTCACAATGAAGTTACAAAGTTACTAATACGGAACGTCGCATAGAAGTCACAAATATGATGTCACATTGTGACCCAGGTGTCACGTGACTACAGCGTCACTGTCACACATGTGGCGATCTTTGCTGTGAGGGAACCTATACGTATTTGTCCACCGATGCTGCAAAACTAAGCATTTTGTTATTTTCTTGTGCAAATTTTAAAAACTCTTTACAACTATAGTCATAATTAATTGTTATCATCAGCTCTGACTTAATCAGTTTTTCACTTAATCAGTAACTGCTTTTTGACTTAATCAGTAACTGCTTTGATTTCTCTGATCAGTCTATTTGTTGCTCATCAGAGAAAAAAACTCTTTCAGTATGGGCATTTGAGCCTGGGATGCTTAAAACAAACCTAAAATCTTATTGAGTTTTGGCACATTTATTTGTCTGTTCTTTATTTGCACGCAGGTTATTTACACGTAGTCGCGCCCACGTCCCCGACGATAAACAAAGCGAAAATAAATACCAATCCTACAATTTATACAGCAGTGTATTTCGCGGGAATAATATAAAATTCAAATTTTGCGTTCTTAATTTTTAAAGGAATATACGGGAGAAATATAAGGTCAATACGGGAAGCGGAAGGATCCAAAACAGAAATCTCAAATACGGGAGTTCCCGGGAAATACGGGAGGGTTGGTCACCCTAGTGTGTGTGTGTGTAAGTGAGTCTGTGGTGACGATATCTCACGAAAGAATGGAGTGATTCGAATGAAATGTGGTACAAGAATTACAATCCGTGAACACTGGAAGTGTATGGTTTTCAAGCATAATCGAATGTTTACAACCCCCCTAAATTTTCGAGTGAATTTTGAAAAAATCATCAAAAAATCAAATTCATTAATAAAGTTACGCAAATAGGCATTTCTTATGTAATTTTTCCTTAGAAAATGATTGACATAAACTTTAGAAAGCTAACATGAACCCTTCTCGAGATATTGCACATTTTTAAAATAAATTTATCAAAAATTAAGTAAATTAAAAAAAATATTAACCGTTGAGAAACATGTTAACTTTTCATATGTAATATCACACGATACATTTGATGGCATTATTCTCGTGGATCTAGCTCGTTTCATTTATGAGAAAAGATACTTTAAATAATACTTTTGTATTTGAACGCCAATAGTTATTTATCTGCTTACTATAAGAATAATTTATTCCTCCATCCATAATGTTTGGCGGGATTTTGGAGACGAATTTGGCAGAATGTCGCCAACTTGGTGACTTTTACAATGTTGCCAAATTAACGAAAACTCGCCAAATGGATGAAAAACGACGCTAAATCAATGAAAATGAACGACTAATAGACGAAAATTCACCTTTGAATATCTTTTTTTTTACTGTAAAAGTAGTAAATCCATTGCATTATATAAGGAAAGTCATGTGTTGTCCACATCAGATGTTTATATATTTGGTCTTCGTGTAATTTTTGACAACAAAAAGAATAAAAGTGACGCATGATTCTGAGATGAACCTCTGTCGATATTTTAGTTTTTTGGAACTTTGAAGAGCTGAGGACGTTCAGAAATTCATTTAAGTCGACAAAATAAATGATGATGCATTAAATATGGACATCGGTTATAATATTAGAAACACTCATGTTATTTCCTGAAACGAAACTGAATTTAATGCATCATGAAGTAAAAAATAAGAAAATGAATTTGACACTGTAGCGAAAGTTGTGTGCTTCCCACATCAGAGTTTTCAATTTTATGTAATATATTTGATAAATTTAATAGAAAAATATGCAATATCTTGAGAGCCTTGTAAAGTTAATGCCATTCGTTTTCTAATGAAAAATTACACAGGAAATGATAATTTACGTAACATTATTAAAGATTGTGATTTTTTTAATGATATCTCAAAATTTTATTCAAAAACTTTCCCAAAAAATTTGATAGCGTTAAAATGCAATGTATAGGCTCCCAGTATTAATCGATTGAAATGTTTGCACAAAATTTCGTTCGGAACATTAAATTCGTTTGTAAAATATCACTTCCACAAACTCACAGACACACACATATATTTTCACAAACTCACAGGAACACGCATACACATATTTCCACAAACTCACGAGCGTACGCACACATATTTCCACAAAATCACGGGCACACACATTTTTCCACAAACTCACTGGCACACACACACATATTCCAGAAACTCACGGGCATACACATATATACACATATTTCCACACATATATTTCCACAAACTCACGGACATACGCATATTTCTACAAACTCACGGATACATACGCACACACACACATATTTACACAGATACACATACACACAGACGTCACCTCAAAAATGGCCGATTCTTGTTGAAGAATGCTTGAAATATGCTCTTCCGTCTAAAACTCTAATTCAAGTTTTAGACCGCGTTACAATACTTTCCATATACATTATACTATGTATTTGGGGATATTATGCAAATATTTTGATAAAAGGATTTCTGTTGTGAAACTTGTCTTATTAGAAAGAACACTTACAATGTTTGTTAAATTTGTTTTATTTAGAGATTATATTTTTTTGTTTTCTGATATTAGATAGATCAGCTATGTATATGTAGCTATAGTTTAGCGTTCAAATTCGGTTTCGTTATAGGAATAAAGAACGTTTAGTGATCATTTAAAATAAAAAATATTGTAATTGCTTTGACACAGAATTTAGATACACAGATAATACGCCAATATAAAGTGGTTTTATTAAGGATGCAACACTAAATATACATTTAAACGATCTTTAAACATCTACGGTATACACAGTGCGAAAGAAATGGAAGCTGCATTTTATTTTGTAACGAGTCACGTGATTTTTTTATATATCTGTTCATGTAATATGGATGTAATTAATATTTCAATTTTTATTTAAAAAACTACCCAACATATTTTGCTGACATTTTTTTACTCATTTTATGTGGTAATTTCAATATTTCCTAAAATTGTTGAAGTAATTTGTTAATTTTAACTCCGTTCAAAAAGTATTTGAAAAATTAAGTCTCATGGGGTTCAATATGTTTCAGTTTTCCAATCCGGGTTCAATCCGAAACTAATTGTATGATATTATTTTTTTGTGTTTCCAAATATTCCACAGACCGTCGCATTAACATACTAAAATGCCATTTCCATAAAGTCATGTTTAAGGAAGTTATCGAGCAAACGGACAGAATGATAGAATGACCAAGGTCATAAACACTTTTCAACTGTGTAAGAAAGTGTTAAAAAGGGTGCGGTGTTCGTTCACTCCTACTAAAGTCCCTTTTCATTTTCAGTACAAATAGAAAATAAATTTCCTAATTTAATTTTTTTCTTTTCTTTTGAAAATGTAATTAAGTAATAGGGTCTGAAATTTATTGTGCGTGATGAAAATATTGAAATAATTTTGTTTTGTTTTAAATTATTGGATAGCGAATTTCACCCCTGCGTAGTTCACTTTATATTTTCGAAACACATTTTAAGAAGCCAGTACACATTGTTTTATACTGAAAATTGTATCTCATAGATATTTGAGGGCGTGGTCAATATCTGAATATCACATTATTTTTTTTAAATTCTTAGAAACTACATTATTACTTTCCTTATATACATATAATGTATAAGGAAAGTATTGCACCAATAAATTATTATTTTGTGATTGCTTTTGTGATGAATACCTTGCAACATCGCACCTTTGCCATGTTCTCAACAAGACCGGAAAACTGTTAGTTCAGTGACAGAAACTTGTGTGTGCCATAGTTTTAAAAATGTCAGTGATGACTAACTAAAATTAGCTTCTTCGAATATATTCTGGAGTTTTTTATGACGTCTTTGGGTATCAAATTGCGGAAAGCACCGAAACTTCATTCAAACGAGCAATCGTATAAATTCCCCACCCATAGAATACTTTTTTCAGTATCTGAAATATCGACAAACGATGCCAAAGTCATAATGAACAGTAACGTAAACACATTAAATCCTACTGCGCGTATACGAATCTGGTTATGATGTCGTAATAGCTTCTTTGACAGATATAATTATTGTTACCAACATCGTAAAACAGGAGACAGAGGGGAGCTAATTGACCGATATTTTGCGGTTTGATCTTTCGACCCTAGTTTATTCTAGTTTTGTTTTCTGGCAGACGTCAATAAGTGCGTAATGATATCTTCAGGTGTCTTCAGGTATCAACGTAGGTAGTGGTGAAATCGGAGTGATCATATCATGCACAGGAGTCTGACAAATGGAAAGATTGTTGATCCGGTTACAGTTTTTATGAGCAGTAATGGCGCCTTCCGTGTTATGCTGTTTTAATTACGAGTAAAACGCTAAGCAGTAGGCAGCCAAAGTTTTATTTTTTGTACCAAACATAACATGTGCATAAGGCAATTTAGATAGATGTCCAATTTTTGTCGCCTAAAATATTAGTACCTCAAGGTAGAGATGGGTGTGCTGATACATGACTTTACGATAAATCGGTATTTTGCATTGATGCATTTTTATGCGATATTAATTGCAAAAATAAAAAAATTTGATGTGGGCAGCACATGACTTTCCTTATATAATGCAATGTATGTACTACTTTTACATTTTAAAAAATCTCATGTGGGCAGCACATGACTTTCCCTGCAGACTTATATACATGTTATCTTTACTTTAATTGAATTTTATTCACTTTTAATTCAATTTTCGTTCTCATTTGGTAACTGGACTCATTTTCAAAGGCGGCGTAGAAAAATACTAAAATATCTCGAGAACGGCAAGTCCTAGTGTAATTGAGTTGGTCTTATTCTTTTCTTTGTTAAAAATTACGTATAAAGCAGGTATTTAATGGATATATTGGGGCATACGTAGTTTTTTAATTTAGAATTTGACGATTCTTGCGGGCCATTTTATAAAAAAAGACAGGTTTTTCCTTCTCGAATCGTGCCAAAATCTAATCAGCACCAAAGTATCCTACAAGTAACTTATCTACCAAATTTTGTGAAATTTGGTCAATTAGTACTTTAGCTAAAGTGGATACATGAAATTTTTACGGACCATTCCGCAAAAAAAGGCGGGTTCTGTTTTTACGAATCCTATCAAAAACTAATCATCACCAGGGTCTCACCCAAGTGACTTTTCTACCAAATTTTATGAAATTCGGTCCATTAGTTTTTTAGTTAGAGTGGATACATACATTACATAGACACAAGGACACACACACACAGACGTCACGTTAAAAATAGTTTATTCGTATTCCGAAGGTCTCGAGACGTGTAAATCCGTCGAAAACTCGAGTTACGATTTTCGGCATGATTCCAATACTTTCCCTATACATTACCATGTATTGCAGGGAAAGTAAAAATCTGATGTGGGCAGCACATGACTTTCCCTGCAGACTTATATCCACGTTCTCTTTATTTTATTTAAGTTTGAATCACTTTTAATTCAATTTTCGTTCTCATTTGGTAACTGAACCTATTTTCAAAGGTGGAGTAGAGAAAATGCGAAAAAACTAAAATATCTCGAGAACGGCAAGTCCTAGTGTAACGGAGTTGGTCTTATTCTTTTCTTCGCTAAAAATTAGGTATAAAACAAGTATTTAATGGATATATTTGAGCATACGTAGTTTTTTATTTTAGATTTTGGCGATTTTTGAGGGCCATTTCGTAAAAAAAGGCAGGTTGTTCTTTTCCGAATCTACCAAAATTTAATCAGCACCAGATCATCCTGCAAGTAACTAATTTACCAAATTTTGTAAAATTTGGTCAATTATTATTTTTGCTAGAGTGGATACATGAAATTTTTACGGGCCATTTCGCAAAAAAAGGCGGGTTCTGTTTTTATGAATCCTATCAAAAACTAATCAGTACCAGGGTCTCTTTCACTCAGGTCTTAGTTTTTTAGTTAGAGTGGATATATACATTGCACAGACAGACAGACATACACACACACAGACATCAAGCTAAAAATAGTTTTTTCGTATTCTAAAGGTCTCGAAACGTGTAGATCCGTCGAAAAACTCGTGTTGTGATTTTCGGCATGATTCCAATACTTTCCCTATACATTACCATATATTGCAGGGAAAGTAAAAAAAATAGATTATTTTTATAGTACATATTTATATTCTTTCCAAGATATTGAATTTTCGTCAATGAGTAGTCATTTTCATTGATTTAGCGTCATTTTTATCCATTTGGCGAGTTTTTCGTTAATTTAGCAACATATTAAAAAGTCGCCAAGTTGGCGACATTCCACCAAATTCGTCGCCAAAATCTCGCCAAGCGTTATGGACTAAGAGATTCTTACAGCAGATAAATGACTATTGGCGTGCAAATACAAAAGTATTACTCAAAGTATCTTTTTTCATGAATGAAACGAGCTAGATCCACGAGAATGGTGCCACCAAATTTATCCCTTGGTATCACATATGAAAAGTGACCATGTTTCTCAATAAGAAATATTTTTTTTTATTTTATATGATTTTTTGATAATTTTTTTGAAATATGTGCAATATCTGGAGAATGGTTCGTGTTAGCATTCTAAAATTTATGTCAATCATTTTTTAATGATCAATTACATAAAAAATGTCTATTTGCGTAACTTTATTAGAGGTTTTGATTTTTTGACGATATTTTTAAAATTTTACTCAAAAATTTAGGAGGGTTCTAAACGTTCGATTGCGTATAAAAACAATAGGCTTCCAGTGTTTAAGGATTGTAATTTTTGTACCAAATTTCGTTCGAATCGGTCCATTCGTTCGTCAGTTATCGTCTCCAAAGTCTCACTGACACAGACACACACACACTTTCACACACACACACACACACACGCACTTTCACATACACACACAGACATCACTTTAAAAATGTTCGATTCGTGATCAACGTGCTTGAAACGTGCTCTCCCGTCGAAAATTCGAATTCGAATTTTCGACCCCGTCGCAATACTTTCCTTATACATTATGTATATAAGGAAAGTAACAACCGAAAATTAAAATATTCGTTGGTGAAACAGCGTATAACAAATGGGTAAAGGCATTAGCTGGTTTCGGAGATAAAAGTCCCCTTCGAGATGAATGCAATAGAGCATGCTGGTTCACTTTCAGGCATCAGTCGAACGTCACTGTAGTGGACTGTAGTGGCAGTTTTTTCTCATTTATACTAAAGAGGAGGGCTTACCTACCCTCCAAAGCAGACTGATACCTTCACACATTTGTTGTTTACTTCTTTAGAATAAAATTCCTTATTTTTAGTTAATTTTTAATTACTGTGTGAGCAGATTAGTTTTGGATATTTAAAGTAATTTTTTATGCATATTAAAAACTTTGAAGTAAAAATGAAACCATATTTGCTTTGTTTTGATTTGAAAAGCATTTTCACTGTAAAATTTTGCGATATTTTCTTTCAATATATGGTCGTACTCGTTAATTAGTTAAATACATAACAAATTTTTTTCTGTTTGTAGGATAACAAATGAAATTCCACAATAGACCTCCTGGAAAATTAATGTGTTTAAATTCAAAAACGATCACGACGTTGTTTCGAAAGAAGAAATTGTAAAATTTTAAGGTGAGATATCCTAATCAACTTTGGAAATGTAAAATAGACATTTCATAATCGAAAAAAGGGAAAATTAAATTTAGTTAAAAATAATCTGATGTGGGCAGCACATGACTTTCCTTATATAATGCAATGAATTTACTACTTTTACAGTAAAAAAATAGGTTTTTCTTATAGTAAATACTTATATTCTTTTCAAGATATTAAATTTTCGTCAATTTGTCGTCATTTTCATTAATTTAGCGTCATTTTTATGCATTTGGTGAGATTTTTTTGATTTTGTAACATTTAAAAAAGTCACCAAGTTGGCGACATTGCACCAAATTCGTCGCCAAAATCTCGCCAAGCGTTGTGGACGGAGAAATAAGTTATTCTTTTAGCAGATAAATTACTATTGGCCTTCAAATACAAAAGTTTTACTCAAAGTATCTTTTCTCATGTATGGAACGAGCTAGATTCACGAGGATGATGTCACAAGATTTATCACATGTTATTACATATTAAAAGTGACGATGTTTCTTAACAGTTAATATATATTTTTTAATTCATGGGACTTTTTGAAAAATTTATTTGAAAAATGGGCAATATCTCGAGAACGGTTAATGCTAGCATTCTAAAGTTTATGTCAATCTTTTGCTAAGGAAAAATTACATACAAATGTCTATTTGCATAATTTTATTAAAGGTTTTGATTTTTTGATGATTTTTTCAAAATTGCACTCGAAAATTTAGGGGGGTTCTGAGCGTTCTATTGTGTTTAAAAACAATAGGCTTCCAGTATTCACAGATGGTAATTTTTATACCAAATTTCATTCGAATCGCTCCATTCGTTCGTGAGATATCGTCTCCACAGTCTCACTGACATGCACACATACTTTCACACACACACACACACACACCGACAGCACCTCAAAAATGTTCGATTCGTGATCAGGGGTGCTTGAAATGTGCTCTCCTGTCGAAAATCGAATCTTCTCGAATTCGAATTTTCGATTCCGTCACAATACTTTCCTTATACATTATACTACGTATATCAAGGTTACTATATCCTAAAATAGGTTGATTTTAGCGATGCGCTCGCTGTCATTGGCTACAGATTGTGACGTCACCATCGAGTAAGTCAGAGCCAAACGGCAACGGCGAAGCCCAAGAATCGCGTATTTTAAATATCCCAACTTCTTGTCACACGTCTCTTCCAAAATATTTTGACAAAATTAAAATCTCTATTAGAAATTTCATCACCACCATCAAAATTGAGCCCGTTATTTGAGCCCCTATCGCTTCTTTTATTTAAAAAAATCTGATGTGGGCAACACATGACTTTCCTTATATAATGTAATGGATTTACTACTTTTACAGTAAAAAAAAATAGGTTTAGGTTTTTCTTATAGTACATACTAATATTCTTTCCAAGATATTGAATTTTCGACAATTAGTCGCCATTTTCATTGATTTAGCGTCATTTTTATCCATTTGGCGAGATTTACGTTAATTTGGCAACATTACAAAAAATCGCCAAGTTGGCGACATTCCGCCAAATTCGTCGCCAAAATCTCGCCAAGCGTTGTAGACGAAGAAATAAGTTATTCTTACAGCAGACGAAAGACTATTGGCGTTTAAATACAAACGTATTAGTCAAAGTATATTTTTTCATGAATGAAACGAGCTAGATCCACGAGAATGATGTCACTCAATTTATCATATGGTATTACATGTGAAAAGTGAACATGTTTCTCAATAGGAAATACTTTTATTTTATTTTATATGACTTTTTGATAATTTTTTTTAAAAATTTGCAATATCTCGAAAACGGCTCATGTTAGCGTTCTAAAATGTATGCCAATCGTTTTTTAATGAAAAATTACAAAAGAAATGTCTATTTGCGTAACTTTATTAGTAGTTTTGATTTTTTGACGATTTTTTCAAAATTTCATTCGAAAATTTAGGGGTTCTGAACATTCGATTGCGTATAAAAACAATAGGTTTCCAGTGTTTACGGATTGTGATTTTTGTACCAAATTTGGTTCGAATCGGTCCATTCGTTCGTCAGTTATCGTCTCCACAGACTCACAGACACACACACACACACAGACATCACTTAAAAAATGTTTGATTCGTGATCAGGGATGCTTGAAACGTGCTCTCCCGTCGAAAACTCGAATTCGAATTTTCGACCCCGTCACAATACTTTCCTTATACATTATGTATATAAGGAAAGTAATAAATTGCTTGTAGTCCAATATTGCCGCAAAAATTATCAATTGAATATAGACTACGAATCAGTGGCGAAGGGTTGCGATATTATTAATCATCGGTTGATCCAATAAATTCGCCAAAGGCAAATACGATTGCCTTAAAACTTGGAAAAATAAACTAACAAAACTAACAAACAATTAGAAAAATTCCCCTCCCCCCAAAAATATGATTTTTTCAAAAAACAATCAGTTTTCAATATTTTTCAAAACATAACAAAATTGCTTCCAAACCTCAAAATTAATTGGTCTACTACATTGTTTCAGTGTTATTCTTTTCCTTCAATTAAGAAAAAAATCAAACATGAAAATTTCAATACTAAATATTTTATTAATTTCAGGCTCTGAAATTCACCACCAAATTTCTCTATTTACATGGAGACGCTTTTCTCTTCACATTCAGTCCATGTTTCTTTGTCGTATTTCTTTTTACTTTCCTTATATACATAATGTATAAGGAATGTATTGTGACGGGGTCGAAAATTCGAATTCGAGTTTTCGACGGGAGAGCACGTTTCAAGCATCCCTGATCACGAATCAAACATTTTTGAAGTGATGTCTGTGTGTGTGTGAAAGTGTGTGTGTCAGTGAGTCTGTGGAGACGATATCTGAGGGACGAATGGACCGATTCGAACCAAATTTGGTACAAAAATCACAATCCGTAAACACTGGAAGCCTATTGTTTTTATACGCAATCGAATGTTCAGCACCCCTCTAAATTTTCAAATGAAATTTTGAAAATATTGTCAAAAAATCAAAACCACTAATAAAGTTACGCAAAGAGACATTTCTTATGTAATGTTTCATTAGAAAACAATTGACATAAATTTTAGAACACTAACATAAACCGTTTTCGAGATATTGCACATTTTTAAAAAAAATAATCAAAAAGTCATATAAAATAAAAAAAATTATTTCCTATTGAGAAACATGTTCACTTTTCATATGTAATACCATGCGATAAATTGGGTGACATCATTCTCGTGGATCTAGCTCGTTCCATTCATGAAAAAAGTTACTTTGAGTAATACTTTTGTATTTGAACGCCAATAGTCATTTATCTGCTGTAAGAATAACTTATTTCTTCGTCCATAACGCTTGGCGAGATTTTGGCGACGAATCTGGCGGAATGTCGCCAACTTGGCGACTTTTTGAAATGTTGCCAAATTAACGAAAATCTCGCCAAATGGATAAAAATGACACTAAATCAATGAAAATGACGACTAACTGTCGAAAATTCAATATCTTGGAAAAAATATTATTATCTACTATAAGAAAAACCTTTTTTACTGTAAAAGTTGTAAATTCATTACATCATATAAGAAAAGTCATGTGTTGCTTAGATCAGATTGTTTTTTGGGGGGATATGCTAGTAATTGTAGAAAGGGAACGTTTCTTCACTTCTCTGGATACACATCTCGTTCTTCTTTCCGATGTCGTGTTTACAATACAATTTTCTTCGAAATTTTTACTTAAAAAATCATAGCTATTATTTGTTGGAGTGCTTGGCCTTGGACTAGAAGTATTCAATTTCTGAGATGGAACAGCAGTGAGGTTCAATCTTCTTGACGGGGCTAATTGTAAAATTTCAGCTCTTAAATCTCTAGCATAGTCCTCCTCCACAAAATGCTCGGAACATACAGATGGATTTGAAAAATTCACTTTATCCAATCTTCGGCACTTAATGTACCATTTTTTTTCACATAGATTCGTCTTTAGGGAAACTATGAAAAATAATTCCCATACCTTTTGTGTTACGATTTGTGTTCTTACAGATAGTAACTGCACAATTCGGCATGATGTTGATGAAATTATTAAGTACTAAATAAAAGTAAAATAGCCACACTTAAATGTGTAAAAGAAATCAAACGATGCAAAACAAGATGTAAATCCAAGTTCAATATAAATAACGTAATCAACGTCAACTGCGGGAAGAACAGCAAGCAATAGAGAAATTTTGACTCGATGATGACGTCATGCGCAGATTCCGAAAACAGGTGTCGCGTTGCGCATCGCTTTTACGGTCCCCCCTGACGTATATAAGGAAAGTAAAAAGAAAAATTGAAATTCAGTTAAAAATGATAAAATTCTGGTAATTAAGAAAAAAAAATAATTGAAGCTGTAGGAGAATAAGCTGATATTAAATAGTTAACCCATTATTAATAAACGTCAAAAATAAAGTGGAGCTCTGTTAATTAAAGGTGGGAAAAGCGGAAATACGTTACTTGTAAATGTGGTAGTGTTTCTGTTACATACATAAAGGCAAGAATTCTGATTGTGTATTCCATTTTTACTTTCCTAATATACATAGTATATAAGGAAAATATTGTGACGGGGTCGGAAATACGAATTCGAATTTTCAATGGGAGAGCACGTTTCAAGCAGACCTAATCACAAATCGAACATTTATGAGGTGATGTTGTCTGTGTGTGCGTGTGAAAGTATGTGTGTGTGTGTGTGAAAATATGTGTGTCAGTGAGTCTGTGAAGACCATATCTCATGAACGAATGGAACGATTCGAATGAAATTTGGTATAAAAATTACAATCCATGAATACTGAACGACTATAGCTTTTAAACACAGTCTAATGTTCAGAACCCCCTAAATTTTTGAGTGAAATTTTGAAAAATCATCAAATAATCAAAACCTTTAATAAAGTTACGCAACCAGACATTTCTTATGTAATTTTTTCTTAGAAAACCATTGACATAAACTTTATAACTCTAGTATGAACCGTTTTCGAGATATTGCACACTTTTCAAATAAATCTATCAAAAAATCCCATAAATTAAAAAAAATATTAACTATTGAGAAACATATTCACTTTTCATATGTAATATCATGCGATAAATTTTGTGACATCATTGTAGTGGATCTAGATTATTTCATTCATGAGAAAAGATACTTTGAGTAATATTTTTGTATTTGAACGCCAAAAGTCATTCATCTCCTATAAGAATATCTTATTTCTCCGTCCATAACGCCTGGCGAGATTTTGGCTACAAATTTATCGGAATGTCGCCAACTGGCAACTTTTTTAAATGTTGAAAAAATTAACGAAAATCTCGCCAAATGGATAAAAATGACGCTGAATCATTGAAAATGACGACAAATTGAAGAAAATTCAATATCTTGGAAATAATATAAGTATATATTATAAGAATAACCTATTTTTTAAAAGTAGTAAGTTCATTGCATTATATAAGGAAAGTCATGTGCTGCCCACATCAGATTATTTTTAATTTTTTTTAAGCACCATCATCGGAAATTGAGTACTTCCCTAGTAAGCTTTAAAATGATGGACTTTTACAGTTCCCTTTTATTTAAGAAAATATAAAACAGAATGAATTAAAATTTTGCACACATGAATTTTTAGATGTTTGTTAAATCGTGTGGTTTCCATTCATATTTTTGTTCATATCTATGGATTTCATAATTAATATTCATAATAAAAAAAGTATTTAGAAGTGAAAAATGATAGATTTCGTTTGGGTTATTCATTAGCATAATGTAAAATAAGAAATTATTTTATAAGCAGATATTTTCATAAGCTACAGTGAAAATACTGTAGCGTCACAGCTTTAAATTTCAAGCACTCATAACACTTCATCATCTTCAGTAAAATAAATAAAATTTAGCTGAATTCGGGGTATTTTGACTTGGAGAAACAGGATTTATAATCAAAAGGGGTGTTGTCCTTTGAGATAGAATTTAGTTGATGCAAAGTTTTTAAATGAATAATCACTTTGACAAAGTATAAATCATGCCCTCGACACCCTTTAGGTGATCTGAACAGCTTGGGTAATAATAAATATATATATATATATATATGAATCACATTGATTTCAGGGATCGATATAAAAAATGCATAGCTGCCAACCTACCAGAAAGAAAAATAGGAACTCATTGCACGAGGAAATACCGATTTTCACGATACTGCTGCAAAATAGCTTTCCAATCATTAATAATATGTTTTAAAAATAGTTTTACTATATAAAATACAAAATAATTCCAAACGTTCTATATGATGCAAACAAATTGCAACAGTTGAAATATACTTTCACAACAAGACGACATATATCGAGGATGCCGTTTATAGTAATACTTCTGCAAAATAGCCTTTCACTTCATTAAAAATATGGTTAAAAAATAGTTTTTCTGTATAATATACGAAATAATTACAAAAGTTTAGGCGATTCAAACACATTGCAAAAATAGTGGAAAAATACTTTCACAATGAAACCAAATACAAGGAAGATCGCGGGCAATTGCCATTTATCGTGTTAACTGGTACTGGTGCAATATAGCCTTTCATTTCTTTAATAATATGTACATCTGAAAAATAGTTTTCTTCTATATAACACGATATAATCATAAAAATGTTAATCTGCGAAAATGAGTTTCTTCCACTTTAATTAGAAACTAATACGATCGCGGGTAAACGAATTTTTAGATGAAAACACAGGAAAACTTCGATCTTTCATGACCTACTTCCGATTTTATAACTTTTGCGACCTGTAGATACTTTTATGCAGATGAAAAATATGTGCAGGTTTTGCATATAATAAAATATAAATGGAGATGAAGAATCAGACTACTTTGGTCAAAAATCGGATTCCCCGAACAAGACTGAAAAAATGGAACAAATACGAGAAAATTTGAATACTTGGCAACTATGAAAACGTCATCTTCAATGTCTGATAACAAAAGATTAAGTATAATGGGATTAATAAGGATAAAAATAACAAAAGATAAGAAAGACGCTGGAATGATAATCTATGACAGTAAGTAATTAAAATGGAAAGACTCGCCAATATCAGTGATTTTTCTTCCAAGTAAGATATGTAGCTGTATGAGGGGATAAAAAGGAATCTTATCTACTCCTTAAATACCTAAAGTCTTTCTCTTGCCTCCTGTCTTGGACACCTGAATGCCTGAGGAGATAAAGCAAACAATTAAATTCCTCAAAAGTGCAATTTCAGGGCACTCTTGAAAGGTAGGGTGGGGTCAAGGTACTTTAAACATGAGGGTGAGATGTTGTACAACAAAGATCCCAATGTTATCTTTTTCTGAATAGCGGAGGAGGATTTTAAGGCTGGTGTAGTATTCTATTGTGGTAGTCATTTCCAACAGTTTTCATGGAAGGCCAAAGGTCCTGTAAGCCATAATGACTTGGAACAAGACCACCGGCAGATTTATCACTGCAGGCGTCTGGCTAGTGTATAAAATGTCGTTTTCCCCCAACTTTTGTCCAGTCTTCTACCAGGGATCGTAATTTAATCAAAGGGAAAGGGAAGACTGGTTGTGAACATTAGAACTTTTAGGCGTCAAATTTGAAGTGAAGAATCTAGATGTCAAATTCAAATTTCTAGTCACAAATTACGACTAACCACAGCTAATTTTGAATACTGGGTTAGCCGACTTATATAGTTTATATTTAGATGTTACTTATCTCACTTGAAACTGACCCAAAACCAAAATTTCCAGCTGAAGGAGTGAGAAACGTAACTTTTGTTGGTCAGAGAACCTGTGGCAACCAAAGAAAACTAATTTTGCCTCAGAAAACGGGAGAGAAAGAGACTGAGTTGATCTACACAATTATCAATAAGTTATAATTAAGGAGTTTTTATTTTAAATGTTATACAATCTGTTTCTGTTTGCTTCTGCTTTCTTTTCCTTTACAAACACTCTTTTAAAATTTGAACCTTCTCATAAAATTTGCTCCTTTTGTAATCACCTTTATTTCTCACTTCAGTACACACCTATCCACATGTCGGCGATTCAGAATCTTTATATTTTGACTAAAACGAACATAGAAAATATACAAAATTTTATATAAATTCTGAATTGATATGTTTCCGTGATCTCCGAAGGTTAGTCTCATGAACCGCCACTACAAATAATAAATGTTTTTACGTGTAATATGCTTTTATCAGTCCTTTATTGCTGCCTTATTGTAACGATAAGACAAATAATATAACGAAGACGTTGAACCTTCTAGTTGTGATTTTAAAACGAGATTTACCTCCTCCCACAAAGGAAAAGTCTCATTTCACTACTGCATCATGCATCTTGAGTAAATTATCTTTTATTACTATAGACTGTTTCTTAAAAAATCCTAAAGCATCTAAATAACTTTGTAAGAATATCCACGAGTGTATAGGATAGGTCTATCTATAGTATAGTGACCATGCCAGGTCGAATTGAAGACGAACTCGGTGACAGCGGGAGAGAGATGAAAAATGTCAATTACAAACTTGTAGAGCATCAGTTAATAGGAATCGACACTAAATAGGTTACAGAAGTTATTTATTTTCCAAGAGGTTGGTAGTAGGGGAAGGAGGGTACAATCTCAGTGGATGTCGCCCCCTCTGGGTTCCGGTCTAAATCGGGTGGTACTTCCCGGCCGTCTAAACAGATACCTTACACCTTCGGGTAGACCGGACAGTCCGGGTTGAAGAATAAAAGAAGAAGAAAAAGTCATTTATGCACCGCAACATGGTTATAGGCGATTTGAAATCATATTAATGAATGAAACAATCAACTGCACGTATATGTATAGGAATGTCGTTTAATGTTCACAATGCTCCCCCTCCCGTCAATGACTATACACATTTAAAATTGAGAAAGATTACTAACTTGTGCTTTGAGAAACATTGGTGTCACAGTGTTAAAGCATTTAGCAACCGATGAAGTATGGCGGTTATTTATTACTTTCCATGTACGAACTTTGTGCTCTTCCGACTCACTAGATAATGCTGTTCAATTTTTTAATTGGAAATTTTCGTCTATCTCTCATCGTTGCCGAAGTCCTGCTTTTTGTCAATTTTTTTTTTATAAATGTTCTTAATAGTTTAAGATAACTTGAAATATCTTATGTAATTTATACGTGGTAGGAAAACTTTTGTCACACGACAATTTCCCAAAAGACTTTCGAAACAAATTTAGGGACACTGGATCTCAAAATTTCATTCAGTTGCTAGTTAACAATTTCTCGGAAATTGAGAAGAATAAAATAAATAAGAATCTAAAGTAAAGTCTATAAGAATCTAAAGTAATACATGTTTATAATTCTGTAAAATCTATGACTTTATTATATCTACCGCGTGTCTCATACATACAGATTTTAACCCTACCTGACACTATTACAAAAGTAAACTCCTTATAATCCGGCGCTTTCGGGATTTCAGTGGTGTCGGATTACCAAATCTGCCAATTATTGGTGGTAAGTCTAATAAGAAAGATCAATCACGCATAAAGCATTGATTATGAAACACTTTCCAACTTCAATGAAAATCTTATTTAAACATCTCTAAAATGCGATACATTCCTCGGTAATATTTTAAAAATTATCACAATACTACATTAATTTATTATATTTCAAAACTTCATAAAAAAATGAACTTCATTCAAATGACGGCATTGAAATATAAATTGCTTGGTTTAAACATCTTTAAAATGCGATACATTCCTCGGTAATATTTTTGAAATTATCATGACACTACAATAATTTATTATATTTGAAAACGTCATCGAAAACAACTGAAATTTATTCAAATGACGCCATCGAAATATAACACGCCTGGATCTCTCTATAAAAGCAGCATTTCATTCATAAACATTTTTCAATTCATTTCATTCATCACAGTACTATAATAATTTATTTTATTTAAAAGCTTAAGACCATGGAGCTACAAGTAATTAAACTCTAGCTTAAAACTTCATCGAGAAAATCGTCCTTCTCTCCGTAAAATCAATGAATGTTTCATTCATATCAGCTATATTGCAGACTCCGTGAGCTAAATAATTTAGCGTTAAAAAAATATAGCAATTCTTATACAACTCATTCTACAGATTTTGCTGTTTACATTTTTCATAGGTGAAAACTAGGCTTCCTGGCAGAAATAATCAAATTTGGATGATCTTTTAAACACAAATATATTGTAATTGCGTTGTTTCAGTACGTAGATGCACATAATTTAAGCAAAAATAAAGCGGTTTGAGGACGGATACAACGCTAAATACGAATTAAAAAGAACTTTAAAAATAACGATTTTGACTCAAGATGGATGCCGTATTTTATTTTGAAGTGGATCATGTGATCTCTTCATATAATGGTCACGTGATCGCCTCATATAAAAGATGTAATTATTATTTAAATTTTTATTTTAAAACCTACTGAATATATTTTGCTGAAATTTTTTTTATATATCTTATGGGATAATTTGAGTATTTCATAAAACTTTCGAAGCAAGTTGGGAATTTTAAATCCGTTTAAAAAATGTTTGAATAATTATGTCCCTTAGGGTTCAATGTGTTTCATTTTTTCAACCCGGGTTCAATCCAAAACTAATTGGATGATATTATTCTTTTATATTCCCATAGGTCCTACAGACCGTCTGAACAACATACTAAAATTTCATTTTGATAAAGTCATTTTTACGGCACTTATCGGGCTAACGGACAGACAGACAGACAGACAGAATGAATAAAGTTATAAACTCTTTTCAACTTTGTTGTAAAGTGTTAAAAGGGGGTAAAAATTTGAGAAAGTGTATTTAAAGCAAAATAATGGACAATGTAATATTAATTTTGCCTTAAACGTTACACAGACTGGATTACACTGTACAGTATAGAAAAAAGACATTTCAATTAATTTAAAAATTATAAGGAAATATTAGATGCCTGTTTGGCAACAGAAATCTGCATATAAAATTATCTAGTCTATTACAGTAAATGTACCTCAGTACAGTCGTCGACAGGCGCTCCGGACTATCGGGCGGGTCGAAACATTGGATGCTAGATTAACGAAAATTTATTGTAGTTATTTTAGCGTAAAATAAAAACTAAAGATATATATCACTATTAATTACACAAAATATATTTTCTAACTTGAACACGTACAATATACTGCAAGAAGCGTCGTTAACATGACGTTTCATTGCCATTGAACACGCTGGCTACTGTGCCCTCTTACAAAATACTGGAGAAATAAACACTAACGACTGTCAAGGATGTCGCATTGTTTGGGAACGAGTGCTCTTCCACAAACAAGAAAAAAAATGTCAGAACAACAAACGAATCCTGTGACAGGTGTATACGATATACGACCTAAATGAATTCATTCATTATGCTGCGTAAAAACGCTGAACATCCAACAACAAAGTTGCCATTGTTACAGTAGCATTTTAAATAGTGGAAAACGACATGTCAAATTGTTTGTGTTGTCATTTGCGTAACAAATATTTTTTCTTACAAATGAATTGCCAATTACAGGGAAATATAAGAGTTTTTAACTAATCATCTGTTAGAAAAGATATAGCCTTTTTTTAGAGGACGATTATATAATAGTTATAGATAGTCCGTACGTCATATTCGCCAGGCATTCTGCAAGTCTTGCCAATAGACACGACTAAGGATGGAGCGGTTCGCCTTTAGCAATACACTATTCTTCGGGAAAATTTGATTTGACTGTTCTGTAAACGCTGACTGCTAATTTAATAATTTTATACTTTTGTACGTATACTAGCAGTATTCCCGTTCTTCGCACGGGAGGCATATTATAAAGAAACTTAAAATTCACCATCATGTGCACATTCTTAGCATTCGAAATGACATTGTTATTCAAAACATTCTATTAAAATTTTTAAATTAATGCTCCTAAAAGAAGTTTTAAAATCTCTGTTCTCACTATACAAAATTATCTTCACAGGCAGATCTGAATAATAAATCATCTTGGTCGCGTTTGTAAACAATTTAAAAAAAAATATGACATTGAATCAGTATATGCAGAAATGAAAGTTCCAAAATGGCATGGGAAGATATATCAGTGCTACTTATAATCTCATAGATTAGAAGATATACCCATGTATTAGAAGATTACCCGTAGAACAATATATGAGTTTCAAAAATTTTTGCTAAAACAAGATAGTTGACATGATAAATTGAAATATCAATAATGCTCATATTTTTTTAGCCTGAAGGCCGTAATTAATATAATCCTGTCAAAAATCCAATTTCGATCCAATTTATTTTATATACATTTATTTATTCTTATTTGAATCCGAAAAGATTTAATGAAAATCGTTTGCCACATAAACACATTGTATTTAAATCCGTTCCTAAGCGACATGATATCATTTCCTTCAAATAAATTTGCGGGAAAAATATCATCTGCATAATGCTAAGTCTATGGAAGGTTTAGCTATGCGTGATCTAATAATTGTGATCTAATTATTTATAGTTTGTGTGCAAAGTCACATTCCGTATTTGATTAATCGATTATCTATCAAATAAACTAATTTTTATTTCACCGGGTTGCAAATTGTGTTGCTTTCCTTGTGAGTAACAGCAAAAACTATACTTACCTCCTTGAAAGTGGTTCCCTCCTGCGCCCAGACGGCCGGCCACAACCGCCCAAAAAGGAATGTGAAGCATGGAGAGGGCTGCCAGGCCCCAGCCAACCGCATCCGCCCAGTCTGGAAAGTCGTATTTTCCATACGACAATGCTTCGTGCTCCACCAGGGAATAAGTGAAAATGAACTAGAAAAGAAGATTATGTTCAGGGTCAAAGTCATAAAACTTGACAGTGGGTCATTAGCAATTTTTGGGACCTTGCACTTAACATTTTTCGTGGGATTTTATGACGTTATTGCTTTTTACAACACAATAATATATAGATTTATTAAGAAATATGAAATGTATAGAATTGACATCATGTTTGCATTAAGTTAGTTATACTAGCTTTGGGGCAATAACCGCAGGGCCTACAAAGCAGGAGAGGCGGTGTAATGAGAAATCCATAAAATTTAAGTAAAAGCGGTTTTTAAGATCGGGGAGTGGGGGGGGGGTAAAAACTAGGAGGCTCGAAATTAAGTCATGCTAGTGAACTAGTTTAATCTGTCACTTCACATGAACATGAAAGTCAGTATGTTTCTGCTTGTTAGAACATATTTATTTCAATTTTCAAAAATTCTTACCAAAGCTACGACCGTGTTCTCATTGTATATAACAGTAACTATGAATCAGTTTCGAAACTTTTATGTGCTCCTCAGCATCGAATAGTCGGAACTGGGAACATCGACTATTCCATGCAAAAGATAATAGTCTATTGTGTATATGCAGGAATTGGCTATTTCTTTAATGTTGTTATATATGTAGTGGGAGTGTGAGGCTTCGTAGATGCCTTCTGTAGGCGGGTTCTGTGAGTTTGAATTTGTCCACTGCGTAATCGTATGCCCTAAGATAAGTCGTTGTGAAATTTTATGTCGGATGCATGGTAGAGTCGAATTTGTCAACCTCCAAGGAGCAGTGATTCCCAACCTTTTTTTGTTTGGAGAGACCCTTGAATTGTTTCTCAAAATCTTGAGGAACTTTTACCTGCCTGACACATATTAGGTTCAGAAGAGGTAAATTATGAAATGGAAGTGTGAAGATTTAGGGTTAATAAATAATAAATTAACGTCTACTTTTATTTAAGTTTTTAATCCCAACACTTAATAGAAATAATTTTAAAAGGAGAATATAAAACAATAAATAGTATAACGAAAAATTTATACTGTACGGTACTGAAATATTAATCTGCTAATTTTAAATCCAAGCATTAGTAGTAGACGGCGGGATCGCTGATGTCGTTCACTACTACCGATGGTTACTTGCGGTTACGAAAGATTCTCATCTCTACAAAATATTCTTCTCCCAAAGAAAACCCCCCCCTCTATTTAAATAACTCTCTGGAGCATATCTAACCAAGCGGAACTCTCAAAATGCTTCATTATTTTATGAATAGGTCATATGAAAACCTTCAAAATTTAAAATATATTAGTTATTAAAAAAAAAAGTAGGACGTCTTATTTTTTTTTTTCCTAAGCGTTTTGCAAATTCTTGTAGAGGAACTCCTGACGCGAGTTTTCAGAGATAATTTTCTCCTTGTGGGAAAGCAAAATTTTTAATATCTTGAGAATGATACGCCAAAAATCCTAAATAAGGATGTTCATTTATTTGCAGTTAAAAGTACTGACAACGATCAATTTGATAAACATAATAATATTTTTATGCTTTTTTTTTGTTTTAGATCAAAATCGCATATCTAGAGAAAAGCACACATCTGATATTTATTTTTTAATAAAAATTTGCATACTGAATGACTATTTCTACTGTAATTTTTAACCTAATTATTATTTAAATTAAAACAAGAAATATGTTATCCGAGCTCTTTGTTCTGAGTTCCCCCCAAATCAATAAGCTTTCGGCGATTATAAATTGAAATAATTGCACCAAATTTCATTCTATTTCAGTTTAGACACTTAACCTGCATAGTACATTAGGAATAAACTCAGGAAATATACTTATGCATTCATGGGTGCATACAGGATTTTTTCCAGGAGGTTGCTAAAATT
Organism: Amaurobius ferox; assembly: GCA_951213105.1. NCBI lineage: Eukaryota > Metazoa > Arthropoda > Arachnida > Araneae > Amaurobiidae > Amaurobius > Amaurobius ferox. The sequence goes on from OX578147.1 coordinate 9,992,090, forward strand.
GATTGCATTCAAAATTTTGGGGGATTACTATCAACCTTGAAATGTGTATTGCAACAAAGTACATTTGAATGGATGGTATAAGTATCACATTTTAAAAATTAGTGTGTATACCACTTTTGAAAATTTGTAGGAACTAATTTTAAAGAATTAGTGTCGAAAACCCGGATCATCCGACTCTCCCTGAGACATGAGCAGCAATTTGGACGGCAGGTTAAGAATTAGTGTCGAAAACCCAGGCCGTGCGACTCATCCGAAGCCATGGAGCAGCAAGGTGGGTTGTTGTTGTTGTTGAGACCCAGACCGTCCGACCTACCAGAAAGGCAGCAAGGTGGGTGTACCACTTTTAAAAATATTCCTTCTTTCATAACAGAATTCTAGCCTTCCTGGAGACAGAGCAACCAAACTAACAAATTGGACATTCATAAACATGCCAAATGCAATAATCCAAAGTTTCCATTTAAGTATAAGTTTAAATTGTTTTTATTAATATATACGGGGGAGAAAAAACACACACAATGTGGTTGAATGTTTTAACTCCAAAAAGCATTTTTCTTATTTTTTTTCTCTCATAATGACTTTTAATTAAATTAACAATATTCCAAGGGGGTGATTTGGCATCCCCCTAAATACGCCAATGCATACATTCAATTATACGTAAAATTAAATTGGACGTGTGGTTTATGACTTTCCGACATATCATAAGGACTTTTAGAGTAAATGTCGAACAAACGGTAAATGATGGATAAATAAGGGACAATGACCATTGTCTGTTACTCAGAGGTGCGCGTTGTCTACATGGTAGTGAAAAAATTACAGTGGTGATTCCTCTTACTAACTAATACTCACGGAATTATGAATATTATCTGCAATCCAGAGGGTCCGCATGTTTACACATTTCACACTGTATAAACATGTAAGAAAGAAACGTTGCGTTCCCTTTATATGTCAAAACTTTAACGGGGTAAACAAATATATTCTTTATATTTCCATTTAATGTATTATATTACTTTATATTAGTTTGTTGTATTCTTCTGTCGATTTTTGTTTTCATGTTACTTAATTTTAAAGTCAGGGAGTTCTTTGTTGGACACGCTGCATATATAAATTATCATACAGTGAATCATCCATCATGTGGAATACAATGGTTTTGAAACCTCTCTAGTCTATCATTGGATTTTCAAACTATTTTTATTATATATCTATATATATATAAATATATATATTATATATATATATATATATATATGTGTGTGTGTATATATATATATATAGTTACAAGCGTTCCTATCATTAGTAAAAGAGTTATTATATAGTCTCCTACTACATGTCAAAACTTCAATTAATAGTATATCTGGTCATTTTGATCACATGACAATGAGACATTTTTATTCACTAATTAAACTATGGACTTCTGTATTTTTACCTTTCTTATATACATTGTATAATGTATGAGGAAAGAATTGTGCCGGAGTCGAAAATTCTAATTCGAGTTTTCGATGGGAGAGCATGTTTCAAGCATCCCTGAACGTTTTCACACGTTTTTGAATCACACGTTTTTGATATGATGTCTGTGTGTGTGCGTGAGTGAGAGTGCGGAGATGATAACTGATGAACGAATGGACCGATTCAATAGAAATTTGATACAAAAATTACTATCCATGAATACTGGAAGCCTATTGTTTTTATACGCAATCGAATGTTTAGAACCCCCTAAATTTATGAGTGAACTTTTAAAAAATCTTCAAAAAATTAAAATCTTTTATGAAGTAACGTAAATAGTCATTTATTATTTAATTTTTCGTTAGACAACGATTGACACAAATTTTAGAACGCTAATATGAACCGTTCTCGAGCTATTGCACATTTTTACAAGAAATTATCAAAATATCATATGAAATAAAAAAAAATTACATTCTGTGAAATATGTTCACTTTTCATAAGTAATATCATACGATAAATTTGATGACAGTATTCTCGTAGATCTAGCTACTTTTTTCATAACAAAAGCTATTTTTGATATTACTTTTGTATTTGGACGCCAATAGTCATTTATCTACTACAAGAATACCGTATTTCTCCCTCCATAACGCTTGGCGAGATTTTTGCAGAATGTCGTCAACTTGGCGAATTTTTAAAATTTGCCAAATTAACGGAAATATAGCTAAATTGATATAAAATGACGCTTAATCATTGAAAATGACGACTAGGTGATTTGGCGACTATTTTAAATGTTGTTAAAATGACAAAAACGTGGCCAAATTAATAAAAATGACACCAAATTTGAAGTAATGTCTCGCAAATTTCGATTTCCGTCTTATATCGGGCATACCACAGACTACTATACAGACCTGTCACTCTGGATAGTTTCGTTTTCGCGGCGGCCATTAGAGATAGACCAAACATTGGGTTGGCGCGCTCTTGGCGATGGTCTGGTTTGATTCGAGCCCTTGGCGATGATCTGGTTTGGGTCCAAGCCGATTTTCAATGTTATAACCCTATTTCGCTCGGCGAAAACTTTGAACAACAGACTAGCGTGGTTTGAGTAACCGTAACTAACGTGAAAAAGGATTATTTGTTAAGTGTTTAGATCATTTTATAGAAATGGATTGATAAAAGAAAACTGGTTGCGTTACAGGGTATGTAATTTATGTTTATTAAAATTGAAATAATTTTAGTTATCACCATCCTACATACGTGTTCATTATAAGTATACACGTGTTCATAAGTATACACGTGTTCATATAAGTATACATGTGTTCATCATACGAAATTAGTGCTGTGTTGTTATTACTGCCGGATTAGACTAAATTTTAAGAGGTAGTGGTATAATTAGTTAAATATTTTCCGTATTTTTATAAAATGTGAAATAATTGATATTTGGATAGCTTTTTCTTAGTTGAATGTGATATAGTATGTGTATATATTTATGTAAAATTTTTATTAAGTGCCTTATGGTGAAAAATTCCCCCCCCCCCCTCGGGTAATTAATGATTGAGTTCCACAACTTCGATAGTGCATTTATGTAAATTTGATATTTACTATATGAATATTTTTATATTAAAAAAAAAAAGTCTATTATCAGTATCCCAGAATAAATTAAGAACGATCAACACGCTAGTATACTTTTTAGACTGAAAGTATTATATAATATTTCAGTCTTTTGAGTATGTTAGCTTGTAATTTTTTGTGCATTATGTTTTATAGTGAGACAATGCAATGTGTGTATTTTTTAATCTATTTTATGATTATTTGAATTAAATATATAACTATGTTTATTTAAATATTCTTAAACTAATGAATATATTTATGTTGCAGATTAATGTATTTTTAAATCCTGATCCTTTCTATAGTTTCAAAAATTATAAAAGTACAGTCCTCAACATTTTGTTCCCCTCCCGTTTTAAAAAAAATCGCCAAGCGAGCGATAACGCGCCAAATCTGGCAGACGCATCGCACTTCAGTTGGTCCATCTGACTAGCGCTAGTGTCTATGGGACATCCCATGTTAGAAATGTTGCCATAGGATCCTATGGGAGTGAGCCTTCTGAATATAGTATTCTGTGGGGCATACTTACTGGTATATAACAAATACTCTTCTCTCAGCTTCTCTGAAACAGTTGGTGAGGCATTAAAGTAACACTTGGTGATGCATTAAAGTAACACTTGGTGATACATTAAAATAACACTTGGTGATGCATTAGTAAAGTATTTTAATACATGGACTATATCGCTTATTGAGTATGCTATCAATACTGATGATTGTTTATTTAGAGTTTAGCGAGGTATAAGTTAATTGGGTACTTTGAAAGAGTTTTACATGTTGTCATCCGGAATATCACTAAATGTACATTTCAACGATAAAAACACAGCGCCGTGGATCTTATACATTATGTGTTTACTGTAAAACTAGGAAATACATTGCATTATATAAGGAAAGTTATTTGCTGCCCACATCAGATTTTTTGTGTTTGTATTTGAAGTACTGGTAATATAACTCAAGAAGACAAGCCTGTTCTGTCAGAGAATTAGATATGTGGATATATTATATACAATAATTGCTATAGTTTGAAATTGTTCCTTATGAATTGAATGATTTCAGCACAAAATAATAAAAATTCAAGGTTTTCGTTGGATAATTTTTCATAGTAAGCAATAGTGTACCAGTTGAGTCTGAGCTGATAGAAAAAGAAGGTCGGAACCAAAATACAGTGATGGTGACTTCTCACTTAAGCGATTCTCAAAGGATTAAAAGTGGTATGACTGAGACTCCTAGACGTAAGAGATCGTACTATTTCCCAAAAATAATTTTGATACATACATTATTTACTATTATTTTGACTGCATTAATATAATGATTCTGGGTGAAATATATTTAACTTGAAATATGTATTAAAATGTAATTAATAAACTAAACAAATATTATAACTTATCACAGCTTATTCAGGCGTATAAAAGCATTTTAAATAAGGCAAGAAAGAAACGAGAACTTGATTTAATGATTAAAAGAACATCTGGCAAAGTGTACATTCACCATTGATCCGTTCGTTGTTATCCGTATTTATCCGTTCGCTTATCCGTACGCTTGCTTCTCTTATTAACGGCACAAATTATTGAGGAACTCTTTAACAAATAAATGAAATTGATTTAAATTATTCTTTTCGCTTTCGGGAATATCTTCTCCGCGGTCTTCATAACTTTTATACCCGTACATTTCATCATACTTATTTTTGAATTCAAGAACACCATCTTCATCTTCCAAGCACCATCTCATAAATAGCTCCAATTTTTTCCATTTACCTCCTGCATAATTCCAAATGCTCATAGGATCAGTCTCCTCCATTGATACACAAATCTGACACATAGACTCAAAAGATAAAATAGTTTCTTTTTTTAATTCTTGTATTTGTTTAACGGATAAACAAAGCCAAGTAAAAAATGTTTCAGCTTCTTCCAACTTATTATAGTTTATTAGGTTAAAGTGTATCCGTATTAAACGAGTCCGAGTACCGCTTGCATCTCTTATTGTAAAAGACTTCTTGAAATCATTTATTTCGTCTGCAGAGGTAAAACACCAAGATAAAAACATTCTCAATTTTTCCCACTTACCACCGGCGAACATTCGCGTTCTGTTATCACTTTCCCCAGACTGATGTTTTCTTCTAAAGCTACATATCAATCTTTCACAAACATTTCTTCCAATTACATGGGCCACATCTTTCTTATATTGTTTAATCTCTTCTTCAGAAGAAAGACTCCAGTTGGTAAATTCATTTGCAAGATCTACTTGATTTGCAATTACTAATTTCTTGCATTTAACCATTCCTTGACGACAATAGATTAACGTTTTTTTGAATTCTGCTGCTTTTTCTTCTGTGGAAAAGCACCACTTGATCACTTTTTCAATAGCTGTTAATTCGTTATTATATGAATATTTCTTCAGGCATGTATTTTTTCCATAGTCGGAGTAAATCATTTTTTCCTTAAGTTTATTTATATCCACATCATTTAATGCGCTCCACCTGATGAATGACTCAACTTCATGCCATTCTTCATCTGCTATAAAATGAATACAGACATTATACGCTTCTTCTTTAAAGCAAAGCTCTTTTTTGAACTCCTGTATTTTCTCCTTAGAAATATAGCAATTTGATACAAATTCATCCATTAATCCCCATCTCTTTAATTGAATTAGCTTTAAGCATGTTACTGCTCCTTTCCTAGACGAAATAATATTCTCTTTCTCTTCTTTAGTTGCATTGTCTAATATCCATTCGATAATTATTTTATCTTGATAAGTATAGTTTTCTTGTGTAAATAAGTGAAAAAGTAATATACTGCTCGCATTATGTGTGTCATATGCATCACCATTGTAAAAAAGACAATCTGTAAAAACAAATCTTCTATACGGTTCGGGTATTTTGTATAAAAATTCTCTTAAAAGTTCTTTATAGTCATAAAATAATCCTTCACCAATCTTTTGATGTCCTTTACAAGCCCCGATCTTATTTGTAAAGTTTTTTAAAATTTCAACATAACTGCTGTGTGGTAAAAAGTCCCACATAAGTCTTGCAGTTTTCAAAAAGTAATCTTGGTACGGAAAATCTAGAAATAGTTCTAATATTCTAGAATATATAAAATCAGGATCCTCTTCATATTCTGTGAGGTCTTCCGTTAAAAGTTTTATCTGTGTACCCCGTCTCATTTTTGAAAATAGGAAGCACAAGACTTCAGTATAATAGTGTTTTGGCACCCATTGTTCAAGCCATTCACTTTCTCTATAACTAGCTGTCCGAAACACATCTTCAAAATCGTTGAAAGTAATGGAATCATCCATTCCTTCTATGCTATTGTTAACTGCCTCCAGAGCAGCATAAATTAGAGCACTTTCATCTCTGATTAAATTGGTTTGCTCTAAGCAATATTCCACTACATCTTTGCTTCCACTCTTTACAGCCATCTGCAGCCAAAATAAATCAGGGTCAGTGTCTCCTCTTATTTTATCTACCTCATCCTTAAGATAATAAGACCAAAACTTTACAAAATGTGGTTGCTGCATCAAACTTGGGTATTCAGGATTATAAAATTCTTTTTTTTCTTTCTCTGTCATTTGCTTGTCCAAAGCGGGAATATGTTGATTCATGCAATAAAGAAGAGCCAATTTATACTTCTGTTTAATTGATAGACATTCGTCCATAAACATAGCTTCTGCTGTTTTTTTACGATTTACGATACCACGTGATGTGATAAATGTGCTGCTGTTAAAAAAGTTGAAGCTATAATTACGTGAAAAACCGAGAGTTATTTCGTGATATTTTGCCCAAGTAAGCAAACGCTTTCCGATTAATAAGACAGCACCTATTGCTTTTTCCTGCAGTTCTTTTGTTAGACACAATTTATCTAATATAATCCTCGCCTTTTTTTCTACTATTTCAGCCCAGAGTATCTTTCGTTGTTCCTTAGAGCCTGTCTTATTTTCATCATATTCCGAGTTGAATACGCAAAGAATTTCTTTCTTCAACTGATGGTTATTGCATAATTCAACAGCAAATTTTACTGCTGCAAAATTTTCCAGTGACAGCATTCTGCTCTTTGAAATATCAAGTAAATGAACTTTTCAAAACAAATTTAAGGCCGTGGTAGATGATTACATGTATGAATTATAGGCTCTATATGACTTCAAAATGTATAAAAACCCTTAATCTTTGTTCTTCTGTAAAAACTGAAAATAAAAAATAAAAAAATAATTGTATATTATAACATTACTTAATTTTGACGACATCCTAATTTTAAATTATTTAGTAACTAAAATACTACTTTTTTTAACAGACGCAAATGAAATAAATTCAGGGAAAAAATAATCTCAATAAGTTTAGAAAAACGAAGGGAATTGAAAAATGTGTATTCTTCTTAACAAATTTTTACAATATTAAGTGAAGTGAGAATGATACCAAGTTTAGAAGCGTATGGGATGTTGTCTTAAGGGGGAGTCTCACTCATTGACTCCGTATACCATCAATGCAATTTTATAAAAATGAGCAGTAATAACAAAATTCTGAATATGAAAGTCTGAAATTTACTTTGCTTGTAAAATACGCTTTTCTGAATCTTCTATTACAATTAGAACACGCTTTATAGTTAGTGAATATATTAAATTGATTTTCAAAAAAAGGCATCTTTCCTAATTTTGGCTTATTGTGTGGTGGTGCCATCTAGAAATAAAATCAGTAACTATGTTTTAAAAATCGCCAATTGTTTAACTAAGGTATAGCAACCCACTAAACCGCCAAAGCAGTAATACATCGACGAGTTCATTCCATCCGAAGAATCCGAAGGTAATGGGCATGGTAGGAAGTACAGGGGTGGAAGTTTGCCTAGGAAGAGTGGAGTCATTTTCGCTTTGTTCCATCCCTCCCGCAAAACGGAGTTCTTCAACTTCAGAGAACATTGTGTTTCTGCTTTCTGCCGTACCGGGGGGGGGGGGGGGGGGGCTGTATTCTTGCGCTGGCCTACAGTACTGGGAATTGGATCAACATATTGCTTTGGTATATTTTTAACGATAATAACATAATAGATTTATTCCCATAGCAAACTTTATACATAAAAGAACATATTTTTACCGATTAAAGAAGTGTTTCTGAAGTCTGAAATTAAAATTAATTCGTTAGTTACAGCATAAATAGTTGATTAAATATATCAATCGTTTCAGAAGCAAAAAATACCCTCCTTCATCAGACAAGAAGTTCTTTGCTGGTGTGGTTGCTCAGAAACTGATTGATGTATTCAACCAAATGTTTATGCTGTTACTAATAACGAAATATTTTTAATTTCAGATTATTTAAGACAGCAGGTTTAGCGAATATATTTTATGTTATAAAAGATGTATTACTACAGATGTATTACTACATCTGAGTTAGGGATGGATATAAGACATGAAGTAAGGAACAATAGATCATCAATTAGAAAAATCTAGGCAATAAGCAAGTATTGTAAGAAAACATACTTGATATTTGTTAAACTTTTACCATTTAAAGCAGAGCCTCAGCTATTTTTTGTTAGCTACGGTATTCGGTTTCAACTTCATTATCGATTTTTGGCTTTTGGCGTCCATGTCAAAATGACCCCCCCCCCATTTGTTTTTCAGAATCAGAAATTTAATTTTAATGATAAAGCAGGGCTTATCAAAGAAAGCACCACCATATCGTAAAAACAATTACGCCAAACACCGTTGGAAGTTTCCAGTTTTTATTAAATTTAGACAAATACTCCCCCTCCCCCAAATACATAAAGTGAAATAAATCATAATAATATATAAATCATGTCTGTTTGAAAACGCTATCGAGTATTATCAATATAGGTATTAATATGTTAACAGTCAAAGACGTTTTTATATTGTTTAAAAATTTTTTTAGAATTGTTACTATTTTTAAACACATTAATTCTTGTGAAATTGTTACAAAAATACTCAAAATAGAAACGTATTGCATGCAAAATTTGATTAATAACACTTTTCATTCTAATAAAAATAGGAAGTATTATATTTTATGTAAAATATACATTTAAAATGCGCGTTTTAAAAGCATAAAATTTTTCGAGACTCTCGGATAAGGAGTTTGACAGTCGATAGCTTACAAAAAGACCCATAGAAATGCGCCATTATCGCTATAAACGGCAAGAGAAAGTAACCCGGCTTCTCGCCAAGCACAGCCGTCGTTCCCACAGGAGTTTCAATGGCCGCTTTTGCGCCAGCCTGTATATGTAGGAGCCTTATCGAAGGGCATTGCACACAAATCATTCGAAAAGTGAAATGAGGGAAAAAGCATGCTTCGCGATGAGATGAACTTTAATTTGGTGTACGGGTAGATAATTCTAAAAGGAAGAAATGTGCAATTTTAGTTTTCCAATATTTCATTTATTAGGGGCTTCTGCACACCAAAATATTCGATTTGCCGAATAAATGTGAAACACGAATTATTCAAAAATGTACATTATTCAGAAGTTTTTTATTGCGAGACAGTTTTCAACGGGTATTCGGCTAGTAAAGTTAAATAAACTAAAATAGTAAGTAGCATTCGGGTTAATTACATTATATTTAACATTTATTTTAAAATTACAATTTTTCGTGGTGATGAAATTTTTTTGAGCACCACTGTACATTCTATACCGCAATATATCTAAGAATTTATGGACAGGAACGGTCATATTTATCTTACTGAGTTGTTATGCTTCATGTATATGTTAGAGATTATAATAAAATTGTTTCAAGTTTAAATAGTACAATCTGCTTTGTATATATTAGTAAATATTTTAAGTTTTGTCTTTTAGTTAATAAGTTAAAACTATTTATGTCAAGAATGAAAATATGTTTAAAAATGCAATTTAATGTTTAATGCGATATGCATAAAAATAAAAGCCAACAGTCCAAGAAAAAATTTAAAACAAATATTTGGATGATTATATAATGTATAACTATAAGTGACACTTAAACAATTTGAAACATTTTAATGATAACATACAGATAAACAGTTGTAAATAACAAAATTTCAGTTCAGTTTATAATTTGTAAAGAATAATATGAAAAGTATTTAAAAATGCAATAATCTTAATATTTTCAAGATACTGATGTAAGTTTTCAGATGCTGAAATATTTAAAATGGAAACAAAATATGTTCAGTTCGCTAATAGTAATTTAGTGTTATTAGTAAAGGTTGGATAGAAAAATGCTTTGAATGATTTTGAGTACATTTAAAAGTAATAATAATTCTTCATTTTTGTGTAAACTGTAAAAGTTCTGGTTATTTAATTTGAAATTCTATCAAGAATTAGGTGGGTGGATGCATTTTAACAATGTAATATTATGGAATATTTTAAAAATACACGTAAATTTAATCTACACACTTGATATCGCATTTTAGATAATAACAATTTTACGAAAATATTCATTAATAATACAATATACTACTATGAAATGGATGGTGCGCATTTTTTTATTCACATAATTTTGAAGCTAAACATGAATGAAAAATGTTGTTTCAACGTTACACGGGAATGTATTCTATGCACGCGAAATCTGACTTAAAAATTAACCCGTATTTTAGAAAATAATAAATAATAATGAAACATACTACAAAGAAATGAGTGTTCTGCATTTTGTTAATTCACATAATTTTGTATTTAACATGGATGGAAAGGGATGTTTCAACTTAACACAGATACGGTAATCTGTGCGTCCGAAATCACAGATATGAAATCACTATCTACCAGTAAAACCAAAATGATGCAACTTAGTGCTAGTGATATTATCATGCAAGGAAAACTAAGATGGAGGTGGCAAGCTCGATCAAAATTGCTTTTGACAGAGAATTTTTATTGAAAAAGCCAAAACCTTAGCCACTTCTAAATAGTTGAGAAAAACCGGGATATTATTAAAAATCTGGAAACCGAGAGGAATCATAGAAGACCTGAAATTTCTCGGAAAAACTAGTAGATCTTGCAGCTGTGTATAAATATTACGGCTTACCTTTCGGCGTTGTAATTCTGCTATATCAGCATACCGATGTCATATCAACTCTTGATCTATAGATGAAGAAATCCACATAGATGAATACATTCACAGTTGAACTCTTGAAATCATGTTTACGAATTTTTTCCACGTGCACTATGTAGTTGTTGTTACCACGTGAGGCACATTTCTCAAACAAAATATATATTTTCAAGCTGGGAGAACAGAACGTTAAACTTGTTTGCAACAGATACTTGACCAGCTAGTGAATGGTAAGATAAACTAAATCCGTTCCTTAGGGTTCTGATCCGACAGATCCTGTGCTACGAACACAGATTAATAAATACAAATATTTCACTCGACTTTCAGCGCCCCCAACCGCCAACCAAAATATCAAGGTTGGCGCGTTTGGCGATGGTCTGTGAAGGTTTTCGCCAAGACTTTCTGCTAATATAACCCTATTTGGCACTGAACAAAACACTTGGAACTTGGAAGAACTTTGCTGCTTTGTTCTATCATCGCATGCACATCTCATGTTGTTTACACGTGGTAAACATATTTTCGCTGCTATTTTATGGATTACTAAAATAAAAGGAATTACGTTTAAAAGGTATGTAATTTATTTTTATTTAAGTAAAAAAATTATTTGTTATCTATCCCATATTCCATCCTATGCACGTGTTCATCATAAGAAATTGGTGCAGTATTATATCATTGCCGCCTAGATTAAATTCTAAGAAGCAGTAGCATTATTAGTTAAAAAACCTTTTCCGCATTTATATAAAATGTATAAAAATTGATATTTGAGTAGCTTTTTCTAGAGAAAGTTGAATATACTGTTGGATGTTGTTGTTGTTGAAACCCAGACCGTCCGACCTACCAGAAAGGTGTAAGGTAACTTCTTGGACGGTCGGGAAGTGCCACCCAATTTAGACCGGAACCTAGTGGGGGAGGCATCCACAGGGACCGTACCCTCCTTCCCCTACCACCAACCTCTCGGAAGGACTTTCGGACCCACATGTTTAACGTGATCGTACTCCGCATGAACACGGCGGCAGTTTTGGCAGTGGCTGGAATAGAACCCGGGCCTACCGAGTGCAACTCCAGCGCGCTAACCAATGGGCTACCGCGCCCTATACTATTGGATGTGTATATATTTTACATGCTTTTTATTAGTGTATTTAAAATATATATATATATATATATATAATAACAGCAGAATAAATTAAGAACAAAGCAATTTCACTATCAACACGCTAGTATACTTTTTAGGCTGAAAATATTATATAATATTTTAGTCTTTTGGGTATGTTAGCTTGTAATTTTTGGTGTATAAAGATTTACAGTTATGCAATGCGTCAATTTATTTATTTAGTTTATGATTGCATGAATTAAATATATATCTGTGTTTATTTATTTAAAATTCAACATATTACAGATAAAAGTATTTTTTAATGCTGATCATGTTTATAGTTAAAAAAATTATAAAAGTAGAGTTCCGTAATTTTTTTTTCGCCGCATTAACATAAAATCGCCAATTGAGCGATAGTCGCCAAATCTAGCAGTCGAGCTTTTTATACGTCATAGCTGAGATGGTTGGCTCCTCGAACGCTAGTGTCTATGCGAAATCCTATGTTAAGGATGTTGCCATAGGTTCCTATGGGAGTGAACCTTCTGAATATAGTATTCTGTGGCTACGAAGTGATCAGATTGGCTTCAGAAGGCTCACTCCCATAGGACCCCAGGGGGGTGCCACTCCTCTGCCACGAACATTTCTGTGACGTCAGTTGGAGTTAGAGTTTACTTGCAGAGCGCGGCACAAGATGGCGCGCGGGATTTATTTATTTTTTGTTTGAAACAAGTGTATTTTTAAAGTGTTTATTGGTTTCGAAGACTTCTTACAAGTTCAACAAGAATTTTAATCAAAGATTTGCATCTTAAATTTCAGGCAATGCTAGCTTTTTTTATGTGAATAAGTAAGTGTTCTTTTCGTAATATAATGTATATTTTAGAGTCGTGTTTCCCAGCGTCAGATACATGCAAAACAGATACAGTATTGAAGAATAGGACTCATTTAAATTCGTTTATTAAACCAAAGATATTTTTTATTAAGAAATTAATGACTAAAAGTACATTTATATTTTCAAAATTTATTTATATTCCTTTTTTAAGGTTGAATAATGCAAATTTTAATCAAAAATTTTCTTTTAAAGTAGTCAACATTGTAAAATTTATATTAATTTGGGAAAATGCACTTCTTTCTTGAAACATTAGTTTAGTTCATGAAGTTCCATTATGTAGGATTTTTAAATCTTAAAAGATGAAAGTACAGTATACTTATTCATTTCATTTTACAGCAAGTTATTTGTATCTTTATATATTTTCTAATGATGTTCTTGTAATGTTTGAAAAATCGTACAGGATTTAATCTCGCACATTTTATATTAATTAAATTTTATTACATTACATTTTATTAGTTAAATTTTATTACATTACATTTTATTAATTAAATTTTATTACATTCAAAAAATGGGGGGGGGGGGGGGAGTACGATTTAAGAAAATAAACAGGCGCGGGTTTTCAAGGGGATAAAGGTTGGGAACCGCTGCTTTAAATCAGATTGCAAGTTGTGTACATGTATGTGCATGCAAATTGTGAATAAAATTCATATAAATTATAGAAGCATCACATAAATCATTTACTAGTTAGGCACAAGTACATCCCTCCCCCCCCCCCTTAAAAAGACATAAAACTCTTAGTCTTAGCGTTTTAATTATTGTTTTGATTTTCAATTATTAGAGATAACATAATCGAAAATAACTTTATTTATATGCATTTAGAAAGAAATTACGCAATGTTTATTTGTGTATAATGAAAATTTTAGAATGATTGGTTGTTTAGAAAACTTTCTGAACATATTTTTGTAAATTTGCGTATTTAAAACAAAAGTCATTTACATTATAGAAGCATCACTTAAATCGTTTACTAGTTAGGCATAAGTACATCCCTCCCCCCCCCCCCTAAAAAGACATAAAACTCTTAGTGTTAGCGTTCTAATTATTGTTTTGATTTTCAATTATTAGAGATAACATAATCGAAAATAACTTATTTATATGCATTTAGAAAGAATTTACGCAATGTTTATTTGTGTATAATGAAAATTTTAGAATGATTGCTTGTTTAGAAAACTTTCCGAACATATTTCTGTAAATTCGCGTATTTAAAACAAAAGTCATATACATTATAGAAACATCGCTTAAATCGTTTACTAGTTAGGTATAAGTACATCCCCCCCCCCCTAAAAAGACATAAAACTTTTAGTGTTAGCGTTTTAATTATTGTTTTTATTCAATTTCGCACATTTTATATTAATTAAATTTTATTACATTACATTTTATTAATTAAATTTTATTATATTACATTTTATTAATTAAATTTTATTACATTCAAAAAATGGAAGGGGGGGGGGGTACGATTTAAGAAAGTAAACAGATTGCCCGTATATTTCTCATCATGAATCAATATACTATAATACATTTAATTTATTATTCTGAAAGTATATCATGGTGTATGGGTTAAACGATTAGTTTCTATATTTTTATATGTTTACATTGAATTTCGATTTGTTATAAATTATCTGTTTAATCTAAAAAAAACTAATAAAATCAAGTGTTTTGCAATAAGTTCTTCACTATAAAAGCATCACTTAAATCGTTTACTAGTTAGGCATAAGTACATCCCTCCCCTAAAAATACATAAAATTATTAGTGTTAGCGTTTTAATTATTGTTTTGATTTTCAAATATTAGAGATAACATAATCGAAAATAACTTTATTTATATGCATTTGGAAAGAAATTACGCGATGTTTATTTGTGTATAATGAACATTTTAGAATGATTGCTTGTTTAGAAAACTTTCCGAACATATTTCTGTAAATTCGTGTATTTAAAACAAAATTCATTAAAAATAACATCGCCTCCTGTAATAACATTGACTGGTTTCAAAAAGCGAAACGAAACTTTCAGATGATTTATATTTTTCAGAAAGGGAAATACAGTTTTATTATATATGTACCCTTCCAAAAAACCCTACACTGCATATTTAAGTTGTGTTCAAGTAAAATTAATGTTATTTGAGTATTTATTTCATATTTTAAATTAAAAAAAAAGATTAAATTAACTTTGTTAGCATCCTTTAACATTGGAGTCTACCGGGCCGCTCCTGACATTTAACTCCAAGTGACGTGGCGTCTTTACGTGCTCTCATTGGCTAGAGCTGAAGTGGCGCAACCTTATAGATATAGTAACCTTGGCACAGACACTAGCACTCGTAAGTTGGACCAAATCACGTCTGTCAGATTTGGCGTGTTATCGCTCGCTTGGCGATTTTTTTTAATTCAGGTGGGGGAAAAATATACAGGACTGTACTTTTCTAATTTTTCAAACTATAGAAATGATCAGGATTTAAAAATACATTAATCTGAACATAAATATATTCATTACGTTAAGTAAATTTAAATAAATATAGTTACATATTTAATTCAAATAATCATAAAATGGATTAAAACACAGACTCATTGCATTGTCTCACTGTAAAACATTATGCACAAAATATTACAAGCTAACGTATTCAAAAGACTGGAATGTTATATAATATTTTCAGTCTAAAAGGTATACCAGCGTGTTGATTGTTAAATTAGTTGATGCTTAATTTGTTCTGGAATACTGATAATAGACTGTTTTTTAAAAATACATTAATATGAACATAAATATATTCATTAGTTTAAGTAAATTTAAATAAATATAGTTTAATAATAAAATAAGTGAATTTAAATAAATATAGGGATACTGATAATAGACTGTTTTTTAAATATAAAAATATTCTTATAGTAAATATCAAAATTACATAAATGCACTATCAAAGTTGTGGAACTCAATCATTAATTGCCCGGGTATGGGGTAAATTTTCCACCATAAGGCACTTAATAAAAAATTTACAAAAATATATACACATACAATATCACATTCAACTTAATTAGCTCTAAGAAATAGCTATCCAAATATCAATTATTATGGAAAATATTTTGTAACTAATTATACTTCTACCTCTTGGAATTTAGTCTAATCGGCAGTAACAATACCGCACTAATTTCGTATGATGAACGTGTAACCTTATGAACACCTGTATACTTATATAATGAATACGTATATAGGATAGTGATATCTAATATTATTTCAATTTTAATAAAAATAAATTACATACCCTGTAACGCAACCAGTTTTCTTTTGGCAATCCATTTCATGAAATGATCTAATCACTTAACAAATAATCCTTTTACACGTTATTCAAATCACGCTACAATGTATACTACAGGGTTATAATATTGAAAATCGTCTTGGACCCAAACGAGACCATCGCCAAGAGCTCAGACGAAACCAGGACATCGCCAAGAGAGCGCCATCCACATATTGATCCAATTTTAGGCCATCTCAGAGGGCGCTGCGAAATCGAGAGTGACAGGTCTGTATATATTAGTCTGTGGTTTAAATGATCCTACGTTGGATATTTCCAACATTTTTTTCATTCATATCAGCTATGCAGGCTCCATGAGCTAAATTATTTTGCGTTAAAGAAATACAGCAATTCTTTTACAACTCATTCTACATATTTTTTGTTTACATTTTACATAAGTGAAAAATAGGCTTCGTTGTAGAAATAATCAAATTTGGATGATCATTTACTCAAATATATTGCAATTGCGTTGTTTCAGTATGTAGATGCACATAATTTAAGCAAAAATAAAGGGGTTTTAGGACTGACGCAACACTCAATATGAATTAAAAAGAACTTTAAAAATCATGATTTTGAAACAAGATGGATGCCATATTTCATTTTGAAATGGGTCACGTGATCTCTTTATAAAATGGTCACATGATCGCTTCATATAAGAGGTGTAATTATTATTTTAATTTTTATTTTAAAATCTACTGAATATATTTTGCTGAAATTTTTTTTATATATTTTATGGGATAATTTGAATATTACCTAAAATTTTCGAGGCAATTTGTGAATTTCAAATCCGCTTAAAAAATGTTTGAGAAATTAGGTCCCATAGGCTTCAATGTATTTCATTTTTTCAACCCGGGTTCAAACCAAAACTAATTGGGTGATAGTATTCATTTATATTCCCATAAGTCCAACAGACCGTCTGAACAACATACTAGAATTTCATTTTGATTAAGTCATTTTTGCGGCAGTTATTATGCTAACAGACAGACAGACAGACAGACAGAAGCCAAGCCAAGACGCTTCGTTACGGGCTTCCATGGGACCGAAGGTCCCTTACGCCCACATCAGAATATAAAAATGTCCGCTGTTGATGATCTTTTCTGAATAGCAATATGGTGGTAATAGCAATCTGCCTCGTGGGGTTGCTTGGATGAGATCAGAGATGGCTCGTGGAGTCCATCTTCATCTTGGAATGGGGAAGTACTTCGACTGGTGGCACGCTGTAAGCAAGAAGGAGGTGGGCGGGGCCAAGGAGAGAGGACCAATAGAAAAACAGTCGCAGTGTTAGGGCGGTGATCAGAGTTTGATCTACAATTTAGAGGTTAGCAGGGGTAAACTAAGTCAAGTTTTATAATTAATTATAAAATTATTATAAATTTTAAAGAAGTTAACAGTTATAAATAACTAACTAGAAAGGGGGTATACAATTACATGGCTAAAAAACACTGCGCTACAGGCGGAGGTTACTGACAATTTCCGATCGAGTTGCAAAGAAAAAAGTAAAATAAATTCATAAATCATTCGTAAATTTAAAAGAAGAAGAATTTATGTTCCAAACAGTAATAATCAATTTGATGCTGATTTGTTATTTATAAAAAATTATAGTAAATATAATGATGGAACTAATTATTTGTTAACGGTTATAGATGCTTTTAATAAATATGCTTGGGCTTTTCCTATAAAAAGAAAAACATCTGAAGAAGTTGTACAAGGTTTTAAACAAGTTTTTAAAGAAAGAATACCAAAATTCATTTTGACAGATGAAGGTACTGAATTTACAGGAAAACAGACCCAAAAATTATTTAAAGATAATAATATACATTGGTTTACAACTAAAAATAAAGAAATAAAATCTGCAATAGCTGAGAGATTTAATAGAAGTATAAGAGAAAAAATTATAAAATATATGCATGCTAACAATACTAAAAGATATATTGATGTATTACCTAAATTATTTAAAAATTATAACAATTCATATCATAGATCTATAAAAATGACATCTGTTGAGGCTAGAGAAAATGAATCTCAAGTTTATAAAAATTTATATACTAAAAAGAATATGAAAAAACCTAAATTTAAGATAGGAGATAGTGTTCGAATATCTACAATTAAGAAAACATTCAGGAAAGTAGATGATTCTACATTCACTGAAGAGATTTTTATAGTTTCTGAAGTATTGAAAACAGATCCAATTACTTATCGATTAAAAGATTTAAACAGTAAAGAAATTGAAGGAACTTTTTATGAAAATGAAATGGTAAAATATAATAAAAAAGATGATGTATATAAAATTGAAAAAATCATAAAAAAGAAAGGAAATAAGTATTTTGTAAAATGGCTAGGATATCCAGATGAATTTAATAGTTGGACATCTGAATTAGTATAAATGAATAAGATGAAATTAATCTATGATTCGGAAGAAGAAGAATATTTTTATGTTATCGATTACGAAAGTTTAAAACAAAGATATAATAGTAGAGTTTGTTATTTTAATCGATTAAGAAGGAGATATAATATATCTCAAGAAGTTGAGGATATGTTTTTAAAATTTTTATATTTTATGTATTATGAAAAATCAATTAACTATTACTATTTTATGAAAAAGATTTGTGATATTTTTAATATTGAAAATAATATAAAAGTTCAAAAAGTTAAAAAGAAATATGAAAAAATATGGAATGATTTCTTACAAAGTATTTCAAGAAATGTTTCCTAATAAATGGAGGTTACAAAAAAGTGCATACACTGTTTGACTATGAAATCAGTAAATGAGTTTTACATATATCATAGAAATGGAAAAATTAATTCCCAAAGTCGTTGCAAATGTTGTGAATCCATAATTAAATATAAAAAATATATATGTGAATGTGGAAAGCAATACACATATACACACAAAAAGAGACATTTGAAAAGTAATTATCATAGTAAGCATGGAAAAAGTATTACAAAAAATGTTTCCTAATAAATGGAGTTTACATTAAAGTCAAAGACTATTAATGAACTTAGAAAAGTAGTAAAATTATTGAATATTAAACAACCTAAAGGTTGTAAGAAGGTTGATTTAATTAAATTATTAACTAAATATATCAGAAAAACAGGGGAATATAAACCTGTTTTAGTAGATTTATTAAATTTAGATTTGTCAGCATACTTGGAAAAAAAGAAAAAAATATTTATTGATAAACCTAAAAAACGTAAAAAAATTAAAAAGATTTTTGATTCTTTTAATTTAAGATTTGATAAAAATGATTTTAAATCTGTCTTTCCTGAAGAAAATGTATTTACAGTAGAAGGAAATCTTGAAAAGTTATTTACAGAAGATAGAAAATGTTGTATATGTGGTAAATATTATGAAGATGAAGAAGAACATATAAAGAAAGACTTAATGATTAAAAGATCAAAACAAAAAAGAAAATGTATTATTTGCGGTATATATTATAAACATTTAGATAATCACATATCAAGTCGAAAACATAAAAAAGCATTAGATGAAGGTAATGTAGAAATTAAGGAATATGAAACTGCTTATAAATCTAGATTAAGATCATACAGAATTAATAATTATAATAATATTAAAATCCCTCTAGAATTTTTAGAAGAGAAAAGAAAGGTTGTAATAGAAAAAATAAAGCATATTATGAAAGAATTTAATGGAATAAAGGTAAATTTTAAATTGTTTTGTTTGTATAAATTAAATGAAGAAATTCAAGAATTTACATTCAAAACTGAGAATCAAATTATATTAAAATCTAATGATTTACATACTTTTTATGATTATGTTATTGACAACTTAATAAATGAATCTGATGATTTTATATCAAAAGGATCTGGTTGGAATCTTGAAGAAATTAAATTTTTGGAATTGAGAATAAATAAGTATCAACCCTTGAGAGGATCAAGTTATATTGATTTACCTGAAAAAATTAAATCTAAACAAGCCATAATAAATGTAAAAAATAAAGATAATAAATGTTTTATGTGGTCAATATTAGCAATTCATCCTGTAAAAAAAGATCCTCAAAGAGTGTCAAAATATGAACAATATAAAGATGAATTAAATTTTAAAGGTATTGATTTTCCTGTTTCATTAGACAATATTAAGAAATTTGAAAAACTAAATAATATATCTGAAAATGTTTATAGTTATGATGGTTCAATTTATCCACTTAGAATAACTAACAATAAATTAGAAAAACATGTAAACTTGTTTTATATGAAAGATCATTATTGTTGGATTAAAAATATGAATAGTTTGATCAGATCACAAATTACTGATAATCAAATATTTTTATGTGATAGATGTTTAAATTATTTTTATTCTGAGGAAAGATTAAAGATACATGTAGAATATTGTAAAGATGCTGTCACAATTAATATGCCTAAAAAAGATGAAGTTATTCAATTTAAAAATCATGAAAGAAAAATGAGAGTACCATATACTATATATGCTGATTTTGAATCTCTCTTACCTAAAATTGAACATGTGAGCAAGATCAAACTAAATCATATACTGTGAAATATCAAAAACATGTAGCAGATGCATTTTGTTATTATATCAAATATGAAAATGAAAACTTTAAACCTCCTGTTGTTTATAGAGGACCAGATACAATCAAAAAGTTTGTATCTATGTTAAAAGAGGATACTCTTAAAATTGAAAAAATTATAGAAGACAAAACTAAAAAATATGAAAATATCAAATCAATGATAGAGTTCGATGAAAATCATTATAAAAGAACTAATATTTGTCATATATGTGAAAATCAAATCTTAAATGATGAAAAAGTAATTGATCATTGTCATATAATTGGAAAATATAGAGGTCCAGCTCATAATGTTTGTAATTTAAATTATCAAATTCCAAAATTTATTCCAGTAAAAATTCATAATTTAACAGGTTATGATTCTCATTTGTTTATAAAAGAACTTGGATTTGATCAATCAAAAATAGATGTTATACCTAATACTGAAGAAAAATATATATCTTTCAGCAAAAAAATAGGAGGTATGAAATTGAGATTTATTGATTCATTTAAATTTATGTCTTGCAGTTTAGATAATTTATCAAAAAACTTGAGACCAGAGAATGAAATAAATAGATATCCTCCAAAAATACGAAAAATGAAATATATTAAATACTTAAAATCAAAATTTAGAGAGACATCATTACATTTTCCTGATGATAAATTAGATCTCATTACAAGAAAAGGTGTATATCCTTATGATTATATGGATTCTAGAGATAAATACAAAGAAACAGAATTACCTTCAAAAGATAAATTTTATAATAAATTGAATGAATGTAATATAACTGATGAAGAATATAAACATGCTCAACGTGTTTGGAAAGAATTTAATATAAAAAATTTAGGTGAATATACAGATTTATATGTCAAAACAGATGTATTAATTTTAACAGATGTATTTGAAAATTTTAGAGATGTTTGTTTAAAAACTTATAAATTAGATCCAGATTGGTATTTTACTGCTCCTGGTTTATCTTGGGATGCTATGTTAAAAATAACAAATGTTAAATTAGATTTATTAAATGATTATGATATGATTCTCATGATAGAAAAAGGTTTAAGAGGAGGTGTTTCACAATGTTGTAATAGATATGGAAAAGCTAATAATAAATATATGAAAAATTATGATAATAGTAAAGAATCCAATTATTTAATGTATTTAGATGCTAATAATTTATATGGATGGGCTATGAGTCAATATTTACCATATGGAGAATTTAAATGGTGTAATGATTATGAAAAAAATTACGTTAAACGTGAATTATATAATAATAAAATAAAAGATGAGATTGGATATATATTTGAAATTAGTTTAAGATATCCAAAAGAGTTACATGATTATCATTCAGATTTACCATTATGTCCTGAAAATAGAATTCCCTAAAATTCGAAACAAGGTAAGTTATTAACAACTTTATACGATAAAGAGAAATATGTAGTTCATTATAGAAGTTTAAAACAATATTTGATTATGGGTTTAAAGGCTGTAAGAGTACATAGAGTATTGCAATTTAAACAATCGAATTGGTTGAAAAAATATATAGATTTAAACACTGAAATGAGAAAGAAAGCTGCTAATGATTTTGAGAAAGATTTTTATAAATTAATGAATAATTCCATATTTGGAAAAACTATGGAAGATATAAGAAAACGAATCGATGTAAGATTATGTTGTAATTATGATCAAGTTAAAAAATTAATTGCTAAACCTAATTTCAAATGTAGAACTATTTTTGATGAAAATTTGGTAGCTGTTCACATGAAAAAAACAAAACTATATTTTAATAAACCGATTTATGTTGGAATGAGTATATTAGATTTATCTAAACATTTAATGTATGATTTTCATTATAATGTTATGAAACCGAGATATAAAGATAATATTAAGTTATTATATATGGATACAGATAGTTTTATATATGATATTAAAACAGATGACTTTTATGAAGATATGAAGTCTATGATTGATTATTTCGATACATCTGATTATCAAGTAAATAATCTGTATAATATGCCTAGATGTAATAAAAAAGTATTAGGTAAAATGAAAGATGAAAATAACGGTGTGATTATGGAAGAATTTGTAGGTTTAAGAAGTAAAATGTATTCAATAAGATTAGAAAAACAGAGTGAAGAATATAATAATAATAATGAAGACCATAAAGAATTTGAAACTAAGAAGTCTAAAGGTACTAAGACTAGTACCGTTAAAAACAGAATATCATTTGAGGATTATAAAGACTGTTTATTAAATAAAAAAGATCAATATAGAACACAGAATTTAATTAGAAGTAAGAAACATGAATTGTATTCAATTCAAGTGAACAAGATAGCTTTATCAGCAAAAGATGATAAAAGATTTATATTAGAAGATGGTATGAATACTAGAGCTTTAGGACATTATAAAAATGTTTACTAATAAATGGATGAGTGCTTAGGTGATATTCGAGCTTTAAATTTTACAAATTCTGAAGAAATTTACTATATGACTTATCTTTGTAATGAATTGTATGATTTGTATATAAAATATGATTATAATAAAAAACTATTATCAGAAAGTTTTCATAGGTTGACTGAATTAATTGAAAAAGAAGAAAATGAAGATATTAAATTGAATGGATTAGGAGTTTTATATGTTATTTCAAAGAATTTATTCTATTGGTCATGAATTTATAAAAAATGTTTTATATCCTAGGATTGAAAAAACAATAAGTCTTAAAACGCTTAGCCGTTCAAATTCGCCGCGAGTACAAAGATGAGCAATCCTTATCTTTCACACCCGGCGCAAATCAATCAACACGCGGCGCGCTTTCTAAAGAGGAAAAATAATGTCATAAAATTCTCTGCAGTGCACAAGTTAGTGCAGTTTTAATATATTAGAGGGTTTATAAAACTATTTTTTTGTTTATAATAACTATTTTTTTTATAAATACTTGATTCATTTCTTTATATTTTATTAAATCATATTTTGTATTATAATAATCTAAAATTTTCTTAAGATTTTTCTTAATATCTCTATAAATCAGGGGGGGATGACCATCCTCTCCTGGATTTGTACCATAATGTATAAAATTAAACCTTTAGAATATCAAAAAGATATTTTTCCAATGGAGTAATTTTATTTATAAAAAAATGTTTACTAATAAATGGAAGAGTTCAATAGACTGAGAGGTTATCCTAAGACGTTTAAATTAAATGATTTATATCCTGGAAAATATGATCTGATATCATTGAAAAAAATTAAAACTAAATATGGAGATACAGTAATCGCAAATTTATATGTGACAGATGAAGAAAGGGGTTATTACCTAGCGAATAAACATGGTATACTTTCTAATGAATCTATATATAAAATCAATAAAGGTAGATATATATTTAAGTTTTCAGGTATGATTAATGATAAATATGAATATGAGTTAGAGGAAGCTTAATACTCTCAAGAGTTAAAAAATCTCTAGAAAAGATTTATAGAATCAAACGGTGGAACAGCATTTTTAAGTCTTAAAAAACTTAGTAAGAATATTAAGTCATATTATAATTTTGAGAAAAAATTTAGTAAAGATTGTATACAATTTATTGAAAAAAGTGATGATTTTCTAAGTGTATATTATATCTATAGATGGCAGCACTAGTAATTCTTTTAATATATCTTTTAATATCTATAGCACTTTGTGTATATATTAAATTTTCCTTCTTTATTTTATATTATTTATAAATTATATTTTAGTCGAAAAGGTCTTAGACGTTAACTTTTTTCGACTAAAAATTATTTTGTCATGTTTATATTTTTAAAAATTAGATGTTTTATTGCCCCGGGGTTGGCTGAATGGATAAAGTCTTAGTCTACTATCAGAAAGATCCTGGTTCAAATCTCCATGTGCACTGTGAATATATGATCCGTACGTTATTTATTAGAATTAATTAGATTTAATTAGTATTAGTCTATATATATATAGTATATTAATTGTATATTCCTTGTCTATTTCAGTCATAGAATAATATGGAGAGAGTTCCTGGCTGTGTTGATATTCTGGAGAGAGTTCCTGGCTGTGTTGAAAAAGGAGCCTGGCTGATAAGGAGTCCTAAGAAAAAAAAAAGGATTTCCCCCCCGTAGACCTTAACCCCCAACGTGTTGAGACGTATTTAAGATCAGATAAGGTCTACGGGGGGAAGGGGGTTTTGCTGAATTTTACTATATTTTATTTTAGATTTGTACATTGGATAGTGCTGCCATCTATCAAATAAATCTTCAACATTCATTCACGCTTGGGAGAGAAGTGATAAAACGAGGAACTTCGCTGTGTCGATAAACACTTTTATTTTTTTTTTTGCTTCTGATATGAGAAAGCTTAAAGAGCCTTTCTATCTGTTCATCTCTATAAAAACACGTCCGTAAATTACGTTTCAATATATTTTGAGTCACTTTGTAATCCTATTTTAGGATCTCTTTTAAAGTTTATTTAACATTTAGAAGTCCTTTTTTTTCAAGCATTTATTTAATTTCACCGTAATTTACCTATATATGGGGGACTAACGGTCCCCTCATAAATATCAAGGTAGCCCCATTATGGGGCTACCTATCTTTGATCATTTATCTAAAATTTGGTCTAAATGTAAAAAAGGCTTATAAAATCATGTTTTTAATATTAAAGAGTCACTATTTTAGGATCTCTTTTAAAGTTTATTTAGAGTTCCTCTTTTTTTTTTTCACGCATTTTATTTAATTTCATCCTTTTTTCACCGTAATTTAACTATGTATGGGGGGACTAACGGTCCCCTCATAAATATGCTATATAATGGGGTTCTCTTTTTTCACGCATTTATCTAAAAAAAAGTTAATATTTAGTCTAAATGTAAAAAAGGCCTTATTTTGATATAAAATCATGTTTTTAATATTAAAATGGATCTATACCTTTTTTTTTATATAAAAAGATAAAAATAAGCTATAAAATATAGTTTTTAGTGTATAAAGTACATGTGCGCTCGTACGGGTATATATATACTACTC
This sequence comes from Amaurobius ferox, assembly GCA_951213105.1. Lineage (NCBI taxonomy): Eukaryota > Metazoa > Arthropoda > Arachnida > Araneae > Amaurobiidae > Amaurobius > Amaurobius ferox. Next base: position 10,017,912 of record OX578147.1, read on the forward strand.
ACGTGTACACACTAGTTATTTAATTAATTATAATTTCATTTATATATCAGCATAATCCCCGCGCTATGCCCATCCAAGTTCCCCACGGCCATGCATGGGAAACAAGAACCGGCGGATATCAACTCCCGCTAACCCTCCTATCCGCTCCTACTATCCACAGACACATGAGAGCCATTCACCACTTCTATTCAATACAACTATTTTTTATACGACTCCCTATCCAAACATAATACTATACAAACCCCTAACATAACTCCATTAATTTTCGCTCTCCTATAAACCGTCTAACAAACCGATATATCAAGATTAACACATCATCTCAAGTATTCATTTTATATCAAGTTTTCAATTTCTAGTCACACCATGGAAGGAAAGGGACTCCCTATGACTTTATGGTTATACAATTTAGCTCCAACCAATAATCAAAAAAAAAATTTGATTACTAGCCATGGAGGTAAAAGTAAGGAGTCAACACTTCATATTAAGAAAACGCCAATATCGTTTGAGATAGTAATTTATGTGGCGCTGAGATAAAATACGTATAATCATGCGCTTTATGAATTTCTATGGCGAAAGGCTTAAAATCTTTATTTAAACTGTCAATTTTGTAGAAATAAATTATTATCGCGATTCAAAGTAGAACTGAAACAATAAAGAATATTCCTGCCTATACAAAATATTTTTACATTTCAATTCATTTTTATCTCCCTTTATTTTGTACTCTATCCTACAACTATGAAAAAAAATCTGATGTGGGCAACACATGACTTTCCTTATATAATGCAATGAATTTACTACTTCTACAGTTAAAAACAAATGTTATTCTTATAGTAGATACTTATATTCTTTCCAAGATATTGAATTTTTTTCAATTAGTCGTCATTTTCATTGATTTAGCGTTATTTTTATCAATTTGGCGATATTTTTGTTAATTTGGCAACAATTAAAAATGTCGCCAAGTTGGCGACATTCCAACAAATTCGTCACCAAAATCTCGCCAAGCCTTATGTACGGAGAAATAAGTTATTCTTACAGCAGATAAATGACTATTGGCGTTCAAATACAAAAGTATCACTCAAAGTATCTTTTTCATGCATGGAACGAGCTAGATCCACGAGAATGATGTCACCAAATTTATCGCAGGGTATTACATATGAAAAGTGAACATGTTTCTCAACAGGAAATAATTTTTTTTTATTTTATATAACTTTTTGATAATTTTTTTGGAAAATGTGCAATATCTCGAGAACGGTTCATGTTAGCGTTCTAAAATTTATGTCAATCGTTTTCTAATGAAAAATTACAAAAGAAATGTCTATTTGCGTATCTTTATTTGTGGTTTTGATTTTTTGACGATTTTTTCAAAATTTCACTCGAAAATTTAGGGGGTTTCTGGACATTCGATTGCGTATAAAAACAATAGGCTTCCAGTGTTTATGAATTGTGATTTTTGTATCAAATTTTGTTTGAATCGGTCCATTCGTTCGTCAGTTGTCGTCTCCAGAGACTCACTGACACACACACACACACATATACACACAGATATCACTTCAAAAATGTTTGATTCGTGATCAGGGATGCTTGAAACGTGCTCTCCCGTCGAAAACTCGAATTCGAATTTTCGACCCCGTCACAATACTTTCCTTATACATTATGTATATAAGGGAAATAATACTGACTAATTATATTCATAATTAATGAACTCTAAATTTAAAAATAATCAAAAGTGCATATACTAAATATTGCGCCTTTCTGTTGTGTCAACTAACAATAAAGCCTTCTTCACTAACACTACCGACACCTCGATATAATTCTCAAAGCATTATGGCATTTTCAAGCGTTTCATCTATAGGAGTTTTATTTGAAGTTAAACCAGACAATAAGTGTTGCTAACGCCATGGTTTAAATATTCATATTGTGGATTTTTAAATTGGAATGACCTCTCATTATTAACTTTCCTATTTAGCATGTAGGATTGAAAACTAACTTTCCTATTTCATGGAGATGGATATCTCTAATTTCATGAGCTGAACAGTTCTCCTCATGAGCTGAAAGTATGTGTGTGTTAAGGTGATCAACTTTCAGCTATGAATTTAATCTAGAAAATGTTCATGAATTAGATAATAATATGCAAAACAATTAATTTACATTATATATTATATACAGGACACAATATGGAATACAAATGTACAAATTTGCATGTTTATTAGTACAAACCCTAACAGCATTTTTTTTCACAGTGACGTATGATTTACGTCACACTGTGAATTTGGGACGTCACAGGACGTCGCAGTACGTCTCTTCAATGCCATATAGAGGTCACAACGAAGACATTTTGGTCATTTTCATGGTCGTTAGTGACGTCGCATCTTAACTTGTTTGTGACGTCACATTGTAATTGCCATTGTGATGTCGTCACATTGTTACGTGTTAATGAAATTGTGGAAACATCACAGAATATAGTCACAATGAAGTTACAAAGTTACTAATACGGAACGTCGCATAGAAGTCACAAATATGATGTCACATTGTGACCCAGGTGTCACGTGACTACAGCGTCACTGTCACACATGTGGCGATCTTTGCTGTGAGGGAACCTATACGTATTTGTCCACCGATGCTGCAAAACTAAGCATTTTGTTATTTTCTTGTGCAAATTTTAAAAACTCTTTACAACTATAGTCATAATTAATTGTTATCATCAGCTCTGACTTAATCAGTTTTTCACTTAATCAGTAACTGCTTTTTGACTTAATCAGTAACTGCTTTGATTTCTCTGATCAGTCTATTTGTTGCTCATCAGAGAAAAAAACTCTTTCAGTATGGGCATTTGAGCCTGGGATGCTTAAAGCAAACCTAAAATCTTATTGAGTTTTGGCACATTTATTTGTCTGTTCTTTATTTGCACGCAGGTTATTTACACGTAGTCGCGCCCACGTCCCCGACGATAAACAAAGCGAAAATAAATACCAATCCTACAATTTATACAGGAGTGTATTTCGCGGGAATAATATAAAATTCAAATTTTGCGTTCTTAATTTTTAAAGGAATATACGGGAGAAATATAAGGTCAATACGGGAAGCGGAAGGATCCAAAACAGAAATCTCAAATACGGGAGTTCCCGGGAAATACGGGAGGGTTGGTCACCCTAGTGTGTGTGTGTGTAAGTGAGTCTGTGGTGACGATATCTCACGAAAGAATGGAGTGATTCGAATGAAATGTGGTACAAGAATTACAATCCGTGAACACTGGAAGTGTATGGTTTTCAAGCATAATCGAATGTTTACAACCCCCCTAAATTTTCGAGTGAATTTTGAAAAAATCATCAAAAAATCAAATTCATTAATAAAGTTACGCAAATAGGCATTTCTTATGTAATTTTTCCTTAGAAAATGATTGACATAAACTTTAGAAAGCTAACATGAACCCTTCTCGAGATATTGCACATTTTTAAAATAAATTTATCAAAAATTAAGTAAATTAAAAAAAATATTAACCGTTGAGAAACATGTTAACTTTTCATATGTAATATCACACGATACATTTGATGGCATTATTCTCGTGGATCTAGCTCGTTTCATTTATGAGAAAAGATACTTTAAATAATACTTTTGTATTTGAACGCCAATAGTTATTTATCTGCTTACTATAAGAATAATTTATTCCTCCATCCATAATGTTTGGCGGGATTTTGGAGACGAATTTGGCAGAATGTCGCCAACTTGGTGACTTTTACAATGTTGCCAAATTAACGAAAACTCGCCAAATGGATGAAAAACGACGCTAAATCAATGAAAATGAACGACTAATAGACGAAAATTCACCTTTGAATATCTTTTTTTTTACTGTAAAAGTAGTAAATCCATTGCATTATATAAGGAAAGTCATGTGTTGTCCACATCAGATGTTTATATATTTGGTCTTCGTGTAATTTTTGACAACAAAAAGAATAAAAGTGACGCATGATTCTGAGATGAACCTCTGTCGATATTTTAGTTTTTTGGAACTTTGAAGAGCTGAGGACGTTCAGAAATTCATTTAAGTCGACAAAATAAATGATGATGCATTAAATATGGACATCGGTTATAATATTAGAAACACTCATGTTATTTCCTGAAACGAAACTGAATTTAATGCATCATGAAGTAAAAAATAAGAAAATGAATTTGACACTGTAGCGAAAGTTGTGTGCTTCCCACATCAGAGTTTTCAATTTTATGTAATATATTTGATAAATTTAATAGAAAAATATGCAATATCTTGAGAGCCTTGTAAAGTTAATGCCATTCGTTTTCTAATGAAAAATTACACAGGAAATGATAATTTACGTAACATTATTAAAGATTGTGATTTTTTTAATGATATCTCAAAATTTTATTCAAAAACTTTCCCAAAAAATTTGATAGCGTTAAAATGCAATGTATAGGCTCCCAGTATTAATCGATTGAAATGTTTGCACAAAATTTCGTTCGGAACATTAAATTCGTTTGTAAAATATCACTTCCACAAACTCACAGACACACACATATATTTTCACAAACTCACAGGAACACGCATACACATATTTCCACAAACTCACGAGCGTACGCACACATATTTCCACAAAATCACGGGCACACACATTTTTCCACAAACTCACTGGCACACACACACATATTCCAGAAACTCACGGGCATACACATATATACACATATTTCCACACATATATTTCCACAAACTCACGGACATACGCATATTTCTACAAACTCACGGATACATACGCACACACACACATATTTACACAGATACACATACACACAGACGTCACCTCAAAAATGGCCGATTCTTGTTGAAGAATGCTTGAAATATGCTCTTCCGTCTAAAACTCTAATTCAAGTTTTAGACCGCGTTACAATACTTTCCATATACATTATACTATGTATTTGGGGATATTATGCAAATATTTTGATAAAAGGATTTCTGTTGTGAAACTTGTCTTATTAGAAAGAACACTTACAATGTTTGTTAAATTTGTTTTATTTAGAGATTATATTTTTTTGTTTTCTGATATTAGATAGATCAGCTATGTATATGTAGCTATAGTTTAGCGTTCAAATTCGGTTTCGTTATAGGAATAAAGAACGTTTAGTGATCATTTAAAATAAAAAATATTGTAATTGCTTTGACACAGAATTTAGATACACAGATAATACGCCAAAATAAAGTGGTTTTATTAAGGATGCAACACTAAATATACATTTAAACGATCTTTAAACATCTACGGTATACACAGTGCGAAAGAAATGGAAGCTGCATTTTATTTTGTAACGAGTCACGTGATTTTTTTATATATCTGTTCATGTAATATGGATGTAATTAATATTTCAATTTTTATTTAAAAAACTACCCAACATATTTTGCTGACATTTTTTTACTCATTTTATGTGGTAATTTCAATATTTCCTAAAATTGTTGAAGTAATTTGTTAATTTTAACTCCGTTCAAAAAGTATTTGAAAAATTAAGTCTCATGGGGTTCAATATGTTTCAGTTTTCCAATCCGGGTTCAATCCGAAACTAATTGTATGATATTATTTTTTTGTGTTCCCAAATATTCCACAGACCGTCGCATTAACATACTAAAATGCCATTTCCATAAAGTCATGTTTAAGGAAGTTATCGAGCAAACGGACAGAATGATAGAATGACCAAGGTCATAAACACTTTTCAACTGTGTAAGAAAGTGTTAAAAAGGGTGCGGTGTTCGTTCACTCCTACTAAAGTCCCTTTTCATTTTCAGTACAAATAGAAAATAAATTTCCTAATTTAATTTTTTTCTTTTCTTTTGAAAATGTAATTAAGTAATAGGGTCTGAAATTTATTGTGCGTGATGAAAATATTGAAATAATTTTGTTTTGTTTTAAATTATTGGATAGCGAATTTCACCCCTGCGTAGTTCACTTTATATTTTCGAAACACATTTTAAGAAGCCAGTACACATTGTTTTATACTGAAAATTGTATCTCATAGATATTTGAGGGCGTGGTCAATATCTGAATATCACATTATTTTTTTTAAATTCTTAGAAACTACATTATTACTTTCCTTATATACATATAATGTATAAGGAAAGTATTGTACCAATAAATTATTATTTTGTGATTGCTTTTGTGATGAATACCTTGCAACATCGCACCTTTGCCATATTCTCAACAAGACCGGAAAACTGTTAGTTCAGTGACAGAAACTTGTGTGTGTCATAGTTTTAAAAATGTCAGTGATGACTAACTAAAATTAGCTTCTCCGAATATATTCTGGAGTTTTTATGACGTCTTTGGGTATCCCATTGCAGAAACCACCGAAACTTCATTCAAACGAGCAATCGTATGAATTCCCCACCCATAAAATACTTTTTTTAGTATCTGAAATATCGACAAAAGATGCCAAAGTCATAATGAACTGTAACGTAAACACATTAAATCCTACTGCGCGTATACGAATCTGGTTATGATGTCGTAATAACTTCTTTGACAGATATAATTATTGTTACCAACATCGTAAAACAGGAGACAGAGGGGAGCTAATTGACCGATATTTTGCGGTTTGATCTTTCGACCCTAGTTTATTCTAGTTTTGTTTTCTGTCAGACGTCAATAAGTGTGTAATGATATCTTCAGGTGTCTTCAGGTATCAACGTAGGTAGTGGTGAAATCGGAGTGGTCATATCACGCACAGGAGTCTGATAAATGGAAAGATTGTTGATCCGGTTACAGTTTTTATGAGCAGTAATGGCGCCTTCCGTGTTATGCTGTTTTAATTACGAGTAAAAAGCTAAGCAGTAGGCAGCCAAAGTTTTATTTTTTGTACCAAACATAACATGTGCATAAGGCAATTTAGATAGATGTCCAATTTTTGTCGCCTAAAATATTAGTACCTCAAGGTAGAGATGGGTGTGCTGATACATGACTTTACGATAAATCGGTATTTTGCATTGATGCATTTTTATGCGATATTAATTGCAAAAATAAAAAAATTTGATGTGGGCAGCACATGACTTTCTTTATATAATGCAATGTATGTACTACTTTTACATTTTAAAAAATCTCATCTGGGCAGCACATGACTTTCCCTGCAGACTTATATACATGTTATCTTTACTTTAATTGAATTTTATTCACTTTTAATTCAATTTTCGTTCTCATATGGTAACTGGACTCATTTTCAAAGGTGGCGTAGAAAAATACTAAAATATCTCGAGAACGGCAAGTCCTAGTGTAATTGAGTTGGTCTTATTCTTTTTGTCGTTAAAAATTACGTATAAAACAGGTATTTAATGGATATATTGGAGCATACGTAGTTTTTTAATTTAAAATTTGACGATTCTTGCGGGCTATTTTACAAAAAAAGACAGGTTGTTCTTTCCCTAATCGTGCCAAAATCTAATCAGCACCAAAGTATCCTACAAGTAACTCATCTACCAAATTTTGTGAAACTTGGTCAATTAGTACTTTGGCTAAAGTGGATACATGAAATTTTTACGGACCATTCCGCAAAAAAAGGCGGGTTCTGTTTTTACGAATCCTATCAAAAACTAATCATCACCAGGGTCTCACCCAAGTGACTTATCTACCAAATTTTATGAAATTCGGTCCATTAGTTTTTTAGTTAGAGTGGATACATACATTACATAGACACAAGGACACACACACACAGACGTCACGTTAAAAATAGTTTATTCGTATTCCGGAGGTCTCGAGACGTGTAAATCCGTCGAAAACTCGAGTTACGATTTTCGGCATGATTCCAATACTTTCCCTATACATTACCATGTATTGCAGGGAAAGTAAAAATCTGATGTGGGCAGCACATGACTTTCCCTGCAGACTTATATCCACGTTCTCTTTATTTTATTTAAGTTTGAATCACTTTTAATTCAATTTTCGTTCTCATTTGGTAACTGAACCTATTTTCAAAGGTGGAGTAGAGAAAATGCGAAAAAACTAAAATATCTCGAGAACGGCAAGTCCTAGTGTAACGGAGTTGGTCTTATTCTTTTCTTCGTTAAAAATTAGGTATAAAACAAGTATTTAATGGATATATTTGAGCATATGTAGTTTTTTATTTTAGATTTTGGCGATTTTTGAGGGCCATTTCGTAAAAAAAGGCAGGTTGTTCTTTTCCGAATCTACCAAAATTTAATCAGCACCAGATCATCCTGCAAGTAACTAATTTACCAAATTTTGTAAAATTTGGTCAATTATTATTTTTGCTAGAGTGGATACATGAAATTTTTACGGGCCATTTCGCAAAAAAAGGCGGGTTCTGTTTTTATGAATCCTATCAAAAACTAATCAGTACCAGGGTCTCTTTCACTCAGGTCTTAGTTTTTTAGTTAGAGTGGATATATACATTGCACAGACAGACAGACACACAGACAGACATACACACACACAGACATCAAGCTAAAAATAGTTTTTTCGTATTCTAAAGGTCTCGAAACGTGTAGATCCGTCGAAAAACTCGTGTTGTGATTTTCGGCATGATTCCAATACTTTCCCTATACATTACCATATATTGCAGGGAAAGTAAAAAAAATAGATTATTTTTATAGTAGATATTTATATTCTTTCCAAGATATTGAATTTTCGTCAATGAGTAGTCATTTTCATTGATTTAGCGTCATTTTTATCCATTTGGCGAGTTTTTCGTTAATTTAGCAACATATTAAAAAGTTGCCAAGTTGGCGACATTCCACCAAATTCGTCGCCAAAATCTCGCCAAGCGTTATGGACTAAGAGATAAATTATTCTTACAGCAGATAAATGACTATTGGCGTGCAAATACAAAAGTATTACTCAAAGTATCTTTTTTCATGAATGAAACGAGCTAGATCCACGAGAATGGTGCCACCAAATTTATCCCATGGTATCACATATGAAAAGTGACCATGTTTCTCAATAGGAAATATTTTTTTTTATTTTATATGATTTTTTGATAATTTTTTTGAAATATGTGCAATATCTGGAGAATGGTTCGTGTTAGCATTCTAAAATTTATGTCAATCATTTTTTAATGATCAATTACATAAGAAATGTCTATTTGCGTAACTTTATTAGAGGTTTTGATTTTTTGACGATATTTTTAAAATTTTACTCAAAAATTTAGGAGGGTTCTAAACGTTCGATTGCGTATAAAAACAATAGGCTTCCAGTGTTTAAGGATTGTAATTTTTGTACCAAATTTCGTTCGAATCGGTCCATTCGTTCGTCAGTTATCGTCTCCAAAGTCTCACTGACACAGACACACACACACTTTCACACACACACACACACACACGCACTTTCACATACACACACAGACATCACTTTAAAAATGTTCGATTCGTGATCAACGTGCTTGAAACGTGCTCTCCCGTCGAAAATTCGAATTCGAATTTTCGACCCCGTCGCAATACTTTCCTTATACATTATGTATATAAGGAAAGTAACAACCGAAAATTAAAATATTCGTTGGTGAAACAGCGTATAACAAATGGGTAAAGGCATTAGCTGGTTTCGGAGATAAAAGTCCCCTTCGAGATGAATGCAATAGAGCATGCTGGTTCACTTTCAGGCATCAGTCGAACGTCACTGTAGTGGACTGTAGTGGCAGTTTTTTCTCATTTATACTAAAGAGGAGGGCTTACCTACCCTCCAAAGCAGACTGATACCTTCACACATTTGTTGTTTACTTCTTTAGAATAAAATTCCTTATTTTTAGTTAATTTTTAATTACTGTGTGAGCAGATTAGTTTTGGATATTTAAAGTAATTTTTTATGCATATTAAAAACTTTGAAGTAAAAATGAAACCATATTTGCTTTGTTTTGATTTGAAAAGCATTTTCACTGTAAAATTTTGCGATATTTTCTTTCAATATATGGTCGTACTCGTTAATTAGTTAAATACATAACAAATTTTTTTCTGTTTGTAGGATAACAAATGAAATTCCACAATAGACCTCCTGGAAAATTAATGTGTTTAAATTCAAAAACGATCACGACGTTGTTTCGAAAGAAGAAATTGTAAAATTTTAAGGTGAGATATCCTAATCAACTTTGGAAATGTAAAATAGACATTTCATAATCGAAAAAAGGGAAAATTAAATTTAGTTAAAAATAATCTGATGTGGGCAGCACATGACTTTCCTTATATAATGCAATGAATTTACTACTTTTACAGTAAAAAAATAGGTTTTTCTTATAGTAAATACTTATATTCTTTTCAAGATATTAAATTTTCGTCAATTTGTCGTCATTTTCATTAATTTAGCGTCATTTTTATGCATTTGGTGAGATTTTTTTGATTTTGTAACATTTAAAAAAGTCACCAAGTTGGCGACATTGCACCAAATTCGTCGCCAAAATCTCGCCAAGCGTTGTGGACGGAGAAATAAGTTATTCTTTTAGCAGATAAATTACTATTGGCCTTCAAATACAAAAGTTTTACTCAAAGTATCTTTTCTCATGTATGGAACGAGCTAGATTCACGAGGATGATGTCACAAGATTTATCACATGTTATTACATATTAAAAGTGACGATGTTTCTTAACAGTTAATATATATTTTTTAATTCATGGGACTTTTTGAAAAATTTATTTGAAAAATGGGCAATATCTCGAGAACGGTTAATGCTAGCATTCTAAAGTTTATGTCAATCTTTTGCTAAGGAAAAATTACATACAAATGTCTATTTGCATAATTTTATTAAAGGTTTTGATTTTTTGATGATTTTTTCAAAATTGCACTCGAAAATTTAGGGGGGTTCTGAGCGTTCTATTGTGTTTAAAAACAATAGGCTTCCAGTATTCACAGATGGTAATTTTTATACCAAATTTCATTCGAATCGCTCCATTCGTTCGTGAGATATCGTCTCCACAGTCTCACTGACATGCACACATACTTTCACACACACACACACACACCGACAGCACCTAAAAAATGTTCGATTCGTGATCAGGGGTGCTTGAAATGTGCTCTCCTGTCGAAAATCGAATCTTCTCGAATTCGAATTTTCGATTCCGTCACAATACTTTCCTTATACATTATACTACGTATATCAAGGTTACTATATCCTAAAATAGGTTGATTTTAGCGATGCGCTCGCTGTCATTGGCTACAGATTGTGACGTCACCATCGAGTAAGTCAGAGCCAAACCGCAACGGCGAAGCCCAAGAATCGCGTATTTTAAATATCCCAACTTCTTGTCACACGTCTCTTCCAAAATATTTTGACAAAATTAAAATCTCTATTAGAAATTTCATCACCACCATCAAAATTGAGCCCGTTATTTGAGCCCCTATCGCTTCTTTTATTTAAAAAAATCTGATGTGGGCAACACATGACTTTCCTTATATAATGTAATGGATTTACTACTTTTACAGTAAAAAAAAATAGGTTTAGGTTTTTCTTATAGTACATACTAATATTCTTTCCAAGATATTGAATTTTCGACAATTAGTCGTCATTTTCATTGATTTAGCGTCATTTTTATCCATTTGGCGAGATTTACGTTAATTTGGCAACATTACAAAAAATCGCCAAGTTGGCGACATTCCGCCAAATTCGTCGCTAAAATCTCGCCAAGCGTTGTAGACGAAGAAATAAGTTATTCTTACAGCAGACGAAAGACTATTGGCGTTTAAATACAAACGTATTAGTCAAAGTATATTTTTTCATGAATGAAACGAGCTAGATCCACGAGAATGATGTCACTCAATTTATCATATGGTATTACATGTGAAAAGTGAACATGTTTCTCAATAGGAAATACTTTTATTTTATTTTATATGACTTTTTGATAATTTTTTTGAAAAATTTGCAATATCTCGAAAACGGCTCATGTTAGCGTTCTAAAATGTATGCCAATCGTTTTTTAATGAAAAATTACATAAGAAATGTCTATTTGCGTAACTTTATTAGTAGTTTTGATTTTTTGACGATTTTTTCAAAATTTCATTCGAAAATTTAGGGGTTCTGAACATTCGATTGCGTATAAAAACAATAGGTTTCCAGTGTTTACGGATTGTGATTTTTGTACCAAATTTGGTTCGAATCGGTCCATTCGTTCGTCAGTTATCGTCTCCACAGACTCACAGACACACACACACACACAGACATCACTTAAAAAATGTTTGATTCGTGATCAGGGATGCTTGAAACGTGCTCTCCCGTCGAAAACTCGAATTCGAATTTTCGACCCCGTCACAATACTTTCCTTATACATTATGTATATAAGGAAAGTAATAAATTGCTTGTAGTCCAATATTGCCGCAAAAATTATCAATTGAATATAGACTACGAATCAGTGGCGAAGGGTTGCGATATTATTAATCATCGGTTGATCCAATAAATTCGCCAAAGGCAAATACGATTGCCTTAAAACTTGGAAAAATAAACTAACAAAACTAACAAACAATTAGAAAAATTCCCCTCCCCCCAAAAATATGATTTTTTCAAAAAACAATCAGTTTTCAATATTTTTCAAAACATAACAAAATTGCTTCCAAACCTCAAAATTAATTGGTCTACTACATTGTTTCAGTGTTATTCTTTTCCTTCAATTAAGAAAAAAATCAAACATGAAAATTTCAATACTAAATATTTTATTAATTTCAGGCTCTGAAATTCACCACCAAATTTCTCTATTTACATGTAGACGCTTTTCTCTTCACATTCAGTCCATGTTTCTTTGTCGTATTTCTTTTTACTTTCCTTATATACATAATGTATAAGGAATGTATTGTGACGGGGTCGAAAATTCGAATTCGAGTTTTCGACGGGAGAGCACGTTTCAAGCATCCCTGATCACGAATCAAACATTTTTGAAGTGATGTCTGTGTGTGTGTGAAAGTGTGTGTGTCAGTGAGTCTGTGGAGACGATATCTGAGGGAGGAATGGACCGATTCGAACCAAATTTGGTACAAAAATCACAATCCGTAAACACTGGAAGCCTATTGTTTTTATACGCAATCGAATGTTCAGCACCCCTCTAAATTTTCAAATGAAATTTTGAAAATATTGTCAAAAAATCAAAACCACTAATAAAGTTACGCAAAGAGACATTTCTTATGTAATGTTTCATTAGAAAACAATTGACATAAATTTTAGAACACTAACATAAACCGTTTTCGAGATATTGCACATTTTTCAAAAAAATAATCAAAAAGTCATATAAAATAAAAAAAATTATTTCCTATTGAGAAACATGTTCACTTTTCATATGTAATACCCTGCGATAAATTGGGTGACATCATTCTCGTGGATCTAGCTCGTTCCATTCATGAAAAAAGATACTTTGAGTAATACTTTTGTATTTGAACGCCAATAGTCATTTATCTGCTGTAAGAATAACTTATTTCTTCGTCCATAACGCTTGGCGAGATTTTGGCGACTAATCTGGCGGAATGTCGCCAACTTGGCGACTTTTTGAAATGTTGCCAAATTAACGAAAATCTCGCCAAATGGATAAAAATGACACTAAATCAATGAAAATGACGACTAACTGTCGAAAATTCAATATCTTGGAAAAAATATTATTATCTACTATAAGAAAAACCTTTTTACTGTAAAAGTTGTAAATTCATTACATCATATAAGAAAAGTCATGTGTTGCTTACATCAGATTGTTTTTTGGGGGGATATGCTAGTAATTGTAGAAAGGGAACGTTTCTTCACTTCTCTGGATACACATCTCGTTCTTCTTTCCGATGTCGTGTTTACAATACAATTTTCTTCGAAATTTTTACTTAAAAAATCATAGCTATTATTTGTTGGAGTGCTTGGCCTTGGACTAGAAGTATTCAATTTCTGAGATGGAACAGCAGTGAGGTTCAATCTTCTTGACGGGGCTAATTGTAAAATTTCAGCTCTTAAATCTCTAGCATAGTCCTCCTCCACAAAATGCTCGGAACATACAGATGGATTTGAAAAATTCACTTTATCCAATCTTCGGCACTTAATGTACCATTTTTTTTCACATAGATTCGTCTTTAGGGAAACTATGAAAAATAATTCCCATACTTTTTGTGTTACGATTTGTGTTCTTACAGATAGTAACTGCACAATTCGGCATGATGTTGATGAAATTATTAAGTACTAAATAAAAGTAAAATAGCCACACTTAAATGTGTAAAAGAAATCAAACGATGCAAAACAAGATGTAAATCCAAGTTCAATATAAATAACGTAATCAACGTCAACTGCGGGAAGAACAGCAAGCAATAGAGAAATTTTGACTCGATGATGACGTCATGCGCAGATTCCGAAAACAGGTGTCGCGTTGCGCATCGCTTTTACGGTCCCCCCTGACGTATATAAGGAAAGTAAAAAGAAAAATTGAAATTCAGTTAAAAATGATAAAATTCTGGTAATTAAGAAAAAAAAATAATTGAAGCTGTAGGAGAATAAGCTGATATTAAATAGTTAACCCATTATTAATAAACGTCAAAAATAAAGTGGAGCTCTGTTAATTAAAGGTGGGAAAAGCGGAAATACGTTACTTGTAAATGTGGTAGTGTTTCTGTTACATACATAAAGGCAAGAATTCTGATTGTGTATTCCATTTTTACTTTCCTAATATACATAGTATATAAGGAAAATATTGTGACGGGGTCGGAAATACGAATTCGAATTTTCAATGGGAGAGCACGTTTCAAGCAGACCTAATCACAAATCGAACATTTATGAGGTGATGTTGTCTGTGTGTGCGTGTGAAAGTATGTGTGTGTGTGTGTGAAAATATGTGTGTCAGTGAGTCTGTGAAGACCATATCTCATGAACGAATGGAACGATTCGAATGAAATTTGGTATAAAAATTACAATCCATGAATACTGAACGACTATAGCTTTTAAACACAGTCTAATGTTCAGAACCCCCTAAATTTTTGAGTGAAATTTTGAAAAATCATCAAATAATCAAAACCTTTAATAAAGTTACGCAACCAGACATTTCTTATGTAATTGTTTCTTAGAAAACCATTGACATAAACTTTATAACTCTAGTATGAACCGTTTTCGAGATATTGCACACTTTTCAAATAAATCTATCAAAAAATCCCATAAATTAAAAAAAATATTAACTATTGAGAAACATATTCACTTTTCATATGTAATATCATGCGATAAATTTTGTGACATCATTGTAGTGGATCTAGATTATTTCATTCATGAGAAAAGATACTTTGAGTAATATTTTTGTATTTGAACGCCAAAAGTCATTCATCTCCTATAAGAATATCTTATTTCTCCATCCATAACGCCTGGCGAGATTTTGGCTACAAATTTATCGGAATGTCGCCAACTGGCAACTTTTTTAAATGTTGAAAAAATTAACGAAAATCTCGCCAAATGGATAAAAATGACGCTGAATCATTGAAAATGACGACAAATTGAAGAAAATTCAATAGCTTGGAAATAATATAAGTATATATTATAAGAATAACCTATTTTTTAAAAGTAGTAAGTTCATTGCTTTATATAAGGAAAGTCATGTGCTGCCCACATCAGATTATTTTTAATTTTTTTTAAGCACCATCATCGGAAATTGAGTACTTCCCTAGTAAGCTTTAAAATGATGGACTTTTACAGTTCCCTTTTATTTAAGAAAATATAAAACAGAATGAATTAAAATTTTGCACACATGAATTTTTAGATGTTTGTTAAATCGTGTGGTTTCCATTTATATTTTTGTTCATATCTATGGATTTCATAATTAATATTCATAATAAAAAAAGTATTTAGAAGTGAAAAATGATAGATTTCGTTTGGGTTATTCATTAGCATAATGTAAAATAAGAAATTATTTTATAAGCAGATATTTTCATAAGCTACAGTGAAAATACTGTAGCGTCACAGCTTTAAATTTCAAGCACTCATAACACTTCATCATCTTCAGTAAAATAAATAAAATTTAGCTGAATTCGGGGTATTTTGACTTGGAGAAACAGGATTTATAATCAAAAGGGGTGTTGTCCTTTGAGATAGAATTTAGTTGATGCAAAGTTTTTAAATGAATAATCACTTTGACAAAGTATAAATCATGCCCTCGACACCCTTTAGGTGATCTGAACAGCTTGGGTAATAATAAATATATATATATATATATATATGAATCACATTGATTTCAGGGATCGATATAAAAAATGCATAGCTGCCAACCTACCAGAAAGAAAAATAGGAACTCATTGCACGAGGAAATACCGATTTTCACGATACTGCTGCAAAATAGCTTTCCAATCATTAATAATATGTTTTAAAAATAGTTTTACTATATAAAATACAAAATAATTCCAAACGTTCTATATGATGCAAACAAATTGCAACAGTTGAAATATACTTTCACAACAAGACGACATATATCGAGGATGCCGTTTATAGTAATACTTCTGCAAAATAGCCTTTCACTTCATTAAAAATATGGTTAAAAAATAGTTTTTCTGTATAATATACGAAATAATTACAAAAGTTTAGGCGATTCAAACACATTGCAAAAATAGTGGAAAAATACTTTCACAATGAAACCAAATACAAGGAAGATCGCGGGCAATTGCCATTTATCGTGTTAACTGGTACTGGTGCAATATAGCCTTTCATTTCTTTAATAATATGTACATCTGAAAAATAGTTTTCTTCTATATAACACGATATAATCATAAAAATGTTAATCTGCGAAAATGAGTTTCTTCCACTTTAATTAGAAACTAATACGATCGCGGGTAAACGAATTTTTAGATGAAAACACAGGAAAACTTCGATCTTTCATGACCTACTTCCGATTTTATAACTTTTGCGACCTGTAGATACTTTTATGCAGATGAAAAATATGTGCAGGTTTTGCATATAATAAAATATAAATGGAGATGAAGAATCAGACTACTTTGGTCAAAAATCGGATTCCCCGAACAAGACTGAAAAAATGGAACAAATACGAGAAAATTTGAATACTTGGCAACTATGAAAACGTCATCTTCAATGTCTGATAACAAAAGATTAAGTATAATGGGATTAATAAGGATAAAAATAACAAAAGATAAGAAAGACGCTGGAATGATAATCTATGACAGTAAGTAATTAAAATGGAAAGACTCGCCAATATCAGTGATTTTTCTTCCAAGTAAGATATGTAGCTGTATGAGGGGATAAAAAGGAATCTTATCTACTCCTTAAATACCTAAAGTCTTTCTCTTGCCTCCTGTCTTGGACACCTGAATGCCTGAGGAGATAAAGCAAACAATTAAATTCCTCAAAAGTGCAATTTCAGGGCACTCTTGAAAGGTAGGGTGGGGTCAAGGTACTTTAAACATGAGGGTGAGATGTTGTACAACAAAGATCCCAATGTTATCTTTTTCTGAATAGCGGAGGAGGATTTTAATGCTGGTGTAGTATTTTATTGTGGTAGTCATTTCCAACAGTTTTCATGGAAGGGCAAAGGTCCTGTAAGCCATAATGACTTGGAACAAGACCACCCGCAGATTTATCACTGCAGGCGTCTGGCTAGTGTATAAAATGTCGTTTTCCCCCAACTTTTGTCCAGTCTTCTACCAGGGATCGTAATTTAATCAAAGGGAAAGGGAAGACTGGTTGTGAACATTAGAACTTTTAGGCGTCAAATTTGAAGTGAAGAATCTAGATGTCAAATTCAAATTTCTAGTCACAAATTACGACTAACCACAGCTAATTTTGAATACTGGGTTAGCCGACTTATATAGTTTATATTTGGATGTTACTTATCTCACTTGAAACTGACCCAAAACCAAAATTTCCAGCTGAAGGAGTGAGAAACGTAACTTTTGTTGGTCAGAGAACCTGTGGCAACCAAAGAAAACTAATTTTGCCTCAGAAAACGGGAGAGAAAGAGACTGAGTTGATCTACACAATTATCAATAAGTTATAATTAAGGAGTTTTTATTTTAAATGTTATACAATCTGTTTCTGTTTGCTTCTGCTTTCTTTTCCTTTACAAACACTCTTTTAAAATTTGAACCTTCTCATAAAATTTGCTCCTTTTGTAATCACCTTTATTTCTCACTTCAGTACACACCTATCCACATGTCGGCGATTCAGAATCTTTATATTTTGACTAAAACGAACATAGAAAATATACAAAATTTTATATAAATTCTGAATTGATATGTTTCCGTGATCTCCGAAGGTTAGTCTCATGAACCGCCACTACAAATAATAAATGTTTTTACGTGTAATATGCTTTTATCAGTCCTTTATTGCTGCCTTATTGTAACGATAAGACAAATAATATAACGAAGACGTTGAACCTTCTAGTTGTGATTTTAAAACGAGATTTACCTCCTCCCACAAAGGAAAAGTCTCATTTCACTACTGCATCATGCATCTTGAGTAAATTATCTTTTATTACTATAGACTGTTTCTTAAAAAATCCTAAAGCATCTAAATAACTTTGTAAGAATATCCACGAGTGTATAGGATAGGTCTATCTATAGTATAGTGACCATGCCAGGTCGAATTGAAGACGAACTCGGTGACAGCGCGAGAGATATGAAAAATGTCAATTACAAACTTGTAGAGCATCAGTTAATAGAAATCGACATCAAATAGGTTACAGAAGTTATTTATTTTCCAAGAGGTTGGTAGTAGGGGAAGGAGGGTACAATCTCAGTGGATGCCGCCCCCTCTGGGTTCCGGTCTAAATCGGGTGGTACTTCCCGGCCGTCTAAACAGATACCTTACACCTTCGGGTAGACCGGACAGTCCGGGTTGAAGAATAAAAGAAGAAGAAAAAGTCATTTATGCACCGCAACATGGTTATAGGCGATTTGAAATCATATTCATGAATGAAACAATCAACTGCACGTATATGTATAGGAATGTCGTTTAATGTTCACAATGCTCCCCCTCCCGCCAATGACTATACACATTTAAAATTGAGAAAGATTACTAACTTGTGCTTTGAGAAACATTGGTGTCACTGTGTTACAGCATTTAGCAACCGATGAAGTATGACGGTTATTAATTACTTTCCATGTACGAGCTTTGTGCTCTTCCGACTCACTAGATAATACTGTTCAATTTTTTAATTGGAATTTTTCGTCTATCTCTCTTCGTTGCCGAAGTTCTGTTCTTTGTCATTTTTTTTATAAATGTTCTTAATAGTTTAAGAGAACTTGAGAGAGAGAGAAATATCTTATGGAATTTACACGTGGTAGGAAAACTTTTGTCACACGACAATTTCCCAAAAGACTTTTGAAACAAATTTAGGGACACTGGATCGTAAAATTTCATTCAGTTGCTAGTTAACAATTTCTCGTATATTGAGAAGAATAAAATAAATATGAATCTAAAGTATTACATGTTTATAATTCTGTAAAATCTATGACTTCATTATATCTACCGTGTCTCATACATACAGATTTTAACCCTACCTGACACTATTACAAAAGTAAACTCCCGATAATCCGGCGCTTTCGGGATTTCAGTGGTGTCGGATTACCAAATCTGCCAATTATTGGTGGTAAGTCTAATAAGAAAGATCAATCACGCATAAAGCATTGATTATGAAACACTTTCCAACTTCAATGCATTTATTTAAACATCTCTAAAATGCGATACATTCCTCGGTAATATTTTAAAAATTATCACAATACTACATTAATTTATTATATTTCAAAACTTAAAACTTCATAAAAAAATGAACTTCATTCAAATGACGGCATTGAAATATAAATTGCTTGGTTTAAACATCTCTAAAATGCGATACATTCCTCGGTAATATTTTTAAAATTATCATGACACTACAATAATTTATTATATTTGAAAACGTCATCGAAAACAACTGAAATTTAGTCAAATGACGCCATCGAAATATAACACGCCTAGATCTCTCTATAAAAGCAGCATTTCATTCATAAACATTTTTCAATTCATTTCATTCATCACAGTACTATAATAATTTATTTTATTTAAAAACTTTAGACCATGGAGCTACAAGTAATTAAACTCTATGCTTAAAACTTCATCGAGAAATTCGTCCTTCTCTTCGTAAAATCAATGAATGTTTCATTCATATCAGCTATATTGCAGACTCCATGAGCTGAATAATTTTGCGTTAAAAAAAAGTAGCAAGTCTTATACAACTCATTCTACATATTTTGCTGTTTTCATTTTTCATAGGTGAAAACTAGGCTTCGTGGTAGAAATAATCAAATTTGGATAATCATTTAAACACAAATATATTGTAATTGCGTTGTTTCAGTACGTAGATGCACATAATTTAAGCAAAAATAAAGCGGTTTTAGGACGGATACAACACTAAATACGAATTAAAAAGAACTTTAAAAATAACGATTTTGACACAAGATGGATGCCGTATTTTATTTTGAAGTGGATCATGTGATCTCTTCATATAATGGTCACGTGATCGCCTCATATAAAAGATGTAATTATTATTTTAATTTTTATTTTAAAAACTACTGAATATATTTTGCTGAAATTTTTTTTATATATCTTATGGGGTAATTTGAATATTTCATAAAACTTTCGAAGCAAGTTGGGAATTTTAAATCCGTTTAAAAAATGTTTGAATAATTATGTCCCTTAGGGTTCAATGTATTTCATTTTTTCAACCCGGGTTCAATCCAAAACTAATTCGATGATATTATTCTTTTATATTCCCATAGGTCCTACAGACCGTCTGAACAACATACTAAAATTTCATTTTGATAAAGTCATTTTTACGGCAGTTATCGGGCTAACGGACAGACAGACAGACAGACAGAATGAACAAAGTCATAAACACTTTTCAACTTTGTTGTAAAGTGTTAAAAGGGGGTAAAAATTGGAGAAAGTGTATTTAAAGCAAAATAATGGACAATGTAATATTAATTTTGCCTTAAACGTTACACAGACTGGATTACACTGTACAGTATGGAAAAAAGACATTTCAATTAATTTAAAAATTATAAGGAAATATTCGATGCCTGTTGTGCCGATTATTAATTTTGTTGATTAAAATTAATATTTTCAAAAATGCATTTTACATTAAATTAATTATTTATTAGTATATTAATTATACATGTAATCTGTTCTAAAACTTACTGCTGTGTACATTGCGTTGGTGGCCGCAAAACCCACCTATTTCTGTGCTTAACGGGATACTAAGTTAACAAACTAAAAATTAAGGTTAATAGTAAAGGAACAAACATTTATTTATCACATACTCAATTTACACTCTTTTAGTTTTACAAATTAAATAAATATCACAATAGTGGAATACATCTCAATGGTAGTTCGGGGGGTGTAATGCCAGATGAATTGATATTTGGTTGGAGCACGTGGTGGGATGCATTAATTAGCTTTTCCTTAAAAACACAAATTTAGACAAAGAGGTTATCCTCATATAGTTTAATTGTACGGTACCTGATCTTCTTTCATATAACTTGGGTAACACCGGTGCTTTGTGACACTTTACACTTGCAATACCAGATGAACATGAGCTCTCCTTCGAATTCCTATATCAGAGACGCACACACAACTCTTAACTCTGCTACCGTCGCTTCTTCTTGACTAGTCTAACTCCAACAGCCTGCCTTGACCAATTCTGACTCCCACTTCGAGCAACTCTCACTTATATCCCTTTTTCGGTCGGCGGTCCACGTGCTGAAATGTAGAGCTGAGGGCTAATCCGTAGACATGGCGTCGCCGTCTCGGTTGCCGCCAAACGGCTTAGTGTGGTATGTAAACATGGGCGTGGTATGTAAGATATGGGGCCACCTGTATATTATCGCCCATCTGCTTAGCGTGGGGATAATCCGCCCGCATTCCTGGTATCATTATTTTTTAATCCTTCCAAATATTTATTACTTTACATTTCTGGCATTACACCTGTTTCACAACAGAAATCTGCATATAAAATTATCTAGTCTATTACAGTAAATGTACCTCAGTACAGTCGTCGACAGGCGCTCCGGACTATCGGGCGGGTCGAAACATTGGATGCTAGATTAACGAAAATTTATTGTAGTTATTTTAGCGTAAAATAAAAACTAAAGATATATCACTATTAATTACACAAAATATATTTTCTAACTTGAACACATACAATATACTGCAAGAAGCGTCGTTAACATGACGTTTCGTTGCCATTGAACACGCTGGCTACTGTGCCCTCTTACAAAATACTGGAGAAATAAACACTAACGACTGTCAAGGATGTCGCATTGTTTGGGAACGAGTGCTCTTCCACAAACAAGAAAAAAAATGTCAGAACAACAAACGAATCCTGTGACAGGTGTATACGATATACGACCTAAATGAATTCATTCATTATGCTGCGTAAAAACGCTGAACATCCAACAACAAAGTTGCCATTGTTACAGTAGCATTTCAAATAGTGGAAAACGACTTGTGTTGTCATTTGCGTAACAAATGCTTTTTCTTACAAATGAATTGCCAATTACAGGGAAATATAAAAGTTTTTAACTAATCATCTGTTAGAAAAGATATAGCCTTTTTTTAGAGGACGATTATGTAATAGTTATAGATAGTCCGTACGTCATATTCGCCAGGCATTCTGCAAGTCTTGCCACTAGATACGACTAAGGATGGAGCGGTTCGCATTTAACAATACACTATTCTTCGAGAAAATTTGATTTGACTGTTCTGTAAACGCTGACTGCTAATTAATTAATTTTATACTTTTGTACGTATACTAGCAGTATTCCCGTTCCTCGCACGGGAGGCATATTATAAAGAAACTTAAAATTCACCATCATGTGCACATTCTTAGTATTCGAAATGACATTGTTATTCAAAACATTCTATTAAAATTTTTAAATTAATGCTCCTAAAAGAAGTTTAAAAATCTCTGTTCTCACTATACAAAATTATCTTCACAGGCAGATCTGAATAATAAATCATCTTGGTCGCGTTTGTAAACAATTTAAAAAAAAATATGACATTGAATCAGTATATGCAGAAATGAAAGTTCCAAAATGGTATGGGAAGATATATCAGTGCTACTCTTATAATCTCATAGATTAGAAGATATACCCATTTTTAAAAGATTATCCGTAGAACAATATATGAGTTTCAAAAATTTTTGCTAAAACAAGATAGTTGACATGATAAATTGAAATATAAATAATGCTTATATTTTTTAAACCTGAAGGCCGTAATTAATATAATCCAGTCAAAAATCCAATTTCGATCAAATTTATTTTATATACATTTATTTATTCTTATTTGAATCGGAAAAGATTTAATGAAAATCGTTTGCCACATAAACACATTGTATTTAAATCCGTTCCTAAGCGACAGGATATCATTTTCTTCAAATAAATTTGCGGGAAAAATATCGTCTGCATAATGCTAAGTCTATGGAAGGTTTAGCTATGCGTGATCTAATAATTGTGATCTAATTATTTATAGTTTGTGTCCAAAGGCACATTCCGTATTTGATTAATCGATTATCTATCAAATAAACTAATATTTATTTCACCGGTTTGCAAATTGTGTTACTTTCTTTTGTGAGCAACAGCAAAATCTATACTTGCCTCCTTGAAAGTGGTTCCCTCCTGCGCCCAGACAGCCACGACCGCCCAGAAGGGGATGTGAAGCATGGAGAGGGCTGCCAGGCCCCAGCCAACCGCATCAGCCCAGTCTGGAAAGTCGTATTTTCCATACGACAATGCTTCGTGCTCCACCAGGGAGTAAATGAAAATGAACTAGAAGAGAAGATTATGTTCATGGTCAAAGCCATAAAACTTGACAGTGGGTCATTAACAATTTTTGGGACCTTGCACTTAACATTTTTCGTGGGATTTTATGACGTTATTGCTTTTTACAACACAATAATAAATAGATTTATTAAGAAATATGAAATGTATAGAATTGACGTCATGTATTGCATTAAGTTAGTTATACCTGCTTTGGGGCAATAACCGCAGGGCCTACAAAGCAGGAGAGGGGTTTAATGAGGAATCCATAAAATTTAAGTAAAAGCGGTTTTTAAGATCGGGGAGGGGGGGGGGGGTAAAAACTTGGAGACTCGAAATTAAGTCTTGCTAGTGAACTAGTTTAATCTGTCACTTCACATGAACATGAAAGTCAGTATGTTTCTGCTTGTTAGAACAGATGTATTTCAATTTTCAAAAATTCTTACCAAAGCTACGACCGTGTTCTCTTTGTATATAACAGTAACTATGAATCAGTTTCGAAACTTTTATGTGCTCCTCAGCATCGAATAGTCGGAACTGGGAACATCGACATTCCATACAAAAGATTATAGTCTATTGTGTATATGCAGGAATTGGCTATTTCTTTGATGTTGTTATATGTAGTGGGAGTGTGAGGTTTCGTAGATGCCTTCTGTAGGCGGGTTCTGTGAGTTTGAATTTGTCCACTGCGTAATCGTATAGCCTAAGATAAGTCGTTGTGAAATTTTATGTCGGATGCATGGTAGAGTCGAATTTGTCAACCTCCATGGAGCAGTGATTCGCAACCTTTTTTTGTTTGGAGCGACCTTTGAATTGTTTCTCAAAATTTTGAGGAACTTTTACCTGCCTGACATATATTAGGTTCAGAAGAGGTAAACTATGAAATGGAAGTGTAAAGATGTAGGGTTAATAAATAATAAATTAACGCCTACTTTTATTTAAGTTTTTAATCCCAACACTTAATAGAAATAGTTTTAAAAGGAGAATATAAAACATCGCTGATGTCGTTCACTACTACCGATGGTTACTTGCGGTTACGAAAGATTCTCATCTCGACAAAATATTCTTCTCCCAAACAAAAACCCCTCTATTTAAATAACTCTCAGGAACATATCTAACCAAGCTGAACTTTCAAAATGCTTCCTTATTTTATGAATAGGTCATATGAAAACCTTTATAATTTAAAATATATTATTTATTTAAAAAAAAAAGTAGGAAGTTTTATTTTTTTTTTCCTAAGCGTTTTGCAAATTCTTGTAGAGGAACTCCTGACGCGAGTTTTCAGAGATAATTTTCTCCTTATGGGAAAGCAAAATTTCTAATATCTTGAGAATGATACGCCAAAAATCCTAAATAAGTATGTTCAATTATTTGCAGTTAAAAATACTGACAACGATCAATTTGATAAATATAATAATATTTTTATGCTATTTTTTTGTTTTAGATCAAAATCGCATATCTAGAGAAAAGCACACATCTGATATTTATTTTTTAATAAAAATTTTTATACTGAATGACTATTTCTACTGTAACTTTTAACCTAATTATTATTTAAATTAAAACAAGAAATATGTTATCCGAGCTCTTTGTTCTGAGTTCCCCCAAATCAATAAATTTTAGGCGAAATAATTGCACCAAATTTTATTCTCTTTCAGTTTAGACACTTAACCTGCATAGTACATTAGGAATAAACTCAGGAAAACTTATACATTCATGGGTGCATGCAGGATTTCTTCCAGGAGGTTGCTAAAATTGATTGCATTCAAAATTTTGGGGGATTACTATCAACCTTGAAATGTGTATTGCAACAAAGTACATTTGAATGGATGGTATAAGCATCACATTTTAAAAATTAGTCTGTATAGCACTTTTGAAAATTTGTATGAATTAATTTTTAAGAATTAGCGTCGAAAACCTGGATTATCCGACTCTCCCTGAGACATGAGAAGCAATATTGACGGCAGGTTAAGAATTAGTGCCGAAAACCCAGGCCGTCCGACTCGTCCGAAGCCATGGAGCAACGAGGTGGGTTGTTATTGTTGTTCAAACCCAGACCGTCCGACCTACCAGAAAGGCAGCAAGGTGAGTGTACCACTTTTTAAAATATTCCTTCTTTCATAACAGAATTCTAACCTTCAGAGCAACCAAAACAGAGCAACCAAACTAACAAATTGGACATTCATAAACATGCCAAATGCAATAATCCTAAGTTTTCCATTTAATTTTAAATTGTTTTTATTAATATATACGGGTGAGAAAAAACACACACAATGTGGTTGAATGTTTTATTTCCAAAAAGAATTTTTCTTATTTTTTTTCTCTCATATTGACTTTTAATTAAATTAACAATATTCCAAGGGGGTGATTTGGCATCCCCCTAAATACGCCCATGCATACATTCAATTATACGTATAATTAAATTGGACGTGTGGTTTATGACTTTCCGACATATCATAAGGACTTTTAGAGTAAATGTCGAACAAACGGTAAATGATGGATAAATAAGGGACAATGACCATTGTCTGTTACTCAGAGGTGCGCGTTGTTTACATGGTAATGAAAAAATTACAGTGGTGATTCCTCTTACTAACTAATTCTCACGGAATTATGAATATTATCTGCAATCCAGAGGGTCCGCAAGTTTACACATTTCACACTGTATAAATATGTAAGAAAGAAACGTAGCGTTCCCTTTATATGTCAAAATTTTAACGGGGTAAACAAATATTATCTTTATATTTACATTTAATGTATTATATTACTTTATATTAGTTTGTTGTATTCTTCTGTCGATTTTTGTTTTCATGTTACTTAATTTTAAAGTCAGGGAGTTCTTTGTTGGACACCCTGCATGTATAAATTATCATACAGTGAATCATCCAGCATGTGGAATACAATGGTTTTGAAACCTCTCTAGACTATCATTGGATTTTCAAACTCTTTTTATTATATATCTATATATATATAAATATATATATTATATAATATATATATATATGTGTGTGTGTGTGTGTGTATATATATATATAGTTACAAGCGTTCCTATCATTAGTAAAAGAGTTATTATATAGTCTCCTACTACATGTCAAAACTTCAACTAATAGTATATCTGGTCATTTTGATCACATGACAATGAGACATTTTTTATTCACTAATTAGACTATGGACTTCTGTATTTTTACCTTTCTTATATACATTGTATAATGTATGAGGAAAGAATTGTGCCGGAGTCGAAAATTCTAGTTCGAGTTTTCGATGGGAGAGCATGCTTCAAGCATCCCTGAACACGAATCAGACGTTTTTGATATGATGTCTGTGTGTGTGCGTGAGTGAGAGTGCGGAGATGATAACTGATGAACGAATGGACCGATTCAAACGAAATTTGATACAAAAAGTACTATCCATGAACACTGGAAGCCTATTGTTTTTATACGCAATCGAATGTTTAGAACCCCCTAAATTTATGAGTGAACTTTTAAAAAATCTTCAAAAAATTAAAATCTTTTATGAAGTAACGTAAATAGTCATTTCTTATTTAATTTTTCGTTAGAAAACGATTGACATAAATTTTAGAACGCTAATATGAACCGTTCTCGAGCTATTGCACATTTTTACAAGAAATTATCAAAATATCATATGAAATAAAAAAATATTACATTCTGTGAAATATGTTCACTTTTCATAAGTAATATCATACGATGAATTTGATGACAGTATTCTCGTAGGTCTAGCTACTTTTTCATAAGCTATTTTTGATATTACTTTTGTATTTGGACGCCAACAGTCATTTATCTACTACAAGAATACCGTATTTCTCCGTCCGTAACGCTTGGCGAGATTTTTGCAGAATGTCGTCAACTTGGCGAATTTTTAAAATTTGCCAAATTAACGGAAATATAGCCAAATTGATATAAAATGGCGCTTAATCATTGAAAATGACGGCTAGGCGATTTGGCGACTATTTTAAATGTTGTTAAAATGACAAAAACGTGGCCAAATTAATAAAATGGGAAGTAATGTCTCGCAAATTTTGATTTCCGTCTTATATCGGGCATACCTACTAGTATTATATAAGAAATACTCTTCTCTCAGCTTCTCTGTAACAGTTGGTGATGCATTAAAGTAACACTTGGTGATACATTAAAGTAACACTTGGTGATGCATTAGTAAAGTATTTTAATACATGGACTATATCGCTTATTGAGTATGCTATCAATACTGATGATTGTTTATTTAGAGTTTAGCGAGGTATAAGTTAATTGGGTACTTTGAAAGAGTTTTACATGTTGTCATCCGGAATATCACTAAATGTACATTTCAACGATAAAAACACAGCGCCGTGGATCTTATACATTATGTGTTTACTGTAAAACTAGGAAATACATTGCATTATATAAGGAAAGTTATTTGCTGCCCACATCAGATTTTTTGTGTTTGTATTTGAAGTACTGGTAATATAACTCAAGAAGACAAGCCTGTTCTGTCAGAGAATTAGATATGTGGATATATTATATACAATAATTGCTATAGTTTGAAATTGTTCCTTATGAATTGAATGATTTCAGCACAAAATAATAAAAATTCAAGGTTTTCGTTGGATAATTTTTCATAGTAAGCAATAGTGTACCAGTTGAGTCTGAGCTGATAGAAAAAGAAGGTCGGAACCAAAATACAGTGATGGTGACTTCTCACTTAAGCGATTCTCAAAGGATTAAAAGTGGTATGACTGAGACTCCTAGACGTAAGAGATCGTAATATTTCCCAAAAATAATTTTGATACATACATTATTTACTATTATTTTGACTGCATTAATATAATGATTCTGGGTGAAATATATTTAACTTGAAATATGTATTAAAATGTAATTAATAAACTAAACAAATATTATAACTTATCACAGCTTATTCAGGCGTATAAAAGCATTTTAAATAAGGCAAGAAAGAAACGAGAACTTGATTTAATGATTAAAAGAACATCTGGCAAAGTGTACATTCACCATTGATCCGTTCGTTGTTATCCGTATTTATCCGTTCGCTTATCCGTACGCTTGCTTCTCTTATTAACGGCACAAATTATTGAGGAACTCTTTAACAAATAAATGAAATTGATTTAAATTATTCTTTTCGCTTTCGGGAATATCTTCTCCGCGGTCTTCATAACTTTTATACCCGTACATTTCATCATACTTATTTTTGAATTCAAGAACACCATCTTCATCTTCCAAGCACCATCTCATAAATAGCTCCAATTTTTTCCATTTACCTCCTGCATAATTCCAAATGCTCATAGGATCAGTCTCCTCCATTGATACACAAATCTGACACATAGAGTCAAAAGATAAAATAGTTTCTTTTTTTAGTTTTTCTATTTCTTTAACGGATAAACAAAGCCAAGTAAAAAATGTTTCAGCTTCTTCCAACTTATTATAGTTTATTAGGTTAAAGTGTATCCGTATTAAACGAGTCCGAGTACCGCTTGCATCTCTTATTGTTAAAGACTTCTTGAAATCATTTATTTCGTCTTCAGATGTAAAACACCAAGATAAGAACATTCTCAATTTTTCCCACTTACCACCGGCGAACATTCGCGTCCTGTTCTCTCTTTCCCCAGACTGATGTTGTCTTTCAAAGCCACATATCAATCTTTCACAAACATTTCTTCCAATTACATGGGCGACATCTTTCTTATATTGTTTAATCTCTTCTTCAGAAGAAAGACTCCAGTTGGTAAATTCATTTGCAAGATCTACTTGATTTGCAATTACTAATTTCTTGCATTTAACCATTCCTTGACGAGAAAAGATTAATGTTTTTTTGAATTCTGCTGCTTTTTCTTCTGTGGAAAAGCACCACTTGATCACTTTTTCAATAGCTGTTAATTCGTTATTACATGAAATTTTCTTCAGACATGCATTTTTTCCATAGTCGGAGTAAATCATTTTTTCCTTAAGTTTATTTATATCCACATCATTTAATGCGCTCCACCTGATGAATGACTCAACTTCATGCCATTCTTCATCTGCTATAAAATGAATACAGACATTATACGCTTCTTCTTTAAAGCAAAGCTCTTTTTTGAACTTCTGTATTTTCTCTTTAGAAATATAGCAATATGATACAAATTCATCAAATAATCCCCATCTCTTTAATTGAATTAGCTTTAAGCATGTTTCTGCTCCTTTCCTGGACGAAATAATATTCTCTTTCTCTTCTTTAGTTGCATTGTCTAATATCCATTCGATAATTATTTTTTCTTGATAAGTATAGTTTTCTTGTGTAAATAAGTGAAAAAGTAATATACTGCTCGCATTATGTATGTCATATGCATCACCATTGTATAAAGGACAATCTGTAAAAACAAATCTTCTATACGGTTCAGGTATATTGTACAAAAATTCTCTCAAAAGTTCTTTATAGTCATAAAATAATCCTTCACCAATCTTTTGATATCCTTTACTAGCCCCGATCTTATTTGTAAAGTTTTTTAAAATTTCAACATAACTGCTGTGTGGTAAAAAGTCCCACATAAGTCTTGCAGTTTTCAAAAAGTAATCTTGGTACGGAAAATCTAGAAATAATTCTAATATTCTAGAATATATAAAATCAGGATCCTCTTCATATTCTGTGAGGTCTTCCGTTAAAAGTTTTATCTGTGTACCCCGTCGCATTTTTGAAAATAGGAAGCACAAGACTTCAGTATAATAGTGTTTTGGCACCCATTGTTCAAGCCATTCACTTTCCCTATAACTAGCTGTCCGAAACACATCTTCAAAATCGTTGAAAGTAATGGAATCATCCATTCCTTCTATGCTATTGTTAACTGCCTCTAGAGCAGCATAAATTAGAGCACTTTCATCTCTGATTAAATTGGTTTGCTCTAAGCAATATTCCACTACATCTTTGCTTCCACTCTTTACAGCCATCTGCAGCCAAAATAAATCAGGGTCTGTATCTCCTCTTAATTTATCTACCTCATCCTTAAGATAATAAGACCAAAACTTTACAAAATGTGGTTGCTGCATAAAACTTGGGTATTCAGGATTATAAAATTCATTTTTTCTTTCTCTGTCATTTGCTTGTCCAAAGCGGGAATATGTTGATTCATGCAATAAAGAAGAGCCAATTTATACTTCTGTTTAATTGATAGACATTCGTCCATCAACATAGCTTCTGTTGTTTTTTTACGATTTACGATACCACGTGATGTGATAAATGTGCTGCTGTTAAAAAAGTTGAAGCTATAATTACGTGAAAAACCGAGAGTTATTTCGTGATATTTTGCCCAAGCAAGCATACGCTTTCCGATTAATAGGACAGCACCTATGGCTTTTTCTTGCAGTTCTTTTGTTAGACACAATTTATCTAATATAATCCTCGCCTTTTTTTCTACTATTTCAGCCCAGAGTATTTTTCGTTGTTCCTTAGAGCCTGTCTTATTTTCATCATATTCCGAGTTGAATACGCAAAGAATTTCTTTCTTCAACTGATGGTTACTGCATAATTCAACAGCAAATTTTACTGCTGCAAAATTTTCCAGTGACACCATTCTGCCCTTTGAAATATCAAGTAAATGAACTTTTCAAAACAATTTTAAGGCCGTGGTAGATGATTACATGTATGAATTATAGGCTCTATATGACTTCAAAATGTATGAAAACCCTTAATCTTTGTTCTTCTGTAAAAACTGAAAATAAAAAATAAAAAATAATTGTATATTATAACATTACTTAATTTTGACGACATCCTAATTTTAAATTATTTAGTAACTAAAATACTACTTTTTTTAGCAGCCGCATATGAAATAAATTCAGGGAAAAAATAATCTCAATAAGTTTAGGAAAACGGAGGGAATTGAAAAATGTGTATTCTTCTTAACAAATTTTCACATTATTATGTGAAGTGAGAGTGATACCAAGTTTAGAAGCGTATGGGATGTTGTCTTAAGGGGGAGTCTCACTCATTAACTCCGTATACCATCAATTCAATTTTATAAAAATGAGCAGTAATACAAAATACTGAATATGAAAGTCTGAAATTTACTTTGCTTGTAAAATACACTTTTCTAAATCTTCTATTACAATTATAACACTCTTTATAGTTAGTGAATATCTTAAATTGATTTTCAGAAAAGGCATCTTTCCTAATTTTGGCTTATTGTGTGGGGGTGCCATCTAGAAATAAAATCAGTAACTATATTTTAAAAATCGCCAATTGTTTAACTAAGGTATAGCAACCCACTAAACCGCCAAAGCAGTAATTCATCGACGAGTTCATTACATCCGAAGGTAATGGTTATGGTAGGAAGTACAGAGGTGGAAGTTTGCCTAGGAAGAGTCGAGTCTTTTTCGCTTTGTTCCAGCCCTCCCGCAAAAGGGAGTTCTTCAACTTCAGAGAACTTGTGTTTCTGCTTTCTGCAGTACCGGGGGGGGGGCTGTATTCTTGCGCTAGCCTACAGTACTGGGAATTGGATCGACATATTGCTTTGGTATATTTTTAACGATAATAACATAATAGATTTCTTCCCATAGCAAACTTTATACATAAAAGAACATATTTTTACCGATTAAAGAAGTGTTTTTGTAGTCTGAAATTAAAATTAATTCGTTAGTTACAGTATAAATAGTTGATTAAATATATCAATCGTTTCAGAAGCAAAAAATACCCTCCTTCTTCAGACAAGAAGTTCTTTGCTGGTGTGGTTGCTCAGAAACTGATTGATATATTCAACCAAATGTTTATGCTGTAACTAATAACGAAATATTTTTAATTTCAGATTATTTAAGACAGCAGGTTTAGCGAATATATTTTATGTTGCTATACAGTGCTATTTCATCAGTTTTAGCAGTCAATCTCTAAATTTCAACAGTATCAAATAAAATAATATTCAGCATTAAATTTCTTTTGATCGTTTAATAAGTCAAACTAGATAGTTAGTAAGTGAAATATTAAATAAAATTTTAAAATATATTACTTTTCTTATATACATAGTATAATGTATATAAAAAGTATTGTGACGGGCTCGAAAATTCTAAAAAAATGCGAAAATTCGGTTTGGTAACAAAATATTTTGCTTTCTATTTCTCCATATATTGTTTCTTCGAAATTTAATGGATTCTGGGGGGGGGGGCATGACCTCCGAATTCCCTTCCTTGGCGACGCCACTGAATCTCTTCAAATATATGTTTAAATTATCCAGTAAAAAGAAAGCATTGGTGTTTAAGTGTAATTTTGTTGTGCTCTGTTAAACAAAAATATTTGAAAAATAATAGGGGAGATGGAATTTTATATCGTATCACTAGTTGGGTGTGCACTCTTGTATTACTACATCTGAGTTAGGGATGGATATAAGACATGAAGTAAGGAACAATAGATCATCAATTAGAAAAATCTAGGCAATAAGCAAGTATTGTAAGAAAACATACTTGATATTTGTTAAACTTTTACCTTTTAAAGCAGAGACTCAGCTATTTTTCTTTAGCTACGGTATTCGGTTTCAACTTCATCATTATCGAAAGGCTTTTGGCGTCCATGTCAAAATGACCCCCCCCCCCCCCATTTGTTTTTCAGAATCAGAAATTTAATTTTAATGATAAAGCAGGGCTTATCAAAGAAAGTCTCCCACCACCATATCGTAAAAACAATTACGCAAAACACCGTTGGAAGTTTCCAGTTTTTATTAAATTTAGACAAATACTCCCCCCTCCTCCAAATACATAAAGTGAAATAAATCATAATAATAAATAAATCATGTCTGTTTAAAAACGCTATCGAGTATTATTAATATAGGTATTAATATGTTAACAGTCAAAGACGTTTTTATATTGTTTAAAAATTTTTTTAGAATTGTTACTATTTTTAAACACATTAATTCTTGTGAAATTGTTACAAAAATACTCAAAATAGAAACGTATTGCATGCAAAATTTGATTAATAACATTTTTCATTCTAATAAAAATAAGAAGTATTATATTTTATGTAAAATATTACATTTAAAATGCGCGTTTTAAAAGCATAAAATTTTTCGAGACTCTCGGATAAAGAGTTTGACAGTCGATAGCTTACAAAAAGACGCATAGAAATGCGCCATTATCGCGATAAACGGCAAGAGAAAGTAACCCGGCTTTTCGCCAAGCACAGCCGTCATTCCCACAGGAGTTTCAATGGCCGCTCTTGCGCCAGCCTGTATATATAGGAGCCTTATCGAAGGGTATTGGGGAAGGGGCTTTCCTTATAATCCTTAGGGTTTTGTTTTGTTTTGTCTCTAGTAAGTCTATAGTAGTTTTACAGGCATATCCCCATACGGGTGCTGCATACAGCATTCCCGGGCGGATGACCGATTTATAAATTAGGAGTTTATTTTGATAACTTAGATTTCCGTTTCCTATCATTGGGTATAAGGCTCCTGTGGCCATATACGCTTTTTTGATTAAGTTCGTTACGTGCTGTTTCCAGGTTAGGTGGGAATCTATCGTTACACCTAGGTATTTAGTAGATTTTTCCGCTTTTAGGGCATGGTTGTTTATGTACAGAGGCGGCGGAGGTTTACGTTTTCTAGAGAAATAAATCCAATGACATTTATTGGGGTTTAATTTTATTCGCCATTTTTCCAGCCATGTTTGGAGTATGTCTAAGTGTTGTTGTAGCTGTCTGTGCATTACTGAGACGTAAGGATGTTTTGCAAGTATCGCACTGTCGTCTGCATAGAGTGCCAGCTCCGTGTCTAGGGTCCTGGGGATGTCATTTAGATATATGTTAAAGAGTGTCGGGCCCAGGATGGATCCTTGCGGTACACTACTTTTAATGAGCTTGGGTGTAGACATGTTATCTTTTACTCTAACTTGGAAGTGTCTGTTATTTAGGTATGAGATTAAAAGTTTGACAAGTGCGTCAGGGACTTTTAGAGTGATCAATTTGTATGCTAATCCACAGTGCCACACTTTATCAAATGCTTTTTGTATGTCAAGAAAAATCGCAGCTGTGGGTGTCTTACTATTAAGTCCAGAAGATATGTACTCTACCACTCTCAGCAATTGATGAGTGGTGGAGTGTTTTGGCCGAAATCCAAACTGCTCCGGAATAATAATATCATTCTCACTAAGGTGCGTGTTCAGTCTATTAAGAATTATTTTCTCAGTAATTTTACTAAGTGTCGGTAGTAAGCTGATTGGTCTGTAGTTGGCTGGAATTGTGGCATCCTCACCAGGCTTATGGATCGCTATAATTATCGCTTCCTTCCATTCTTTGGGGAAATAATTTAGTTTTAGTATTTTGTTTATTAGGGTGGTCAAGTAAAATATTATATTTAAGGGTAGGTTTTTTGACCGCAATATTCCTGATTTTGTCGTGCCCTGGGCTTTTACGGTTTTTAAGGTTTTTGATGATATCAATTATCTCTTGCGGGGTGGCTGGGTTAATCTCAGCCGTGACCGGGGAGTTCCTGAAGTTGTTTAGAGTTTGCCTAACCATTCTTAGGGTGTCCTGACACATTAGATCGTGGTTTGGTTCAAATTGCTTTTCGTAATGCCTAGCAAGCGCCTCTGCTTTTTCTTCGTCTGAGTACGCGATTTTACCGCCATCTATTAGTGGCGGGAGTTTAATTTGAGGTTTTCTGAGTCTTTTAGCGAATTGCCAGAGCGATACGTCTTCTGGGCTGAGGGATTCAATTAACTCTTTATACTGTTGCTGCTTTTCTGCGACAATTTTATCCCTGACTTTCCACGTGAGTCTGTTAAGCTCCCTTTTGAGGGTAGGGTCTCTATTAGACTGCCATGTCTTACGCATTCTGTTCCTTTGCCTAACTAATTGTTTGACATGGTGGGAAAGTGTGGGCATTTTTGGTGACTCACGATGTGTTGTGGCAGAGGCAATAGCTCTCTTGATTTCTGTTGTGAGTGTGTGTGTGGCAGAGTCAATATCCGCCGTGCTCATAATGTTGGGTACTGCCAAGTGCGGCTCAAAAAGTGCTCTTTTGAAAACGTTCCAGTTCACCCTCTCTTGTCCCAGAGAGGCTGGAAGGGGAGTGCTCAGATCGAATGTCACCAATACCGGTAAATGATCCGAGTCGAATTCATCTAGGGTATCGATAGTGTGAGCATATTCTATGTTTCTCGTTAGGACAAAGTCTATGAATGAGCCGTTGGCACCTGAGAAGCAGGTTGGTCTCGACGGTGCAATGATGTTGGTGTTTGTTGTGTTCAGTAATCTGTGTATCTGTGTACCGCGTATGTTGGCTCTCCTGCTGCCCCACGCTCGGTGGTGTGCATTGAAGTCGCCCGCGAGTATTGTGTTTGGATATCGCGAGAAAAGCAGTTCCAGCTGCGCAGCTACATTTATACCATTCATGTTTTTGACATATGTTGAAGTTAGGATAAATGGGTTTACATTATTTATTTTAATTTTTATGCTAGTATTTTCCACTCCTTGAAGATTTATGTTGTTTATTTCCTCGTGGGGAATATTTCTTTTGATATATATTGCTGTTCCTCCATGGGGGTTTCTAGCAGTTGTACTTGAGCTTAGGTTGTGATAGCCAATATAGTTTGCTATATTTAGTTTTTTATTTTCTCTAACTTTAGCTTCCTGAATTAACAGGGCATCTACATCCTTTTCATTTACGTAGATCCTAAGTTCATTTATTCTTGGAGATTTGCCGTTCGCATTCCAAAATATTATTTTAAGGCTTTCTTTTTGGGACCTAGCCATGGCGGGTTTGATTCTCACTGTTATTTTTAAAATCCGCGATTAATTTAAAGGCCTCAAAGACCATTTGCATTGGATCACGCTTTTTTTGTATTAGCTCTGCGAACTGCATCAACAGGTGTTTTATTGCATCTAGGTCGAACATGGTGATAAACCCTCTGATGAGGTTGAGGATTTCATCCATCTTTTCATCATTGGTTTTACCAGCAGGTTCAGTCTCAGCTTCCATATCCTCAGCCTCAACCGCGGTTTGGTCATTTTTGTGAGTATCCTTTTGGACCTCAGTAGTTTTTTGCCTTTTTTCAACCGTTTTTTCTAACAGCTGGGTTTGCGCGAGCTCTTCCTCTCTGACTCGTTTAGTTTTGGCTTCACGTGTTTTGATTTCTTCTTTTGATTTTGCATATTGATTTACAATTTTAGCTTCTAGTTCCGCCTGTCTGGCTTTTTCGGCTTCCTTTCTCTTTATAATGGCTGCAGTAGCCAGTTTTACTTCTTCCGGAGTCAATTCTCTGGAAGACGAAGGTTTGGGGGTCTGCTCTTGCACCGATCTGGTGGGTGCTGAAGGTTGGTATCTATTTTGCTGTGGCACAGTGTGCGAGGAGCCCTGAGGGGGTGCCTGGGAGTTTAATCCGAGGGCATTTTGCCTCCAAGGGGGTATCTGATTTTGGGGAGGGGGGCATACCCCGGTGCCTTTCCTCTGTTCCAGGGGTTCTTCGGGCATTGCCTGAAGTTCGCTGGGTGGTCTCCATTGCAATTTGCACACGTAGCCTTCTCAGACCTAGGTCTCTGGCAGTCCCGTGTGAAGTGTTCTTCAGCACACTTAAGGCACTTAGGTGGCATACTGCAGTTTTCCGAGGAGTGATTGAACTGTTGGCACCGGTAGCAGATTTTGAAGCCCCGTGCTCTGAAGGACTCTACCTTCACAGCCAAGTAACCTAATCTTGTTAGTCTGTAGACCCTCTGCCAGTCTGCCGTAGGCCTAAGGCTGACTAAGAAGATCGGCAGGGGTAATCTCGTTTTAGTGTTTCTCAGTTGAGAAACCCGGACTACATCTAATCCTTCGGATGTTAAAGTGATTTTTATTTCCTCCATGTTATAATTTGTTGGTAGCCCCTTCAGAACTACCTTTTTTGGCCTTTCCGTCTTTAGGTTTAAGCTGTGGAAGGGGATTTTCTCACTACTTAAATGGCGCTGTACAACCCTGTAGGTGTCAGCGTCATTTGGAATCAATTTTAGCATGTCTCCTGTGAGCTTGCCAGATATTTTATTTCCTGAGATATCATTTAGTTTTTTAAGGAGAACCTTGTAATTATCATTGAACTTTATGAAAAAACATTCAGCTTTTGGGTCTTTTTTCTCAACTTCAACTGTTGTTAGCCTGTCACTATTTTCGACCGTTTTAGGTTTAGGTGCACTTTTCAATCTGCATGACTATGATCATCGCAAAGCCAAATCACGTAAGAGACCCCGCGCGGTACTTAATATTGAAAATCGGAATTAGGGAAGTCCCAACTTAAATAGTTGATATTAAATTAAAACTCGATCAATGTTTTCTAAAAAATGTTCTTAAACCTTAAACTGCCAAATTGATAGGAAATCCTTAGAACTGCATCAACTCCCCAAAATTACTCAAACTCTAAATGTGCAACAAACTGCCACACTAGGAGCTAAGTCAAATAATAAAAACAGTAAATCAAAAACCTCGAACCTCCAACTATGGGCAAATGAAATAATGTCACAGTATGAAGATAAGAACTACACCTAGAGATTGGAGATTAAAGGCGCTTCGCGCCTGGTGCTCTTTTCTGGACGAAACCCATGACGGTGACGGTATTGCACAAAAATCATTCGAAAAGTGAAATGAGCGAAAAGGCATGCTTCGCGATGAGATAAACTTTAATTTGGTGAACGGGTAGATAATTCAAAAAGGAAGAAATGTGCAATTTTAGTTTTCCAATATTTCATTTATTATGGGCTTCTGCACACCAAAATATTCGATTTGCCGAATAAATGTGAAACATGAATTAATCAAAAATGTACATTATTCAGAAATTTTATATTGCGAGACAGTTTTCAACGGGTATTCGGCTAGTAAAGTTAAATAGACTAAAATAGTAAGTAGCATTAGGGTTAATTACATTATATTTAACATTTATTTTAAAATTACAATTTTTCGTGGTGATGAAATTTTTTTGAACACCACTGTACATTCTATACCGCAATATATCTAAGAATTTATGGACAGGAACGGTCATATTTATCTTACTGAGTTGTTATGCTTCATGTATATGTTAGAGATTATAATAAAATTGTTTCAAGTTTAAATAGTACAATCTGCTTTGTATATATTAGTAAATATTTTAAGTTTTGTCTCTTAGTTAATAAGTTAAAACAATTTATGTCAAGAATGAAAATATGTTTAAAAATGCAATTTAATGTTTAATGCGATATGCATAAAAATAAAAGCCAACAGTCCAAGAAAAAAATTTAAAATATCTTATTAAATCAATATAAGTGGAAATTTAAAACAAATATTTGGATGATTATATAATGTATAACTATAGGTGCCACTTAAACAATTTGAAACATTTTAATGATAACATACAGATAAACAGTTATAAATAACAAAATTTCAGTTTAATTTATGATTTGTGAAGAGTAATATGAAAAGTATTTAAAAATGCAATAATCTTAATATTTTCAAGATACTGATGTAAGTTGTCAGGTGCTGAAATATTTAAAATGGAAACAAAATATGTTCAGTTCACTAATAGTAATTTAGTGTTATTAGTAAAGGTTGGATAGAAAAATGCTTTGGGGACACTATTACCTAGTTGGAAATAAGGGGGTTCGATTGCGCAGTCAATCATTTTGAGTATATTTAAAAATAATAATAATTCTTCATTTTTGTGTAAACTGTAAAAGTTCGGGTTATTTAATTTGAAATTCTATCAAGAATAAGGTGGGTGGATGCATTTTAACAATGTAATATTATGGAATATTTTAAAAATACACGTAAATTTAATCTATACACTTGATATCGCATTTTAGATAATTACAATTTTACGAAAATATTCATTAATAATACAATATACTACTATGAAATGGATGGTGCGCATTTTTTTATTCACATAATTTGAAGCTAAACATGAATGAAAAATGTTGTTTCAACGTTACACGGGAATGTATTCTATGCACGCGAAATCTGACTTAAAAATTAACCCGTATTTTAGAAAATAATATATAATAATGAAACATACTACAAAGAAATGAGTGTTCTGCATTTTTTTAATTCACATAATTTTGTATTTAACATGGATGGAAAGGGATGTTTCAACATAACACAGATACGGTAATCTGTGCTTCCGAAATCACAGATATGAAATCACTATCGACCAGTAAAGCCAAAATGATGCAACTTAGTGCTAGTGATATTATCATGCAAGGAAAACTAAGATGGAGGTGGCAAGCTCGATCAAAATTGCTTTTGACAGAGAATTTTTATTGAAAAAGCCAAAACCTTAGCCACTTCTCAATAGTTGAGAAAAACCGGGATATTATTAAAAATCTGGAAACCGAGAGGAATCATAAAAGACCTGAAATTTTCGTAAAAACCAGCAGATCTTGCAGCTGTGTATAAATATTACGGCTTACCTTTCGGTGTTGAAATTCAGCTATATCAGCATACCGATGTCATATCAACTCTTGATCTATAGATGAAGAAATCCACATAGATGAATACATTCACAGTTGAACCCTTGAAATCATGTTTACGAATTTTTTCCACGTGCACTATGTAGTTGTTGTTACCACATGGGGCACAGTTCTCAAACAAAATATATATTTTCAAGCTGGGAGAGCAGAACGCTAAACTCGTTTGCAACAGATACTTGTCCAGCTAATGAATGGTAAGATAAACTAAATCCGTTCCTTAGGGTTCTGATCCGACAGATCCTGTGCTACGAACACAGATTAATAAAAGCAGCTACGGACAGGAAGGCTCCGTAATGTTAAATTCCGAAACCACTAGGTGGCGCTGATGCTGTAGGGAATATGAGGAATAGGGGACATCCTGAGGGGAAATATTCAGTATTGTGTTTTGCTTGTGTAGTGTTGGTGTGTTACAGAAAATCTGAGCATGTGGTAAGTTTTAATGATCATTATTTCTTTTAATTTCGTTTAATCCTTTAAGTTTCCTTTAATCGATCGTTGTCTGAGGATTCGTATATATTTTATTTGCATTTGATTCGTATATTTAGCACGTGCATAACTATTCATGTCTATTTTCGTTTGATTCGGATATTTAGCACGTGTATATCTTTTATTTGCATTTGATTCGTATATTTAGCACGTGCATAACTATTCATGTCTATTTTCGTTTGATTCGGATATTTAGCACGTGTATATCTTTTATTTGCATTTGATTCGTATATTTAGCACGTGTATATCTTTTATTTGCATTTGATTCGTATATTTAGCACGTGCATAACTATTCCTGTCTATTTTCGTTTGATTCGGATATTTAGCACGCGCATAACTTTTATTTGCATTTGATTCGTATATTTAGCATGTGCATAACTATTTCTTCCTATATTTAGCACGTGCATAACTTTTATTTGCATTTGATTCGTATATTTAGCATGTGCATAACTATTTCTTTCTATATTTAGCACGTGGTAAGTTTTAATGAGCATTATTTCCTTTAATTTGAAGTTCTTGATGATTATTATATATATGATTCGATCGATCGTTATCTGAGGATTCGTATATTTTTCGCACGTGCATGACTAATCCTTTCTATTTGCATTTGATTAATGATGTTCTTCTGGTGAAATTTCTGGTTTTAATTTTACTTGACCATTGGATTTGTGTTTGCGTGAATATATAACTAGTAAATTTGATTCATGACTAGTAAAATTTAATAAATTAAATTCAGCCTAGTGTTTCTATGCTTACTGATATTTAAACGTTCTTTTGTAATGTAAATTTGACCTGACCATTAGATTTCTATGATTACGTTTAAATTAACACAAAAATTTCTGATTTTAATTTTACCCGGCCATTACATTTGTGTATGCGTGCATATATAATGATCTGTAGCTGAATACGAACGTGTGGTGTGTTAATCTTGTTACAAGCGTTATATTTACCACTGCATAACTATTCGTAAACTAGTAAATTTGATTCATGACTAGTAAAATTTAATAAATTGAATTCAGCCTAGTGTTTCTATGCTTATTATTTAGTATTTCCTATGCTCACAGAAGGTTGGGTGGGCATGGGTGGAATTCAAGCAGCTACCTCCATGCGGTGAATTCTGGGCAACAGTCATATTATTAATACAGAGCTCCACAATATTCTAAATTATTTATTTATTCCAAAATTATTTTAATGGAACTTTGTTATATGACTGGCTAACAGCTGCAAAATTGTTAAATTCATAATTTACAATTACAATTTATTAGTGCTACTAGTACTTGCGATACCCACTTTTCGTGTCGGGTTTCCTTTACTTTTCGACTTGCAGGTCTACAAGCATATGTTATTCTTATAGGTATACCTTAAAACTTGGA
Source organism: Amaurobius ferox (assembly GCA_951213105.1). Taxonomy (NCBI): domain Eukaryota; kingdom Metazoa; phylum Arthropoda; class Arachnida; order Araneae; family Amaurobiidae; genus Amaurobius; species Amaurobius ferox. The sequence goes on from OX578147.1 coordinate 10,059,888, forward strand.
GTTAAAGTCCAGAATAGCCTATAACTGTACAGGTAAAAAAAAACTTGCTATGTACAGCATTTACGACACATGTTAAGTTTTATTGTTGTCTGCAGTTATAGTGCAACAGATTATTCTAGAGGCTAAACCACCTCTTGAATGCTGATTGCTGTACTAGAAGTATAATACTTTTTTTCTTAATTAATCAGCTTGACTGATAGTTTTTAGAAAATGTCTACTTCAGTTATCCACAGCTGATGAGCTCAAATGAGAGCGACACCGGTCCTGTATCTCTGTTAACAGCATTAGTGACATGACTGGAGTTACACTTTTCTAATTTCAGATACTCTACTAATGTTGTTAACAGTTGTCTACAGGAGCTCTTTCTTTAGGAGCAAAACCGGTCCTGTGGTACCGTAATAGTGTATAAAGATGTATGCTTGTACAGATGTATCACATATTACATACAGGTGTATCTTGTGATTCGGGTATGTAATTCTTACATTATAACGCTATGAGAAATAGCTTCTAATAAATTTATAGTGCAACAGATTATTCTAGAGGCTAAAGAATGCTCTTTAAACTACCTCTTACTTGAATGCTGATTGCTATACTGGAAGTATTATAATTTTTTCCTTAATTAATCAGCTTGACTGACAGTTTTTAGGAAATGTCTACTTCAGTTATCCACAGCTGATGAGCGAAACCGGTCCTGTATCTCTGTTAACAGCATTAGTGACATGACTGGAGTTACACTTTTCTATAATTTCAGATACTCTACTAATGTTGTTAACAGTTGTCTACAGAAGCTCTTTTTTTAGGAGTAAAACCGGTCCTGTGGTACCGTATAGTGTATATAGATGTATGCTTGTACAGATGTATCACATATTACATACAGGTGTGTCTTGTGAATCAGGTATGTAATTTTTACAATAATATAACAATATAAAAAACAGCTTCTAATAAATTTAATTATTATATTGCAAAGGCCTTCGAAACAAATTTATATCATCAAAGTTATTTAGATGATGTGGGAACCCCTTTCAAATGAAAGTCACTTTATTTCAAAGAGCTTCCCTCTGAAAGTCCTCCACCAAAATACTTTTCCCTTGGATATATAGCTGACTACACATGCCCCATGCCTAATAAAAGATTATCTTGATTTTCTTTTGATAAAACCGATAAGAATTACCCTCCAATTCCAAGCTGATCAATAATTTTAGACTCAGTTATAGTGTAATGACAAAACGAATACAAATTGATAAGCATCAATAATTAAACATTTTTAAAAAGTAATATACATTGTTAATTTTATATACTTGTAAAATTCAAAGTCAATATTTTATATAAATTTAATAAAACTGTTGATTCTTTTATTACATATATAATGTTGAAATAATTATTTACAATATTATTAACTGCATATCAAATATCTTGGCCTATATTCCAGTGAAAAAGTATCATTTTTTAAGTTTAATCAATATTTTCAAAAATCCTAAAAATATCAAATAAAAGATTATATTAAAAAATAGGTCTAAATATATCATGACATAATCACTAAGTAAATCTTAAGTGTTTATCTTTTTATGTTAGGAAGCCATTCTCTTCCAAATAATAAAAAAGAAAAATACTGTCAAATCGCTCCAAAAATATCCTGCCCAATATCTTGGGAAAAAAAAAAATAAAAGATCTAATTCCAGTCTTTCTACAAAAGACATTCTATATTTTACGTTTAAGATCCGTTTTATTAGAAAGTTTGAAAAAATCGCAAGCATCGTCCTCTACTGAAATATATATAAAATACGAAAAAGTCGTTCTGTCCAAATTGTGAAAAAAAGCTAAGTCCAACTGGAGCCGTTCTGTCCGAAAGTTTGAAAATTTTACAAGTCCCGTCTTCTACCGAAATATATATGGGAGCCGTGCTGACCAAATTATGAAAATAAAGCTAAGTCCAACTGGAGCCGTTCTGTCCGAAAGTTTGAAAATTTTACAAGTTCCGTCCTCTACTGAAATATATACGGGAGCCGTTCTGTCCCAATTGTGAAAAAAAAGCTAAGTCCAATCGTACTGCCGAAAAGCCGTTCTGTCTAGAAAATTCCCTATATCTCCCCTACAGATTTTCAAAAATTCCCTATCTTCAGTGGTCAAAAAAATTTCTAAGTTTTAACATTAGGAGCCTTCCTGTCCCTAGCCGCTTGTCAGATTAATAAATACAGATATTTCACTCGACTCTCAGCGCCCCCAACCGCCAACCAAAATATCAAGGTTGGCGCGTTTGGCGATGGTCTGTGAAGGTTTTCGCCAAGACGTTCTGCTAATATAACCCTATTTGGCACTGAACGAAACACTTGGAACTTGGAAGAACTTTGCTGCTTTGTTCTATCATCGCATGCACATCTCATGTTGTTTACACGTGGTAAACATATTTTCGCTGCTATTTTGTGGATTACTAAAACAAAAGGAATTACGTTTAAAAGGTATGTAATTTATTTTTATTTAAGTAAAAATAAATATTTGTTATCTATCCCATATTTCATCCTATGCACGTGTTCATCATAAGAAATTGGTGCAAAGTATTATCATTGCCGCCTAGATTAAATTCTAAGAAGCAGTGGCATTATTAGTTAAAAAACCTTTTCCGCATTTATATAAAATGTATAAAAATTGATATTTGAGTAGCTTATTCTAGAGAAAGTTGAATATACTATTGGATGTGTATATATTTTACATGCTTTTTATTAGTGTATTTAAAAATATATATATATATAATAACAGCAGAATAAATTAAGAACTAAGCAATTTAACTATCAACACGCTAGTATACTTTTTAATCTAAAAATATTATATAATATTTTAGTCTTTTGGGTATGTTAGCTTGTAATTTTTGGTGTATAATGATTTACAGTGATGCAATGCGTCAATTTATTTATTTAGTTTATGATTGCATGAATTAAATATATATCTAAGCTTATTTATTTAAAGTTCAACATATTACAGATAAAAGTATTTTTAAATGCTGATCATGTTTATAGTTAAAAAAATTATAAAAGTACAGTTCCGTAATTTTTTTTTGGCCGCATTAACATAAAATCGCCAATTGAGCGATAGTCGCCAAATCTAGCAGTCGAGCTTTTTATACGTCATAGCTGAGATGGTTGGCTCCTCGAACGCTAGTGTCTATGCGAAATCCTATGTTAAGGATGTTGCCATAGGTTCCTATGGGAGTGAACCTTCTGAATATAGTATTCTGTGGCTACGAAGCGATCAGGTTGGTTTCAGAAGGCTCACTCCCATAGGACCCCATGGCAACATTTTTAACGTGGGATGTCGCACAGACACTAGCACTCGTAAGATGGACCAAATCACGTCTGTCAGATTTGGCGTCTAATCGCTCGCTTGGCGATTATTTTTATTTCAGGGGAAAAATATACAGGACTGTACTTTTCTAATTTTTAAAACTATAGAAATGATCAGGATTTAAAAATACATTAATCTGAACATAAATATATTCATTAGTTTAAGTAAATTTAAAGAAATATAGTTACATATTTAATTCAAATAATCATAAAATGGATTAAAACACAGACTCATTGCATTGTCTCACTGTAAAACATTATGCACAAAATATTACAAGCTAACGTATTCAAAAGACTGGAATGTTATATAATATTTTCAGTCTAAAAGGTATACTAGCGTGTTGATTGTTAAAGTAGTTGATGCTTAATTTGTTCTGGAATACTGATAATAGACTGTTTTTTAAAAATACATTAATCTAAACATAAATATATTCATTAGTTTAAGTAAATTTAAATAAATATAGTTTAATAATAAAATAAGTGAATTTAAATAAATATAGGGATACTGATAATAGACTGTTTTTTAAATATAAAAATATTCTTATAGTAAATATCAAAATTACATAAATGCACTGTCAAAGTTGTAGAACTCAATCATTAATTGCCCGGGTATGGAGTAAATTTTCCACCATAAGGCACTTGATAAAAATTTTACAAAAATATATACACATACAATATCACATTCAACTTAATTAGCTCTAAGAAATAGCTATCCAAATATCAATTATTATGGAAAATATTTTGTAACTAATTAAACTTCAACCTCTTGGAATTTAGTCTAATCGGCAGTAATAAAACCGCACTAATTTCGTATGATGAACGTGTATACTTATGAACACCTGTATACTTATATAATGAATACGTATATAGGATAGTGATATCTAAATTACATACCCTGTAACGCAACCAGTTTTCTTTTGGCAATCCATTTCATGAAATGATCTAATCACTTAACAAATAATCCTTTTACACGTTATTCAAATCACGCTACAATGTATACTACAGGGTTATAATATTGAAAATCGTCTTGGACCCAAACGAGACCATCGCCAAGAGCTCAGACCAAACCAGGACATCACCAAGAGAGCGCCATCCTCATATTGATCCAACTTTAGGCCATCTCAGAGGGCGCTGCGAAATCGAGAGTGACAGGTCTGTATATATTAGTCTGTGGTTTAAATGATCCTACGTTGGATATTTCCTCTGTTGCTGTGGTCCAGAGCTATCGTGATGGCAGGCAGTTTGCTCTTCTTACCGGGCCCGAAACCAAATTTCGTGACGCCACCCTAGTAATCTACGTCGGCTGCGACTGAACTCTTTTAACTTCACCCTTGTTCTTACGTTATTATTATTATTTTATTCTAATTGAAAAGTATTATTTTATGACAAAATGGCACTAAATTAATATATTTATTTTTCTACTAGCCGCCTTTGGCTACTAGCCGCCTTTCTACTAGCCGCCTTTTAAGGGGGAGTCTCTCTCATTGACTCCCTATACCAATTTTATAAAAATGAGCAGTAATAAAAAAATACTGAATATGAAAGTCTGAAATTTACTTTGCTTGTAAAATACGCTTTTCTGAATCTTCTAATACAATTAGAACACTCTTTATAGTTAGTAAATATATTAAATTAATTTTCAAAAAAGGCATCTTTCCTAATTTTGGCTTATTGTATGGTGGTGCCATCTAGAAATAAAATGAGTAACTATGTTTTATAAATCGCCAATTGTTTAACTAAGGTATAGCAACCCACTAGACCGCCAAAGCAGAAATACATCGATGAGTTCATTCCATCCTAAGGTAATGGGTATGGTAGGAAGCACAGAGGTGGAAGTTTGTCCTAGGAATAGTCGAGTCATTTTCGCTTTGTTCCATTCCTCCCGCAAAACGCAGTTCTTCAACTTCAGAAAACTTGTGTTTCTGCGGTACCTAGAGGGGGGGGGGAATTCTAGCCTACGGTACTGGGAATTGGATCAACATATTCCTTTGGTATATTTTTATCGATAATAACATAATAGATTTCTTCCCATAGCAAACATTCTATTCATAAAAGAACATATTTTTACCGATTAAAGAAGTGTTTCTGTAGTCTGAATTAAAATTAATTCGTTAGTTACAGCATAAATAGTTGATTAAATATATCAATCGTTTCAGAAGCAAGAAATACCCTCCTTCTTCAGGCAAGAAGTTCCTTGCTGGTGTGGTTGCTCAGAAACTGATTGATATATTCAACCAAATGTTTATGCTGTAACTAATAACGAAATATTTTTAATTTCAGATTATTTAAGACAGCAGGTTCAGCAAATATATTTTATGTTGCTATACAGTGCTATTTCATCAGTTTCAGCAGTCAATCCCTAAATTTCAACAGTATCAAATAAAATAATATTCAGCATTAAATTTCTTTTGATCATTTAATAAGTCAAACTAAACAGTTAGTAAGTGAAATATAAAATAAAATTTTAAAATATATTACTTTCCTTATATACATAGTATAATGTATATAAAAAGTATTGTGACGGAGTCGAAAATTCTACTTAGAGTTTTCGATGGGAGCACGTTTCAAGCATCCCTGAACACGAATCAAACTTTTCGAGGTGATGTCTGTGCGTGTGTGTGTCAATGAGTCTGTGGAGACGATATCTGACGAACGAATGGAGCGATTCGAATGAAATTTAGTACAAAAATTACAATCCGTGAATACTGGAAGCCTATTGCTTTTAAACGCAGTCCATTGTTCAGAACTCCCCTAAGTTTTCGAGTAAAATTTTGAGAAAATCAAAACCTTTAATAAACTGTTATGCAAATAGTTATTTCTTATGTAGTTTTTCATTAGAAGACAATTAACACAAACTTTAAAACGCTAGCATAAACCGTTATTGAGATATTGCACATTTTTCAAATAAATTTATCAAAAATCTATTAAATAGTGTGAAATATGTTCACTTTTCATATATAATATCATAAATAAAGTTACGCAAATAAACATTTGTTATGTAATTTTTCCTTAGACAAGGATTGACATAAACTTTAGAACGCTAGCATGAACCAACCGTTCTCGAGATATTGCACATTTTTCATATAAATATATCATAAAATCCCATAAATTAAAAAAAATATTAACTCTTAAGAAACATGTTCACTTTTCATAAATAATATTATGCGATAAATTGGTGACATCATTCACGTGGATCAAGCTCGTTCCATTCATGAGAAAAGATACTTTGGGTAATACTTTTTTATTTGAAAGTCAATAGTCATTTATTTGCTATAAGAATGACTTATTTTTCTATCCGTAATGCTTAGCGAGGTTTTGGCAACGAAGTTAACGGAATGTCGCCAACTTGACGATTTTTCTGTATATTAACAAGTTAACGAAAATGTCGCCAAATTGATTAAAATGTCGCTAAATCAATGAAAATGACGACTTATTGACTAAAACTCAATATCTTGAAAAGAATATAAGCTACTATAAGAAAAACCTAATTTTCCGTCCGTTGCGTTTGGCAAAATTTAGGTAAAGTATTGGCCAGAATATCTCCAACTTGCTGACTTTTTAAATGTTGCCAAATTGATGAAAATATTGTCAAAATTGCAAAAATGACGCTAAATTAATGAAAATGACTCCTAATTGATGTATTAATTAGTAAAATATTTTAATATATGGACTCTATCGCTTATGGTGGATGATATCCATATTGATAATTATTTATACGTATAGAGTTGCGTGAAATATAAGTTAATTGGGGTCTTTGAAATAGTCTTGCATGCTGTCCTTTCGTAAAATCACCAAATGTACAATTCAACGTTAAAAACACAGTATCGTGGAACTTATACATTATTTTTTTTACTATAAAAAATTATATTCATTGATTGCATTATATAAACAAATTTATGTGCTGCTCACATCAGATATTTTGCTTTAATTTTGCATGAGGATATCTGATTTCAATTAAAACTAATTTTAATTGTATATTATATGATATCGGCAATTTTTTCAAAAAATATCTACAACTTTTTTGGTGGATCTATTACATTGATGACATCGCTCACTGCAACGATTTTGATATAATTTCAGAACTAAGAAAAATCATTTCATAAATTATACTCTAGATTGTGGGATAAACATTTTGACTATGATTCAAGGATTACCATTCCTAGTTGGCAACATATAAATAGAATCATTCTATTTGGAATAACATATTATATAAAAATAAATGTTCCTTTCATATATTTTCCATACAACACACGATATATGTAAAGGGAGCAAAAAAACCCGACCATTCAATATTGATGGATCTGTGCGTTTTGTGCATCCAGAAATCAACCATTTTTCAATGATGCCCGTGTATATTGTCTGTCTGTCCATCTGTAGACACGATATCTCTCGAACAAATTGAAAGAAACTTGATACGATTATTTCCACTGAAAGTCATCAGAGGCTTTTTTATTTTCAGATTGATCAGGCCATCAATTTGACGTCATTACTATATCACCTAGACGTTTTACTCAGTGGTGAATTTACTGTGGAAGAATGAAGCTTAAGTTTCTGACCCCGGTTAAATAGATCCCCCCCCCCCTAATCCTTCGTTTTCAAATTTTTATGCAAATTACTTTTATATAAAATTTTAAGAAGTTAAGAAAGCTGTTTGAAAAAATGTAATACATAAGATCTGGCAAACGCCTACCCCCCTACCTACCCCCTTCAATTTTTTTCCTGCCTACGCTACTGAACAATTGCTACACTCAACGTGTTCAATAGTTTTTGTGCTATGCTACACATCGTGTACACAGCTTTTTGTACACTGTTACTTATCCGTCAAAAATTTGGGTATAAGGTATGATTTTTCATAGAAATTTCGTATTCGAAATTTTGATGACAAAACACTTTATAACAACTCTTGAACATACAACACAGATGGGCTCTAAATGTCTTCGAAATGTATTAAGGAGTTATAGAAATATATGTACCAGTCTGTCAAGATCTAAGATATAGTTTCGAGATATTTCGTATTTGAGATTTTATTGAAAAAACACGTTATACGAACTCCTGAACACATTTCAGCTGCAGTCTTATGAAACGTGATTGCGAACTCTAAAGCTATGGCTCCTTCCCCTAATCAGGCCGGATTTCAGCCTCTTCTCGTCTGTCCTGTTTGTCTGACCTCATAAGATACCATTCTTCGTAGATACATAGACATCTGAGTCCTTAAAATGTGTTCAGGAGTTATGGAAACATACTTAATCTAAGTATAAGGTATTGTTTCACTAGAGATTTTGGTTAAAATATACGTTATACGAACTCCTGAACACATTTCATCTGCAATCCCATGGAAAGTGACTGCAGACCCTGGGCCCCTCCCTGTGAACAGAGCCAAAGAGATTCACGATTACTCCTTGATTACACATCGAACTCGAAGAGCAGAGCTGACTTCAGCCCCCTCTCGTCCTTCCTGTTTGTATGCCTGACCTTTTGCCTATCCTTCGAGTAAAATTTGGGTATGAGGTATAGTTATTCCGAGAAATTTAGTACATAATATTTTGATGATAAGACATGAACAGTTACTAATAGAACATGTCTTATGATCAAAAATTGTTAATTTTGAGTGAGACCATTTCACTTTCAAAGCACCCAATTCTAAAAGTTTTTACATTTCAACTGTTTTAATTCTCAGCTAGACAAGAATTTTGATTTCTAACATTCAGTTGGGGATGGGGGGGAGGGGAATGTTACATTGTAAATATATATATATATATATATATATATATATATATATATATATATATATATATATATATATATATATATATATATATGTATATGGCACAGCGTGTGCTTTCGTCATGTATATGTTAGATTAGTGAAAATTAGAAAAAGAAATCTGAATGGCCAGGATTGAAACGTTATATTTTTGTGGCCCTCCATTCGAAAGATTAGTTAGATGAAAAATAGTTCAGTCATATTTGAGGTTGCTGATCAGCGGAATTTATCGATAGATTTTATTTTTAGCGATGCAAAAATATTTTAAATACTCGATGGGGGGGGGGGGGATGAGGATCACATTGTAAGAAAGTGTCTCTCTCTCTCTCTCTATATATATATATATATATATATACATATATATATAAATATATATAAATAAAAATTGAAATATTTTAATTGAAAACTATGCATAAACTACGGAAAGTACAAAAAACCCATCTCTAGCATATCTGTTACAAATACGTAACTATAGACCAAGACTAAGGATAAAAAGAGAAGGTAACTTATCACTATAATGGAAAGGGGATGAGTGGAAGATGAGTATACAAAAATCATAATTAAAAATTTATATATATATATATATATAAATATATATAAAATAAAAAAGCAAACACGGCAAAAATGAGAAAAGGCAATAATAAATAGGTCAAGATTGAAGATAAAGACATGGAGAACAATCAGCTGAAACTACACAAAAAAAGACGGTTAGTTCGAAATTGCATTCTCGTCCGGACAGCCATACAATTCGAATTAAAACCGATAGAATAGCCAGTTTCTGACAATGGCCATAGTATTTACCTATGGACACCATTGGAACTGTCTACTGGCTAGTGGAAGGACAAATAATAAAAACAAAGTTAAATTATATATATATATATATATGACCCAGAATGTAGCTGTATCATGGGTCACAATTTTATCTTATCTTTCTGGTAGATCGGATGGTTTGGGTATGAATAAAAGAAGTCTGTTGCATTAGAAATTTGACAGAAAACGTGCTTATTTGTCAAAGCCTTTATAAAGGTATAAAGTATTTATCCATTAATTTTTGTATTCAAAAAATTAATGTAAAGAAACGTTATAAGGACATCAGACCACTATAGAAGAACATTCTTACATTAGATTCAATATTTTTATATTCGGTTTAGAGGGGGAGGGAGCACATTATTTTTTCGAGGATGAATTATTTTAATATTTTCCAATATTTGGGGGAGGAGACTGTTTTACATAATTTTTCAGAATTTCTAGGAGGGAGAGGGTAGAGTGACGGAATAACATTTGATTTAAAGAGGGGGGAGGGGGTCACATTTATGTATATTTATGGCCCAAAGTGTATCTGCATCATGTGGTATGTGAATAAAAATTTCAAAAACATCAAACTGGCTATAGCTGAAATGTTCAATTTTCCTGGTCCTCAATTCAAGAGGTTAGGGGAAGGATGGTACGGTCTCAATAGCTGACACCCCCATCTGATTCCTCTGGTTGCCCAAACAATTGGAAGAAGTTCGTACCTTACAAATGGGTTCAGGTGTTCAAAAATCGTGCTTCTTCCTCAATCGAGACCGTTGATTTTCAATGGGTATTCGGCTAGTATAGCACTAAATGCAGAAAAAAAATCCGATATCTCTAGGACGACTTTCGATAATTTCTAAATAATTGTGTCCATTCATTTGCGGTTAAAAGTATGTATATGTATTACAAGTATGTAAAAGTATGGTATAGAGCCTGTGGTTGCCACACCCATTAGGTTCCAGTCCAAATTGGGTGGCACTGTTCAGACCGCCCAAACAGTCACTTTACAATTTCTGGTTTTTCGGATGGTCTGAGTAGGAAAAGAAACAGTTCCTGATCGTAGACATGATTCCAGGAGTTGTGCTTATTCGTCAATCAAAATCTAGGTATAAGGTGTTTATCTGACAATTTTTGTATTCGCACGTTATAGGGACTTCTGAACACATTTTAAACACTTCCCTATGTTTGATCAATCATAAAATTTGGAGTTCTACAGAGCACTTGCCATTTGATAAAACGTCTGTTAATTTTGATTGGCACCATTTCACTTTTAAAACATGGGACCAACATAAATGGAAAAAATGCATTATAAGTACTCCTGAATACTTCCCTGTTAGTCAAAATCGAAGTATAAGGTAATGTTTTCCGAGATATTTCGTATTTGAGATTTCGATGAAAAATATACGTACTCCTGAACACATTTCATATACCAGCTCGTGGAAAGCGATTGAGGTCGCCTTGGGTCTAGGGCCTGTCCGTAAATTAATCTGGCTTTCATCTTTTCTCGACCGCCCTGTTTGTATGTTTGACCCCATATGATACCGTTTGTAGAATTATCATTGTTTTCCATAGAAAATAATGCTTTAATCGAGTTCTTTAAAATTTGTATTATTTATTTGCAAATTATATTAAATTAATATTTTTAATTATTTATGGAAGGAATATTAAAATTGCATATTTCATGTTTTATCATTAATGTTTTATTATTAATTGCATATTTCATGTTTTTATTATTTTAATATACACGCATTACTATATTCTTTAGCATCTCATGTTTTATTATTAATTGCATATTTCATGTTTTTATTATTTTAATATACACGCATTACTATATTCTTTAGTAAGCAACATCGCTCAAAATAACGAGTTCGTACCATAAGCATCCGAACTGAATCCCAAATCCTTCACTACTCATGATCCCAAGTTATTTATTCACAAAGGGATCTTCCCTGACCCCCCAGGCACAGTTTAAAGTACCTTGAGGCACAGCGGTGGGGTTGGTAAACTTGTTTCTGAGAATTCCCAGAAAATACCTCACCACCTCAATAGAGGAAATGGGACTAGTCTTTTGGCACGCTTTGAATGTCACCAAGAGCCAGAGGTAGATAGAATTGACGAATTCAAGGTTATTATATCGCTCTTCTGTAATTTTGAACGGATTCATCTCCAAATACGTTGCGCCATCTAGTGACAGCGAATCAAAGCTTGAAACACTGAGGATTCCTCTTAACTTTCGCGGCACACGTTTTTCGCAGAAATTCTGCTCAAACAGTTGCGAAATATTTTCCGAAAGATAGAATGCAATGCTTAGATTATATTAAAACTAAATTTAATACCCAATAAAACATAGAATATATTTCTTATTTTAATCCAAATCTTTTTGGTGCTGCCATCTGTTGTCGTAATTTAATTCATACCGAATATTTTTATTTTTTAATGAACATTTTAAAATATCTATTCCTTTTAATACAGTAATAAATACAACAACAGATGATATATAATAACGTGACAATCACGGAAAGGTAATTTCTCATTCCATAAATTTGATAAGGGGATCATCTGAATGTACATAAGTGAGGACTGCTGCTTTGTCTTCAAGTCCAAGTTCTATTTCGTTTCCGTGATTGTGGCGTTATTATATATGATCTGTTGTTGCATTCAATAGCTTATTAGAAGGAATAGACATTTAAAAATGTTCATTAAAAAATAAAAAATAGTTGGTATGAATTAAATTACGACAACAGATGGCAGCACTAAAAAATTTTGAATTAAATTAAATAATATATTCTATGTCTTATTGGGTATTAAATTTAGTTTTAATATTATCTAAGCATTGCATTTTACCTATCCGAAAATATTTCGCAACTGTTTGAGCAGAATTTCGGAGAAAAACGTATGCCGCAAAAGTTAATAAATCACGGATAGGGCAGAAGATTTACTGACGCTCACCCTTAAATAAAAGATTGCTAAAAATAATTCAAATGAAACAAAATGTTTTTGATGTGATTTGACGTAAAACTGTGCCAAATTTCTTAGCTGTGGGTCACCTCAATTTTCCTCTATGCAACCAATAGATAGATATATTTTCTTTAATTATGTATAATTAATAGATTACATACCATACATAATTTGTATCCCATATTAAATTTTATTTGTTTGCCATTAGTTAACCATGCGAAAAAAAAGTTTTTTCTGCAGTTAACTTGGATTTGTTCATAACATGTGAGCTGTTTAATTTATGCATAACATCAGCTGTTATCTTTTTTACGGGCATTCGACGTATATGCATAAAAACTAAAGATCCCAGGGCTAAGCATCGGAATCAGTATTCACTCAGTAAAAATATGTATTTAATTATAATAAAATTATGAAATGGCAAGGATAGCTTTTTATATCTGAAACTTTAAAAATATGTTAATATTTTTAAATATCATACATTCTTAAAAGCCATAATATATAACTTAGAAGTAAAATGATCAGTTAAATTCACTTTACTTTAGAAATCTAATGTTTTCTAAATTGTAAAATACCTCAGCAGAAAACCATGTATTATACGTTAAATGCAGAACACATATTTTACTTGCCCAACTCCAACGGCTAGGGAATTTTTTTACATTGAAGGTAAGTGTATTGCATTAATATTAATTTTTAAAGGATGGCATTTTCCAAAACATTTTTAGTAAGTAAACTAAATAATAAAAAATTAGTCTGCATTTTCTTTTCTGTATCTGTTTAAAGACATTTTTAAAAGTGTGTAGTTTAAATTGCTTTGTGATTCTGTTAAACTTTTTTTGTTATAATTAATTACTTCTTTATTTTATGTGCGAGACGAGATGATATACTTAATACATGTGATCGAAATCTTATGTATACAGATTGCTAGTTATGTATGAATTTGACATATAACAAAGAAAGTTTATAGTCTAATGTTTGTATTTTCTTTAATATTTATTTAATAATGTATCTGCAAGGGAATCAATTGCAAGAGGAAACCAATTTAATAATAATGGCTATGCACAACATTACAATCATAAAAGTTGTCAGTGGAATTTTAATTTCAGTACATTAATAGATATAAAATTCTGAGTATACTATGCGCATGTTTACGTAGTTTTATTTACTAGATCATTGCACATTAATTTAATAAAATAAAATGAAACAAAACAATTTTTAACCAAATACTTTTAACATTCTCATGCATATGGCTCAAAGAATTAATTTTTTTCTGCATAAAGTTTAACATAGAAATTGTGGATCATTTCTTCTTTTTTTTGTTTTGTTTAATTTTATATATATTATATGAACCAGTGGTTAATTATGTATTGATATACCACACTCTTCTGATATAAAATGGAGCTTTTCCATCCACATATTTGTAAAAAATGAGCAATAAAAATTTCAAAACTGAAAAATATTTTAAAATGTTTATTCATTCCCCACTCCTTCCTGCATTTAACAGGGTGTTGTTCTATTGATAAATATGAACTAATAAAGCCATTTTATTAGAAAGTTTAAGTTATTAACTTTTGTAAGTTAATGCCTTGCAAGCAGCATTTTGATGTATTATAATAATAACATTGCGTCCAAATAGTTTTAAAAACATTTCTTTCTTTCCCCACAATACATGGTAATGTATAGGGAAAGTATTGGAATCATGTCAAAAATCACAACTCGAGTTTTTGATGGATCAACACATTTCGAGACCTCTAGAATACGAAAATAATATTTTTAGTGTGACGTCTGTGTGTGTGTCTTTCTGTGCAATGTATGTATCCACTCTAACTAAAAAACTAATGGACCGAATTTCATAAAATTTGGTACGTAGGTCACTTGGGTGAGAATCTGGTGCTGATTAGTTTTTGGTATGATTCAGAAAAGAACAACCTGCATTTTTTTACGAAATGGCCCGCAAAAATTTCATGTATCCACCCATTGTCTAATATAAACAAACGTTTCACTCAATAGCAGCGCCCTCAACCTCCAACCAAAATAATATCCAATATCAAGGTTGGCACACATAGCGATGGTCTGTGACGGTTTTTGCAAAGACGTTTTGAACCCTATTTGGCACAGAACGAAACACTTGGAACCACTTTAGATATAATAAACTTGCTTGGTACTTGGTAGAACTTTGTTCTATCATCGCATGTTTACAAGTGGAAAACATACTTTCGCTGCTATTTTGTATTTTATAATCAATTATTTTATTTTTTATGGATTACCAAAGAAAAGGGATTACGTTTACAAGGTATGTAATTTATTTTTATTTAAATAAAATGATTATTTGTTATCCATCCCATATTTCATCCAATGCACGTATTCATCATAAGAAATTGGTGCAGTATTATCACTGCCGACTAGATAAAATTCTAAGAAGCAGTGACATTATTAGTTAAAAAACATCATTTATATAAAATGTATAAGAATTGATATTTGGATAGCTTTTTCTAGAGTAAGTTGAATATGATATTGAATGTGCATATATTTTACATGCTTTTTATAAACTGACGTAATGTGGAAAATAACCCCCCCCCCCCTTTGTAATTAACGATTGAATTCGACACGTTTGATAATGCAGTTATGTAAATTTGCTATTTATTATAAAAATATTAGTGTATTTAAAAAATATATTAACAGCATCCCAGAATAAATTAAGAACTAAGCAATTTAACAATCAACATGCTAGTATACATTTTAGGCTGAAAATATTATATAATATTTCAGTCTTTTGGGTATTTTAGCTTGTAAATTTTGGTGTATAATGATTTACAGTGATGCAATGCGTCAATTTTTTATTTAGTTTACGATTACATGAATTAAATTTATATATATGTTTATTTATTTAAAGTTACACATATTACAGATAAACGTATTTTGAAATGCTGATTATGTTTATAGTTTAAAAAATTATAAGAGTACAGTTCCGTAATTTTTTTTGACCGCATTAACATAAAATCGCCAACTGAGCGATAGTCGCCAAATCCAGCAGTCGAGTTTTTTTACGTCATAGCTGCGATGGTTGGCTCCTTGATCGACATTACAACATTATGATACAACATTACAAACACTCTGCCGTGGATTTTTTCATCACTTTTTTACCGTTAAAGAAGTAAATTAATTACATCATATAAAAAGAGTCATGTGCTGCCCACATTAGATTTTTTTCCAATTACAGAGCAATTTTCGATCAAATGCGTTTTTATACAGCATTTTCAAGCAATATTTTAGACATAAAAATCTTAACCTTAATTATTAGATATGAATATGCTATATATGCTTATGGAAAGCAGTGTTAGTAATATCTCCAGAAGTAATATTGATTAACAATATTATACTTCTAGCAGAAAAAAGTGTATCAGACGGTTATACCTTATATACCATAGTTCTTATATACTTGCCAGATATATTACGGATTTTCTAAATTCACAAAATATAATTTTCATTAATGTCAATTTTATTCATTTGTCGACATTTTTATCACTTTTGCGACATTTTTGTCAATTTGGCAACATTTAAAAAAGTAGCCAAGTTGGCTATACATCCCGCAAAATTTATCGCTAAGCGTTACGGACGGATAAATGGGTTATTCTTATAGTAGATCCTTATAGCCTTTCTCTGATATAAAATTGTCATCAATTAGTTGTCATTTTCATCGGTTTAGCGTCGTTTGCATCCATATGGCAAAATTTTCGTTCATTTTTTAGCACTACAATAACTCGCCATTTTGGCGATATTTCATCAAGTTCGTCGCCAAAATTTTGTCAACAGTGACGGATAGAATGGAGAAATAGGTTATTCTTATAGTAGCTTCTTAGTAGACTGATAGTAATGATAATGGACTGATAGTAATGATAGTGCTGCGTGGTAAATACCACACGTTCTTTCAGAACGCTATAAATACTTAATATGTTCATGGAACATTAAGTAAAAGGCCGTCGTGATTGTAAATGGTTTAAGCTGAAAGTTAAAAGGTAATTAAAGGATTTGGAAATGAGGACACGAATTAGATTTAAAATAACAAAAAGGTTTTATTTACACTATTTAACATTATAATATGAAAAGATAAGATTTGAGCTTACAAGTTGCTCCCTTAAAATATTAACATCTCGTAAATCATTATTACCTCGTAATTCATTAATCATTAAATCTACCATAATATTACTCACAATTCTCAAATATTAAAAATAGTCACACACTTCAAAATGCTAGTTACTTTCATAAAATTATTCCTCACATAGAGGTATTTAAAAGAGCGGAGAGGAGAGATACTAAATTACTGAATGCTGTGCGAAGTCAGAGGCCTTACCTCGGTTCCTGGGCACATCGGCCGGGTGTTCGGTTGATCAGGCAGGGGATCGGGAAGCATCTCGCTCCCACGAGGTTTCAATATCTTAACTCCACAAAATCTAAAAAGGCACTCTTGACTTTTTCTGCCAAAAAAAACTCTCTTCAAAACTTTCAATTTGTTTTCTCCTCCCACTCAAATTTTATTCGCTGTCAGGTCCTAAGCCCCCCTCAATATTATTGGAGAGCACGTGTATCATCACTTTCAGTGGCCAGTCCGTGACAGAAGGGCTTGGTCAGTAGCCCCTGAATTATTACTTGCAGGTGGCTGGGGTCCCACGCTCCTGCGTGAACCTCTGGGCTTAACTGCGCCCCCAACGACCGCTTACCCTCCGATGCGTCTTCCTCCATCTTGTACTGGGCCACACACATGCAGTCCAAGCTCCACTGACCCTTCCCTTTGCAGGTGGCCAGGGGGGAACCTTATACATATTTGTAACGGGGCTAGGGACCGTCCTTTGCAGGTCGCCTTCCTCTCCAAAATTTAGCAATGTCACATATTTTTGGAAAACACTATGTGACATTTACTCTACTTCCCTAACGCTTGATTTTTGAAAAACAACAACAAACAAAAAATATATATATATAAAAAAACTGTAACTGTAAATACAACTTATACCATAAAAACATCCAATATTAAAAAACACATATTAGCCATATATTAAAACCAAAGTAATAATAATAATAAGAATAATAATAATAATTCCTCAAATATAGACTGCAAAATCATGTAACAGGTTTTTCTAATGTTTTGCAGAACGCCAAAAGTTTTTTTGTGCCAAGTCCATTCTGTTAACACCAACTCCAAATTATGTTTTCTAGCAAAATTTCCTAGTTCATGTTCCCACGTTTAAAGTCTGAGCAAATGTCATTGACTTTATGTACGCACTGTAGATGATAAAGTTTGTATTTCAAAACAGAAAACACGTTGCTGTGACACGAATGGAGGTTTGCTGCCCTTTACCGTATTATATTTCGTAATAGGTCCCAAGTATAGCCTAACGCCACTGACTGACCTCGGTTTCCAAAGCATTGTAACTGGTAGTGTTGAAAGGTAACGGACAATGTCTCGAAATACCGTGTGATGTCCTGTACATCAAGGCTGGTGTGTCTGGCACGCCACTGCGTCGATGCGTTGTTGCCGTATCCTCAAAGTCTGGCATAGAGCGTCTCTGTTTGCAAGTCAGGTTCTCCTCGTTGTCCGGATCTTTCACCCGTATTCCTGAGGATAGAGCTTAAACAGGCTAAAGTACATACACACATACACTCAAAAATTGAAATATATCTCTCTCAGATATCTTAAATCACTGTTAATTCTGAGTAACAAAGATTTCCTTCATAATTATTATTTATATCTAGAAAAAATTTTACTCAAGGTATTGCTTACTTCCTTAATTACACTACAAAATTCTTTTAATACTTATATACATTCTCTACAAAGTCATGCTAATCTTTATTTTCTTTCAACCCAAACGTAAAAATTTCCTATCCTGGAGATTTAATACTTATATTCATTCTTTATCAAGTCATCTTAATCTTTATTTTCTTTCAACCGAAACGTAAAAGTTTCCTATCCTTAAGATTTAACCTTCTCTCCTAATTGCCATGCCATGCATTATCAATTATTCATTTTCTGTATCTCATTGCATATATATATATATATATATAATATTTTTCAAATATCACCGTTAAAAACGAGGAAAAAAAATTCTCCGTATTCCTATACACCCAAGAAAGAAATGTCTTTATATCAACCCTTTCGCAGTTACCGAACAATTTATCATAATTCCTTTAATCGGACACTCTTTATTTTCTCCTTTTAATCCAAATTTTGCCTTTCAAAACTCCCAATTATGTAAATTCTCCCTTTTGTTAGAGCATACTCAAGCCTTCTGATATCATAATTCTGTATAACTTTTTAAACCTCCCATTTGCAAATCTGTGTACAAGAAATTTCCTGTGAATTTTTTTTATCGTTATTTCCAATCCTGCGTACGCCCCTGCACCGGTCAGAAATTTTGCTTCGAATTCCCCCGAATTATCGCTGCTCCTCCGTAGATGGGAAGGGGAAGAAAAAAGAAAAAAAATCCAAAGCCTGGATTGAGCAAAGAGGATTCTTCCCTTCTCTCTTCTTCCGAAAAAAACAAACTGGTATGGAAACAGAAGATCTGCCCTTCGACCTTGCCCGAAGCGTGGAGTGTATCCACGTGTTGAAACTGTCACACCCCTACAATCTATTAGACTCGCCTTTCCTGTTAAGGGAACACATGCCTCCCACAGCGAAAAAGGCGATCGTACGTCAAACTGGCCATTTCGTGTCAAAACTACAGTGCAACTCCACGTGTAGTAAAAGAATTTTATGTGTTTGACACACCCCTTTTATTGGATTACAAGGATATCTATGACCTAGTAAAGGTATGTGTTCTAAAATTTCCCCATTACTTAAAAAGTTCATTGTATTAGTTTTAGGCTGTTCCCCAGTATCGTGTGGAGGTTCTACGCCATTTTTTCTTAGGTTCCTCGCTATTTAAGCCCGTAAAAAAACACGAGTTGATCAAGTTCGCCCTTTTCTCGGTTTAACATCGCGCATACCTAATTAAATTAGATTTTTAAAATTCCACTATTTTCAAACGATTAGTTTTACCTGTTGAGTCTTTACTTTTGTTTTTCAAAATGCAACCCACTCTGATCTATTGTACTATTTAATTTGAAATTTATATTATTTTAATTTTATTTCTATTTCCTATCTTTTCTATTACTAAAAATATTATCTTATTATCATTCCACACAACCTTTTTCCCTGTATTAAATCTAAGTGTTTGTTAATGTTGTTTCACCTTGTTTTGCCTGGCTCAAATCAACATAAAAGTTTATTTAAACTCTACTTTTTTCTTTTCTTTTCTAAACTTTTCACCCTCACAAAAAAAATTTCTCTGTGTATTTCTAACCTGACTGTTACCTGCTTTATAACTTCCCTACTAATTAGATTTCTCAACTACTCTCGAAAATTTAAATTCCCTATTCCTTCTGTAAACCCTTTTTTTTCTCTTCTTTTTCGAATTTACCGTACCAAAGTCGCTCTCTAAATCTTTGCCTCAAATTTGCATGTCTATCGCTTCTCCCTTTAAACTACCTCCTCATATTTCAAACATACGTATATATTCTTTTATTAAACACTTTAAATTCAAATTCAATTTCTTCTCGAAATTTGTTTGTCAGATTTGTATATCCATCTATTCTCAAGTATTTTCTAAACATTATAATTCTTTTTAAATACACCAATTCTCCATTTAATCAATTCAAATATCCAATTATACTTACCTCCTTTCCCTATTCAATCGATTCCAAAATCAAATTATGATTACGTTCTTTCTCTATATTCAATTCGAATTTCAATTCATAATTACACTCTTTTTCTAAATTCAATTCAAATTTCAATTCATATTTACACTCTTTTCCTAAATTCAATTCAGATTCCTATTTCAAATGCTATTTACATTCTTTTTCTAAATTTAATTCAGATTTCAATTTATATTTGTATTCTTTCTCTATTCAATTCAAATTTCAATTTATATTTGCATTCTTTCTCTATTCAATTCAACTTTCAGTTTTTTTTTATATTCTTGCTCTACTCAATCAAATTTCAATTTCAAATTATATTTACATTCTTTCTCTAAATTTAATTCATATTTCAATTTTAAATTATATTTACATTCTTTTTCTATTCAAACCCTTTCAAATTTTAAATTATATCTGCTGTTCCCAAATCTCTTTTTGCAAAATAAATTTTTTTCTTTTTTAAACCAAAAAAAAAAAGCATCTTTTTATCTCCTTCTCAAGTTCATATACAACGAAATTCTCTAAGACGTTTTAAAATTGACATTCTCCCAAATTCATCTCTTAATACATTTTCAAATATTATATACAATCCCATATTCTATTCACAACCCTTTTCCCTTATCTACCGATTTCAATGTGATTCAAAGTCGATTGTTTCTGTTTCTGAGCGAATACGAGTGTGTTCGAGTGACAGCTCCGTGCTGTGGTTCATTTACAAAAGTATTCGGTTGCTCCTGCAATGACGTTTTTGTCTGGCGTTCGCGGGATGCAAGATTTACGTACTTCTGGGGTAGCAAAAGTTTCAGTTTGCAGTTCAAGGGTGGGGGGAAGTTGATTTTCGACGCTGTTTGATGGCTGTCTCTGCGGAAGGACCGAAAGATTAGGAGGTC
Source organism: Amaurobius ferox (assembly GCA_951213105.1). Taxonomy (NCBI): domain Eukaryota; kingdom Metazoa; phylum Arthropoda; class Arachnida; order Araneae; family Amaurobiidae; genus Amaurobius; species Amaurobius ferox. Next base: position 10,081,354 of record OX578147.1, read on the forward strand.
GCGTTTCGATTTCGGCGACATTCGCTGTGGACTGAAAACTTTCGGAAGGACTGTCTTTGTGTTGTTTTTCCAGGGTTGCAGGGATGGCGTTCTTGTTTACGTTGGATATAATAATTTGCTCCTCTTCGTGGAAAAAAGGAAAAGACTGTCCATTTTCGTTTTGTGTTCCATCCTCTCTATTTTCATTCGGTGTTGGAAGAAGGCGAGATGTGTATTTAATGTCTTTTTCTATGTCGCGCGGATGTTTTAGGTGTTCTTTACGTTCCAATAATTCCCTCAATCTATTAATATGTACCCTCTGTGTTTTTTCGAAAGGTTCCCAATTTTTTGAATATCGTATAAGAATCTATTTATTTTCTTTACCACCCGGTACGGTTCTGAAAACTTAACGGTTCCAAATGCATTTTGTCCTTCTAAAAATACCTTTTTTCCTAATTCTAAATTTTGCATTTTTGATTTTGAAAATTGCTAATCTTCTTGTCTTTGTTTTGAGCGTTCTAAATTCTGGTTTGCCGCCTTGAAAGCTTTTTGGATTAAGGTTATTTTATTTGCTATGTACCCCCCATACGATGTATCCTGTTGTTGTTCATTTTGTGGTTGTGTCTAAAAAAAATTGGAACGTCACGTCCGTAATAAAGAAAATTGGGTGTTTCGCCTGTCGATGAGTGAACGGTTGCATTATACGTCATAACGTGTAACTGGACTGCAGTATCCCAAAAAGGTGAATTTTCAGTGAGAGTGTAAAGTGTATTTTTAAGAGCATGATGACATTTTTCAATAGCCCCATTGCACCAAGGTGATCGAACAGGAGTTAATTTAGCAACTATTTGTAATTTTTTCGTCATGCATTTATAAACTTTTGAAGTAAATTGTGTACCTCTGTCGCTTGTAATGGAAAATGGTAATCCGCTCGAGACAAACGACTGTAATAACTTTTCCGCCACCGTCTCTGCACGTATGTCTGGTATAGTGAAAACTGTTAAATATTTAGTAAATTGGCAAATCATAGTTAGTACGTATCTGTTGTTGTTGACACTTGCTCTAAAAAGGCCACATAAATCAATTGACACACTATGTAAAGGACCTTCCGGAATGGGGATTCTATCCATATTTGTTATAAGATGCTTTCCTTTTCGACTTTTGCATTTTTAACAAGAAAGGACACAATTATGTGTGTCTGAATACATCCCTTCCCAATAATATCGGTCTTGTATTAATTTGAAAGTCTTGCTTTGACCCCTGCATGAGTGACATGTGCCATAGCTAAAATGTTTTTCTGTAAAATGCGTGGTATTACTATGGTCCTCTTAAAATTCTCCCGCCACGGTCGATCTTTCCATCTACCAATATGCATTACCAGCCCCGTCTCCTCATCTATATAAAATGTCTCATTGTTTTTACTATGTTTGTGCTTTTCGCTTTTTAAATTTTTCTTTAGCTCTGTAATTTTTGGATCTTTATTCTGCTCCTTCAATATTTCTTCTATCGTCGGTATTTCCGTTAACTCTTCTACATTTCTAATATAAATATTATCCACATTTACAAACCCATTCTCGTCTTCCCGCTCTGCATGAAGTATACCATTTACTGTAAGCTCCTCCGTTTGTTTGTTTACATTTTCGACGCGCTCTTCTTCCTGCGTTCGTCTGACAACCTGTTCCCCTGAAATATTATCCTTTTCTTTCCTGCCTTGCTCCGCATCTGAAGCGCGCTCTTGGAAGGAGGAAGGGGGAAAGGGTGGTTTGTGTACGTCTTGTTCTGGGTGGCTCGCAAAATCTTCGCGACTTAAAAAATTTGCCAGTACGTTTTGTTTTCCCGGGATGCGAATGAATTTAAATTTGTATTCGGAGATATACAAAATCCAACGTTGCATTTGGGTCGGGATATTATAAATCTTTAAATTATCCCCTAATGACTTGTGATCTGAGAGTAAAAAAAAAATTCTCGTCCGTACAAAATATTCCTAAAGAACTGTATCCCTTGGTGTATTGCAAGTAGCTCAATCTTTACTGCAGGGTATTTTTTCTCTTGCGGACTTAACTTGCGACTGAAATATGCAATTGGCTTAAGAATGCCATCTCTTAATTGTAACAGGCACGCAGATAAAGATAATAAAGATGCGTCAGTGTTAAGGTTGAATTTATCCTCAAAGTTTGGTTGAATCAGTATAGGTTTTTCAAAGAAAACAATTTTGTAATGTCTGGAAAGCCTTCTCGCACTCTGGAGTCCATTTAAATTTTGCGTCCTTCTGCGTTAGGTCTGAAAGTACCGCCGTGATCTGCGCGTAATCTTTTATTGAATTACGATAAAAATTGCACACTCCTAAAAATCTTTTAAGTTCTCTCAACGTCTTTGGCACCGGAAAAGATGTAATTTTGTTTATATTGTTGTCCATTGGACTTATTCCTTTATCGGTAATCTCGAATCCTAAATAATTCATTTTTGGTAAGAAAAAATCGCATTTGCTCGGGCTTAGCGTTAAATTATTCTCTCTAAATTTGTTAAAAACTAATTGTAATTTATATTTCATTTCCTCGTAAGAGTCTGCTGGGACAATCACATCGTCAATGTAAGCTAAGATGTTTTGTTCTTGTAAATCCGCTAAAATAATATTAATAATATTTTGGAAAATGGGCGCTGAGCTAACGTGTCCGAAATCACCCTGTTGTATTTGAAATTTCCGAAAGGTGTTACAAAAGAAAAAATATTCTGTGCTTCTGGGCTTAAAACAACGTTGTTGAATGCGCTGTTAAAGTCTAATTTTTAAAAAATTTAAATCCTGCTAATTTGGTGATAATTTCGTTAATTCTAGGAATATTATAAGGGAAGATAGTGGAGATGTTATTTATCAGTCTTAAATCTAAACAAAGTCTGTGTCCGCCATCCTTCTTGCGTACTAAAATCATTGGACACACATAATTTGAGTTGGTTTTAGAAATAATTCCTGCTTGCTCCAAGTCTTTTAATTGCGCTTTCGCTGTGTTTTGTAGTGAGTACGGTATATCATATGGCCTAGATTTGATTGCGTGATTGTGAGCTAATTCAATTTTGGGTTGGATTAAGTCCGTAGCCCCTATGGTCGAAATGTTTTTTGAAAAAATGTCCGCGTATTGTAATGCAAATTGTTCAAAATCTTTCCTCCTCTCTGCGCTCATATGTTCTAGTTTAAAATCTGTCGGTTCCAAATCCCTTTTTCTCTGTTCTATCACTTCGGGTGTCGCCTGAATCAAATTTATCATTTCTTTACAAATATAGTTTTCCTCCTCCTCTGGCTTATTTTTCTCTGGATGAATTTCAAAATTCTCTGATACTTGTCCCAAAATCATATGTTTATTCAAAGTAAATTCCGATTGTGCGTTATTTTGCACCCTTATCCAAATCCCCTTCTCTGACATTTTATAAGCCCCACAATCCATGTTTATATAGTTTTTCTGTACCGGTTCAAATAAAATATTCGTGCCTTCCTGTACTTTATTCTCGGGTATGATCAAAATCTGTTTGGTTTCATTCGGCATAAATCTGATTTTCCTGTTAATTTTGGAAACGTTGGGTTTTTCTATTAAACTGTATATTTGTGTATCTCGCGGTGTTTGATTTTGGTTCCTAAGCTGTATTTCTAAGTTTCCAATTTTTAAAATGTTATTTTGCGTGTCAATTACGGCTTTAAATCTTCTAATGAAATCGTAACCAAAGATGCCCTGGTATGATTGTGGGAAATGTGCTCTCGTTATGAAAAAAATATGTTTGAATATTTGGTTGTCAATTTTAAAATTTAATTCTACCGTTTTCGAGTAATTTATGTTGTGTCCCGTTAACGTGGTAATAGTCACCGATCTCGATATATGCTTAACTGCAACGTTCTCTTTAATTTTTTGGAAAACCTCGTCTGCTAACACAGAAATAGAAGCGCCCGTGTCTAATAAAATGTCCGTTTCGTTCTCGTGGAATTTTGCTCGCACCGTCGGTAATTTAGTCATGTTCTCCTCTGTGACAGAAGCTATTAATTCAGCCTTATCTCTGTTTTTCTCTCTATCCATTGCTATTTTTGTTTCAGGTCTTCTCCTTACCTCGTTTTGTGTTGAACTTCGCGTACCTCTCCGTGTATTCATTTGTCTATCACACTCTCCGGTATTATCCCTAAAATCATTTCCCGAATTATTTTCTCTAGGATTCCTTCTTTCTCTTTCTAAATTATTTTCTCTAAAATTTCTGTCCTCCAACCTATTGTATTTTTTCCCAAAATTTTGTCTACCTCTCTGCGTACCAATTTCATTTCTAAATTCATTCCTAAAATCTCTTTTCTCCGGTTTATTGTAATTTTTGTCAACATTTTGTCTATTTCTTTGTGTATTGATTTCTTCTCTAAATCTATTACTGAAATTCCTTTCCTCCGATTTATTATGTCTTTCCCCGAAATCTCGTCTATTTCTCTGCGTATAAATTCCTTCTTTAAATTTATTCCTAACATTTCCTTCCTTCGATTTATTGTAATTTTTGTCAAAATTTATCGCATCTCTCTGTGTATTATTTTCTCTTCTAAATTCATTTCTAAAATCTCTTTCTTTCGATTTATTGAAATTTCTGTCAAAATTTTTCGCATCTCTCTGTGCATTATTTTCTCTTCTAAATTCATTTCTAAAATTTCTCTCCTTCAATTTATTGTAATTTCTGTCAAAATTTTTCGCATCTCTCTGTGTAGTATTTTCTCTTCTAAATTTATTTCTAAAATTTCTTTCCTTCGAATTATTATAATTTCATCCAAAATTTAGCGCATCTCTCTGTATATTATTTTCTCTTCTCAAATCATACCTCACAGGACTTTTTTCATATCTATATAAGGGAGACCGATCTCTGTGTCGTTGACAATTTTGAATAAATTCTCCTTCAGTCCCCCAAACTAGTTTAAAGGTCTAAACTTTTTATTTTCATCTCTCCTCCGAACGTATCTGCGCTCCCCCCTCAAATTTTATTCGCTGCCAGGTCCTAAGCCCCCCTCAATATTATTGGAGAGCACTTGTATCATCACTTTCAGAGGCCAGTCCGTGACAAAAGGGCTTGGTCAGTAGCCCCTGAATTACTACTTGCAGGTGGCTGGGGTCCCACGCTCCTGCGTGAATCCCTGGGCTTAACTGCGCCCCCAACGACCGCTTACCCCCCGATGCGTCTTCCTCCAACTTGTACTGGGCCACACACATGCAGTCCAAGCTCCACTGACCCTTCCCTTTGCAGGTGGCCAGGGGGGAACCTTATACATATTTGTAACGGGGCTAGGGACCGTCCTTTGCAGGTCGCCTTCCTCTCCAAAATTTAGCAATGTCACATATTTTTGGAAAACACTATGTGACAGATAGTAGACTGATAGTGGATCGGTATGAATTCAGCATTTAATTCCAGCTAATAATCACTAAGAATTTCAAATTCTGGTTCTGGAGAAGAAATTTCCGGATTTTTGGAAAATCCTAATTACTCTGCGAAATAAGTTCGCAAAAGAGAATCAAAATACTTATTCGATTTGTCAAATAATGAAATGTACACACAATTCGCCTAGGAGGGCTCCTTCATTAATTTATATTTGTTACTAAAAATTGGATTTAATTCCCACCATTTTCTGTTAGTTTGTGTTGTGAAGCTGAGATCAATGTATTAGGAAATATATGTAGGATTTGTAGAGAATATGTAGTGGAAAGCATGTGCTGCTCATATCAGATTTTTACTTTCTGTATATACATAGTATAATGTATAAGGAAAGTATTGTGACGAGGGTCGAAAATTCAAAATCGAGTTTTCGACGGGAGAGCTCGTTTCAAGTACCCCTGAATACGGATAAGACATTTTTGAGGTGATGTCTCTCTCTCTGTGAGTGTGTGGAGACGATATCCCACGAAAGAATTAAGCGTTTTGAACAAAATTTGGTACAAAAATCACAATCATTCAATACTGAAAGCCTATTGTTCTTACACGCAATCGAATGTTCAGAACCCACCTAAATTTTGAAATATTTTAAAAACTCATCAAAATATTAACAGATTTAATAAAGTTACGCAAATTTAGACGGTAGAGCACGTTTCAAGCCTTCCTGAAGACGAAGCAGACGGTTTTGAGGTGATATGTGTGTGTCAGTGAGTCTCGGGTGACGAAATCTCACGAACGAATCAAGGGATCCGAACAAAATTTTGTACAAAAATCACATAAGTCAGTACTTGAAGCCTATTATTTTTACACGCAATCGAATGTTCAGAACCCACCTACATTGTGACATGAAATTGTAAAGAAATCATCAAAAAATTAAAACATCCAATAATGTTATGTAAATAAACATTTATTATGTTCTTTTTCATTAGAAAACGATGGACATGAACTTTAGATCGCTAGCATGAATCGTTTGCGAGATATTGCCCATATTAAAAAAAAGTATCAAAAAATTACATAGTTCTAGCTCATTCCATTCACGAGAGAAGACACTTTGGGTAATAGCTTTGTAATTTGACGGCATTAGTCGTTTATCTACCAAAAGACTAACTTATTCATAATACCAATAGACTAACTTCTGTTTAAACAATGCTTGGCGAAATGTTGGCGGCGAATTTGGCTGAATATCGCCAACTTGGCGCGTTTCATAAATGTTGACAAATTCATGAAAATATCGCCATGTTGATAAAAATGTCACTCAACTGATAAAAAATGACGCTAAATTAATAAAATAATTATTGAAAATCCAATGTCTTGGAAAGAAATAAGAATCTACTATAAGAGAAGATACTTTGTATAATAGTTTTGTATTTGGACGCCATTACCCGTTTTTCTTCTGTAAGAATAACCTGTTTCTCCGACCATAATGTTTGACGAAATTTTAGCAACGAATTTGGCAGAATGTCGCCAAATTTATAAAAATGTCACCAAATTCATAAAAATGACGCTAAATCAATGGAAATGAAGACTATTTTATGAAAATTCAATATGTTGAAAAGAATATAAGAATCTAGTATAAGAGTGGATACTTTGGATCATAGTTTTGTATTTGGACGCCATTAGTCATTTACCTACATTAAGAATAACCTATTTCTTCGACAATAACGCTTGGCGGTATTCTGGCGGCACATTGCCTACTTGGCAACATTTTAAAATTTGCCAAATTGATAAAAAATATTATCACATTGATAAAAAGTTCGCCAAATTGGTAAAACTGATTGCAAATTGTTAAAATATCGCCAAATTGATAAAAATGACTCCAAATCGGATGCAATGTTTTGTAAACCTTTAATTCTCTCATATGATGGGCATACCTTTAATTATATAACAAATAATCGTCTAAATATCGTTAAATTTGCGATGTTCAGCAACACATTGACGAAAATATTGTCAAAATTGCAAAAATGATGGCAAGGCAAAAAAAATGTGGCTTAATTTATGAATTTTTCAATATTTAAAGATGGCGACTTATTGAGAATGATATCAATATTGATAATGGTTTATTTTGAATTACGAGAAAAATAAATTAATTGGGATCTTTGAAATTGTTTTACATCTTGTTAACCAGAAAATCGCCAAATGTACAATTCAACAATAAAAACACAGTACCGTGAATCATATACATTGTTTTTTCACTGTGAAAAGTGAAAAAACCAACCTTATGAAAAGTGAATTAATTCCATTATGTAAGAAAAAAAAATCATTGCATTATATAAGTCATAGCTGCATAAGAAAGAATCTTTCTCATAAAATGCTGATAATTAAATAACCATTTTTAATACTTTACAACATAGTTGAAGAGTGTTTATGACTTTATTCATTCTGTCTGTCTGTCCGTTTGCGCAATAACTGCCGTAAACATGAATTTATCAAAATGAATTTTAGTATGTTATTCAGACGGTCTGTTGGACCTATGGGAAAATAACTGAATAATATCACCCAATGAATTTGGGATTGAACTCGGGTTGAAAAAATGATATACATTGAACCCTATGGGACCTCAATATTGATAATTGTTTATTTAGAATTGCGCAAAAAATAAATTAATTGGGATCTTTGAAATTATTTTATATGTTGTCATCCGGAAAATCGCCAAATGTACAATTCAACAATAAAATCACAGTACCGTTGATCTTATATATTATTTTTTGACTGTAAAAGTATTAAATTCATTGCATTATATAAGGAAAGTTATGTGCTGCCCACATCAGATTTTTAGTGTTTGTATTTGAAGTATTGGTAATATAATTTTTAACGATAAGCACGTGCCGTCATGAAATTACATATGTGGATACAATATATAAAATAATTGCGATAGTTTGAATTTGTTCTTTATGAATTGAATTATTTCAGCACAAAATAATCAGAATTCATGATTTTCGTTGGATTATTTTACATGGTAAGGTGTACCAGTTGAGTCTCATCTGATAGAAAAAGAAATTAGATCAGAATCAAAATACTATGATGATGACCTCTCACTTAAGCGTTTCTCAAAGGATACAAAGTGGTATGACTGAGAGTCTTCGACGTAAGAGATAGTCCTATTTTACCAAATAAAGTTTGATACATACATTATTTACTATTTTTTTGAATCTATTAAAAATAATAATTTTGGATGAAATATATTTAATTTTAAGCATTTATTAAAATACAACTTATAAACTGAACAAATCTTACAACTTATTCGAGCATATAAAAGCATTTAAAACAGGACAAGAAACTAATGAGAACTTGATTTATTGATTAAAATAACATCTGGTAAAGTATATATTCACCATTATCTGTTCTCTGTTTTTTAAATTATGGTGAAAGATTTTCAGACGAGCTGTACTTCTTTAATTGCTGACACAAGTTATTGAGGAACTCTTTAATAAGTAAATAAAATTTATTTAAATTCTTCTTTTCGATTTCGGGAATATCTTCTCCCCGGTCTTCATAATTTTTAAACCCGTACACTTCATCATACTTACTTTTGAACTCAAGAACATCATATTCATTTTCCAAGCACCATCTCAAGAACAGCTCAACTTTCTCCCATTTACCTCCTGCGTAATTCAAAAAGTTCCAAGGATCAGTGTCATTTACTGATTCATGAATCTGTGACATACAGTCAAGAGATAAAATAGTTTCTTTTTTCAGTTCTCGCATTTCTTCAAAGGATAAACTAAGCCAAGTAAAAAATATTTCCGCAGCTTCCCACTTACTATCGTTTATTAGGTTAAAGTGCATACGTATTAAACGATCCCGAGTACCGTCTGCACCTCTCATTTTAAACGACCTTTTAAACTTATTTATTTCATCTTCAGAGCTAAAACACCAAGTTAAAAATTTTTCGATTTCTTCCCATTTACCACCGGTGAACATTAGCGTTCGATTATCACTTCCCATAGAATAATGCTTTATTTTGTAGCTATATATCAGTCTTTCACAAACATCTCTTCCTATTACATTGGCCACATATTTCTTATATTGTTTAATTTGTTCTTTAGAAGAAATATTCCAGTCGGTATATTTATTTGCAAGCTCTGCTTGATCTGCAGTTACTAAATTCTTGCATTTAGCCATTCCTTGATGACAAAAGATTAATGTTTTCTTGAATTTTGTTGCTTTTTCTTCAGTGGGTAAACACCACTTGATCACTTTATCAATAGCTGTTAATTTTTTATCATGTGAAATATTTTTAAGACAAGCACTTTTTCCGTTGTGGGAGTAAATCATTTTTTCCTTAAGTTTATTTACATCCACATCAGTCAAAGTGCTCCACTTAATGAATGACTCAACTTCATGCCATTCTTCATTTTCTATAAAATCGATACAGATATTATACGCTTCTTCTTTAGTGCTAAGTTCTTTTTTAAACTTCTGTACTTTCTCTTTAAAAATATAGCAATTTGATATAAATTCTTCAAGTAAGCTCCATCTCCTTAGCTGAATTAGATTTAAGCACGTTTCTGTTCCTTTCATAGACGAAATAATATTCTCTTTCTCTTTATTACTTGCATTGTCTAATATCCATTCAATAATTATTTTATCTTGATAAGTATAGTTTTCTTGTGTGAATATGTGACCAAGTAATATACCGCCCGCATTATGTATTTCATGTAAAAAGCCATTGTCCAAACGGCAATCTTTAAACACAAAGATTTTATACTGTTCGGGTATTTTGTTCAAAAATACCCTCAAAAGCTCTTTATAGTCGTAAAATAATCCTTCACCATACCCTTGATATCCTTTAGAAGCTCCAATTTTACACGTAAAGCGTCTTAAAATTTCAACATAACCACTGTGTGGTAAAAAGTCCCACATCAATCTTACAGATTTCAGAAAGTAATCTTGATTCGGAAAGTCTAGAAATAAATCTAATACCATAGAATATACAAAATGAGGATCCTCTACTCTTTCTGCAAAGTCTTCTTTTAAAAATGCTATCTGTGTATCCCGTCTCATTTTTGAAAATAGGAAGCACAGGACTTCAGTATAATAGTGCTTTGGCACACATTGTTCAATCCAACCACTTCCCCAATAACTAGTTGTCCAAACCCCATTTTCACTAAAATCGTTGAAAATATTGGAATCATCCATTCCTTTTATGCTATTGCTAACTGCCTCGTGAGCAGCATAAATTAGAGCATCTTCATCTATGATCAAATTTGTTTGCTCTAAGCAATATTCGACTACATCTTTGCTTCCACTCTTTACAGCCATCTGAAGCCAAAATAAATTAGGGTCTGTATCTCCTCTTATTTTATCTACCTCATCCTTAAGATAATAAGACCAAAACTTTACAAAATGTGGTTGCTGGATCATACTTGGGTTTTCAGGATCATAAAATTCTTCTTTTTCTTTCTTTGTCATCTGCTTGTCCAAAGCAGGTATATGTTGATTCATGCAATAGAGAAGAGCCAATTTATATTTTTGTCTAATTGTTAGACTTATATCCATCAACATCGCTTCTGCTGTTTTTGTACAATCTACGATGCCACGTAGTGTGATAAATGTGCTGCTGTTAAAAAAGTTGAAGCTATAATTACGTGAAAAACCGAGAGTTATTTCGTGATATTTTGCCCAAGCAAGCATGCGTCTTCCGATTAATAGGACAGCACCTATTACTTTTTCCTGAAGTTCTTTTGTTAGACACAATTTATCGAATATAATCCTCGCTTTTTTTTCTACTATTTCAGCCCAGAATATATTTCTTTGTTCCTTAGAGCCTGTCTTATTTTCATCATATTCCGAATTGAATACACAAAGAATCTCTTTCTTCAACTGATGGTTATTGCATATTTCAACTGCAACTTTTATTGCTGCAAAATTTTCCAGTGACATCATACCGCTCTTTGAAATATCAGGTAAATGAACTTTTCAAAACAATTTTAAGGAAGATTAGATGATTACATATATGAATTATATGCTGTATGTGGCTTTAAATAGTATGAAGGCACTGTATCTTTGTTCTTCAGTCAAAACTGAAAATAAAGAATAAAAAAAATATATTCTATTATGACATTACTTATTTTTGACGACATCCTATGTTAAATTATTTAACAACAAAAGTACTAGTTTTACAGTCTCAAATAAAATAAATGCTCAATAAGTTAAGACAAACGGAGGAAACATAAAAGTGTATTTTTCTTAAAAAAATTTCACAATATTATGTGAAGTATGAGAGATACCACGTTTAAAGGCGTATCTATTTTTGTCTTAAGTTATTGATTAACTACCTGATTAAAGATAGAGAAACTAACACTCTTTAAAAATTAGTTTCAACATATTTGATGTGAATAACATAAATGATTGGGGGAAGGAGGGGGGGCGGGGTCTGTGACGATAATCTGAGCGTTATAAAAATGTAAGCACTTTAGATGCTTATGTCTCCGAACCTAATGAATAAAAATGGAATTATATTTTCTTGTTTTGTCGGAATTATGACCCGGATCATGAATATGTAAAAGTAATTTCAATATTTTAATAATTCGAATATTTTATCCGAAAGAAAAAAAAACTTGAAAAAGTGTCTGTCCCAGCCAAGGTTTTTCATTTTTCTTACTCGAAAAATCATCGGAACTAAAACTAATACATGGACATAGTAAACGACAAAAATAGGCATTCAGAAATGTAATTTCTAAATCTATATTTATTTAAGAAAAAAGCTTTAATAATTTTCGAGAAATAGTTTTGTCATGCTGAAGAAAATAGAAAATATTTCGTTTTCATGTTTTTAATGCTTATTTCAAAAATTGAAAATGTTTGTACATTTTTCTATTTTGGCCTTTTCTTTTCATACATTTCTTTGTAGCAACGAATTGCATTGTATATAATTCGGTGAATTGTAAGGCTACCTTCAATATTGATTGGGATGCTGACGTGGTTGTCGAGTGGTCAAGGCAAGCGTTTCCGTAGCAGTCGCTCGACCGCCACTTAGTGGGTTCGAGCCCCACGTAAGGCATGGATGTTTGTGTTGTGGGCGCAATGTGATCCGCCCCCCCCCTGGTGCGTCTGGGACAACGTCAATGGACGGCTAAATGGTTCACACTCTGGCCGCTGTAATAAAGGCGAATGACGAAGGTCAAAGTGCCTGGCCATTTGAAAAAAAAAGAAAAATAATAATATTGATAGTGATCAAGCAGTCGCTGGTATGGTTGTCAAATGTTATGTGAAACCGGCGCTTAAGACATTGAAAGGTGAACCACTGAAACATAATACCGCGTTTACATTCTTGCCATGTCTAGATACATACATATGTAACGGGTAACCCCAGAAAATTTTGAAATATGAATCGTATCACATAACTTTTAAACCGCACAAAAATAGACTTGACTGTATAAAGGGAATAAACCGATTTATGCATAAAAAAAATGTATGTACTAATTTTTTTGAATTTATTTTTATTTTGTTCAATTGAAATTTAGTTTATTTTGATATGTTTAAATCAGACTATGCAAGGTGTTGCTGTACTTGTTTGTTTAGTATGGAAATTTTCATTATTTCTGATTTAGGAATGGCTACTTAATAAACGAATGGCAATCGTTTAATCTCTAATTTTAGTAGAATATATCTAAATTTACCTTCTTTGATGGATATTTTTAATTAATTGGAAAATAACATATTCAATTTCATTAAAATATATACACGACACGAGTTTTTTAAAGAAAAATCGTTTTGTATTTTTCCCTTCTCGCTCGCATATACATTGCAGAATTTGCTAGTAATTGCTACATTTTTAGAACGCTAGTTAGTGACTACGGTAAAAATGAGTAGTAGTGTACATTCACTTAAAATCATTTAAAGTGCACTTTAGCAAGTGAAATCTATTTATTGATGAAATCTATTTATTCAAGTATTCTAAATAACTTGATTTCATCACAAGGAAAAATTTCGATGCTTAATGGGCTTAGTTTCAATTTTTCTTTGCCATCATTGTCATTTTACCATTACACGCCAGGGTGAAAATAGTGCCATTTTACTCTTACTTTTCTGCGCATTCTACTACGTAGGTTGTTTATTTACAGTGGTTCCCATGCTCTATGTGGAGGTAAGTGACTGACACTGGCTATGCAGCAATACCAATTATAAATATTTGTGATTTCAATTTCAACATGTTCATAGGCGAAAACTAAACATTTAGAGAATTCATGAAAAGGCGTTTCGATATCATGTGTATTTGATAGACTACAGGGACTATATATTCTGATATATAATTATTATTAAATATATAATAATAAAGTGTTTTGCATAATTTAAAAAATATTTTATTAAATTTTCAAGATTATATGGAGTTTACTGTCTTATAATAGCTAGAGAGCAATGATATTTGAATTGTTTGTATGAAGTTGAATACATTAAAAATAGTAAGCAGTATTCGGGTTAATTACGTTACATTTAATATTTATTTTGAAATTATTGAATTTTTCGTGGTGAGAAAATTTTTTTGAGTACCGCTGTAGATTTTATACCACAACATATCCAATAATTTATTGACAGAATTTATCACATAACATGGGTGTAATAATTCTTTAAATTTTCAAACTACAGAATATATTTTGCAGAATTTTTTTTATATATTTTATCGGATAATTTGAATATTTTCTAAAACGCTCGAAGCAATTTGTGAATTTTAAATTCGCTTAAAAATGTTTGAAAAATCAGGTCCCATAGGGTTCATTGTATGTCATTTTTGCAACCCGGGTTCAATCCAAAACTAATTGGTTGATATTATTCATTTGCATTCCCATATGTCCCACAGACCGTTTCAACAACACGGACAGACAGACGGAATGAACAAAGTCATAAACACTTTTCAACTACGTAAAATGTTAATTACTTTCTTTTATTCCGAATCGTACTAAAATCAAACTAGCACCAGGGTATTGGACAAGTGACTTACTGTAAAATTTTATGAAATTTGGTCTATTAGTTTTTGAGTTAGGGTGGGTACATATATTATACAAATAGGAACACTCACATACGTCACGCTGTAAATATTTGTTTCGTGTTCTAGAGGTCCCAAAACGTGTGTAAATCCCTCAAAAACTCGAGTTGCGATTTTGATACGATTCCAATACTTTCCAATGAGGAAAATATTGGAATCTTGTACAAAAATCGCAACTCGAGTTTTCGATGGAACTACACGTTTTGATACCTCTCTAGAGCACGAAAACACCATTTTTAGCGTGAAAGCTGTATGTGCAGATTTTGTATTCACTCTAACTCAAAATTTAATTGACCGAAGTTTATTAAATTTAATTGGTAAACCACTTGTGGGTGACCTTTATGCTGATTAGATTTTGTACAATTCGGGATAAAAGAACCTGCCTTTTTTATGAAATGGTCCGCAAAGTTTTCCTGTATATATGTGTTTGTATTTGCCATTATTGTAGGTCCTTATTTTTTTTTTAATTTATACAAAATTCAAGGAGGTTGAGATTCTACCCAGCCGAGTTTTAAATAAATAGGGTTTCTCTAATCACAGAGTGTGATAATCGTATAAAATTTTTTCCGAAATGCTCCCTTCGTTCATGAGATATCGCGATCACAGACATATACATATTACATAAAAAACGTTCGATTCTTGTTCTGGGATGCTTGAAACGTACTCTTCAGTCGAAAACTCGTATTTGAATTTTTGGCCATGTCACAGTCCCTTGGAAAATCGTGGTAGGATTATTACACTCAATGATTTGTGGAACCCTATTGTTTTTAAAAGAGGTTAGAAAGACCCCTTCCCCCCCAAATATTATTCCCTGTGTATTATATGGGAGTGAGCCTTCGGAATATAATATTCTGTGTCTTAAAGTGTCTTCTCTCGTGAATGGAACGAGCTAGATCCAGGAGAATGATGATAAGAAATTTATCGCATAATATTACATATGAAAAGTGAACAAATTTCACAATAGTTATTTTTTTTTTCATTTAGCTTTTGATAAATTTATTTGAAAAATGTGCTATATCTCGAGAACAGTTCATGCTAGATTTCTAAAGATTATGTCAAATGTTTTCTAAAAACACATTGCATAAAATTGATTATTTACGTAACTTTATTGAATGTTTTAAATGTTTGATGATTTTTTTAAAATTTCATTTCAAAATTTAGACAAGTTCTGAGCATTCGATGGCGTGTAAAAATAATAGGCTTCTAAAATTCATTGATTGTGATTTTTGAACCAAATTTTGTTCGGATCGCTTGATTCGTTCGTGAGATATCGTTTCACAGACTCACTGACACACACACAGAAACATCCCCTCAATAACATCTGATTCGTTTTCCGCGATGCTTGAAACGTGCTTGTCGTACGGCGTGCACGACATTTTGTAATTTCAATTACGGATGCCAACCAAAATAATGAACTATCTAAATGCTGCAGAAGGAGCCAATGACAACACATGCATACATAAACAGTGGTCATCCCCGTCTGCATCAACAACGAATGGTAGATGTGGTAGGGAATCAATGGGGGAAAGAAAAAAGCGCCCCAAAGCCGTATTCCAAAAAGTTCAGTCGACTTCAAATTTTCGAACGAGCTAACATCATGTTTCTTGGTTTTTGTGAAAAAAGGTATATCGAACGTGAGCGATAAAATGGAAGCTTGTTGCAGTTATGAGATGTGCAACAGTTTCGTACATCATTGAGATTGCACGAATACGTACTTAACACAAAGAGTAGAGGTAAATCAACTTTCAATTTGTCGCTAATTAGCACGGAAGGCACACTTTTATCGATTATGTAAATAATGAACAATCAGTTCGTAAGAGTAGATTATATTAACGAGTTCTTAGATGAGCTAAAAGAACTATTTTGAGTGTCGATTGATTAAAAGAAACTGTTTTAAAAATATATGTCAATTTTATTATGTGTGTAAATATGTATTAATGAAATGTTGTCAGTGTTATATGTCTTAGAATAATAGATTTAATAATAGTATCATTAATCAAGATACAATGGATATCTATTTCTTAAAATATTAAAATAAATTGATCAGTTAAGTCAAGTGTATTTATTTATATTTTGTGTGTTCGTCTCTCCAGCTTGAGAACCGGGAGCTTATATGCTCCACCCCTAGCGACGGCATCATAGGTAAGTCCTATAGTGGTAATTTTAATAAGGACAATTCTACCTTATGACATGATGTCGCCGCATGAATTGGTGCCGTATGTGGTCAAGCTCGGAGAGAATTATGATTTTAATAAGAGAAAGTAATAGTAAATAACAGACAAAATTGAATTTAATAATGAATTTAATAATGAGATGTTAGCGCAATATTAAGATAGGGATATGCATAAAAATGATAATTTAAATATGTATAATATTATTGTGTATATATTTATGTATTAGCATAAATATTTAGTATATAGTAAGAAGTGTATAACAGTGTATCAAATCATGGCGCCGAATAAGAGTAGGCAATCAAATAAAAGAGCGAGGCAAGATCCTCCGATTAACAATATACAGCAGGAGGTAAATATAAATGACAGAATAACAGATAATTCGGCTGTAACAAATAACATGGTTCATGTACAAATGCCCACAAATCAAGCGCAGCAAAATACATCGTTGCCAATTATGCAAATGTTGCCATCATTTGATGGGCAGAAGGAAAACAATGTGAATTTCTTTATTATACAGTTTAATGAAATAGCGGATTTAACATCATGGTCCGAACAAGAAAAAATTACAATAGTAAAATCTAGATTAAGGGGAAAGGCTCAACAATTTTTGGCAGAAAATATTGCTCTGCAAAAAGAAAAATCGTATAAAAAATTCATGGAATTGTTAAAAAACAAATTTGAGAAAAACAAACCTTAGTTCAAAAACATAACAATTTTAATAATCTAAAACTTTTGCCAAATATGACCATTAAGGAGCTTGCACAGGAGATCGAAAACCAGGCGATAATATTTTTAGAGGTAGATGAAACAATTGACGCAAATGTACAAAAAATTATAGAGAAAATTAAACTTGCCAAATTTTTACAAATAATCAGAGAGGATTTAAGAACAGAAGTAAAAAAAATGACCCGAAAACCTTTGATGAAGCTGTGAGAATAGCTGAGGTAATAGAATCTGCATTGGAGGAAGAAAATGATTGTGTACATAATATTGAAGTAGAAAATAAAATAATTGAGAATGCAGAAATAAACAATGTAAAATCTGAAAATACTGCAGAAAAGCCGCCACAGAAATTTTGTATAGCGTGCGGTCGTAACAACCACTGGATGTCCGAATGCTTTACGCTTCAAAAAGTACAAGATAATTTAAAAAGGGCATTCACGAATGAAAACAGCAGTCAAGAAACCACCAATTATCAACAAGGACCCACTAATCAAAATAATTATGCACATTATAGTAGATCAAATTTTAGAAGAGGTAATTACACAAATAACCGGGGAATACGGCGTTGAGCAGGAAATAACAACAGACAATTTCAGAGTAATAATAGGAGACCATATCAAAATAATAGGCGACAGTTTGAAAGCAATAATGGGCAATATCAAAATAATGGATATTTAAACTAAGAAAGGGACCTGGAAATAAAAGACAAATAGAAAGTTATAGTGCATCAAGTAAGGATTCGAGATCACATAAAATTTCAAACAAAAGTAATAAGGATGCACAAAATTTAAATGAACATTTACTTAATTCAACGTATGGACAGAATGACGCACTGCCAATGATCAACATAAATTTAGAGAATATAAAAACGATTGCTCTCATAGACAGTGGCGCAAGTGTCAGTTTATTATCAGATCAAATATTTCAAAAAATCAAAAATAAAATCAAAATTAACTATTTATCCAGACAAGTTAAAATCCAAACTATGACAAAAGAAAACATACAATTCTCAAAATGTATAAGCTTCAGCTTTAAAATTGAAAACAAAAGATGTAAAAATTCATTTTTTTTTACTAAACAATTAAACAACACCCCCTATGAAATAATCTTAGGATTTGACTTTCTCAGAAATCATCATGCCATAATTGACACAAATAAATTAACATTAAAATTTGTTAAAGAATCTATATCAATTCCATTTCAAAACAAAAATAAAAAAAAAAGCACAGGAACCAGAAAATAAACATACAAGAGTAGAGCATATTCAATGCTTAAATGCAAGCTTAACACATAAAATTAAATTACTCCCTCAAGAAACTAAATCAATAAAATTAAAATTAAGTGAAAACTATTTTGAAGATAAGAATGTAATGTTAAACATTACAAACTCAATGAAAGATTTACACGCTGAGTATTCTTTACATTATGTAAATAATAGAAAATTTATTTCTACTCTTATAACAAATAAAACAGAAGAAGAGATTCAACTAAATAAAAACATGATTGTTGGAACTGTAACACCGCAATTTGAAATTTTTGAAGAAAAACATAATGATGATAAAATTTTATAGGTCAACAATATAGAGAGTTTAAATAACCCACAAAAAATGGAGATTTCAGCTTTACGAAAAGCAGAATTAACACCGCAAGATTTTTAATTAGATCATTTACAAGATAATGAAAAACATATATTACTTAAATTACTTTTACAAAATAATGATGTATTTTCAAAATCATATAAAACGCTGGGAATGACGGAGGAAATAGTACCTGAATTTAATTTACTACACCAATACCCAATACAATGTTAACCTTATCCCTTGCCAAAGATGTTAAAACCTGTACTCGAGAGTGAAATAAAACAATTGTGTGAAGCAGGGATAATTGAAAAGAGTACCAGTAATTACGCTTTCCCATGTCTACTAATTAAGAAAAAAAATAATTTTAATAATAGTGATACCAATAAAGAACAAAAGTATCGTTTAGCGGTGGATTATAGGCTCCTAAATCAGATTACCGAATTGCTGCCCATAAATAGTGGTAAAATTAGCGACATTCTGCACAATATCGCAGGCCACAAATTGTATACTGTCATTGATTTGAAAGCCGCGTTTTTTCAAATTAAAATCAAACCTGATTATGGTTCGATCTTAACATTCGTCACGAAGGACGCCTCCTACAAACCTAATAGGATGCCTTTTGGCGCAAAAACTCATCCGCATATTTTTCTTTATTAATGATGAAATGCTTAGGAGACTTAAAAGAACGGAAAATTGAATTTTATTTAGATGATATTGTAATTGCCGCAAATTCATTCGAGAAAATGTTGGAGAGATTAAAATTAGTATTGTTAAGATTAGGTAAATTTGGATTAACTATCGATCCTTCAAAATTACAAATGTGTAAAGAGAATATTAAATTTCTAGGATTTAAGATACGTAAGAAAGGCATAACACCTTTAGATGATAATGAACAAAAAATAACGAATTTCCCTGTGCCAACGACAGTAAAAAAAGTAAAATCATTTTTAGGTTTATGTCATTACTTCAGGCAGATCATACCAAATTTTACTGAACTATGCAATCCATTAATTGAGTTAACAAAGAAAGATAAGAAATTTATATGGACGGAGAAATGCGAAGAAGCGTTTGTAAAATTACAAAACGCGATTTTATCGAAACCGGTAGTCAGGGCAGCCGATATGTCAAAGCCGTTACTTTTATCTACGGACTGTTCAAAAGTAGCCGCGTCAGGAATTTTACTTCAATCAGTGAATGGAAATTTTCATCCTATTGAGTATTATAGCAGGAAACTTTCAGACAGTGAAAAGAAATATCCGAGCATGAAGCTAGAATTGCTAGCAATTCACGACGCTATAATACATTTCAAAGATTTTTCATATGGTACGCACTTTACAATTTTTACAGATTCTAAAGCATTAACGCATTATATTCATTTAGAAAATCAAAATTCTGATTTAATCGCAAGATGGTTATTAAATTTACAACAATATTCATTTGAAATTAAATATATTAAAGGACAAGGTAATCCCAGTGATTTTATGTCACGTCAAATTTTTTCTGAACAAACTAAGACTAAATTAATAAATAATATTATTGCTAATGATAGCACTATAACAATAGCCAAAATTTTAGAAGAACAAGCAAAAGATAAAAGATAGAGAGATAAAGAAAATTATGAACGAACTGAATGCAAAATCTAAACAGCCAAAATATGTAAATAAATACTATAGAGATGTAAATACAGGATTAATTATGATAAAGATTGCTAGATATATCAGAAATCCTATGCAAAAGGACAGAATTCTAATACCTCACAGTCTAAAATTTGCAGTTATTGAGTTAGCTCATACACCACATTTTGGAGTAGAAAAGACCTATCAAATTCTGAATAGAAAATATTACTGGAAAGGGGCATACAATGATGTAAAGAATTTTTGCGCATCATGTGATGCATGTTTAAGTTATAAAAATAAGGCTATAAGAGCTATGGCATTACAACGTATGCCACGTCCAGGGCAACAAAATCACACGGTGGCATTAGACATCGTAGGAAAATTACCCAGAAGTAATAGTCAACACGAATACATAATTACTCTTATTGACCATTATTCCAGATTCCTGGAGGCTGTACCCGTGAGAAATATAAATACTGCAACCGTATTACAGGTCCTAACTAATTACACAGCTCAAAATGGAGTCCCAATGTGGCTGTTGACAGATAATGCGAGGCAATTTAAAAGCGAGGAATTTAAAATATTAGTAGAGCAACATGGTATAAAACTAAAGTATACTTCAATTTACAAACCCAGCTCAAATGCAATTTTAGAAAGAAGCCACTTGGCCATAAAAAATTCTTTAGCAGCAATGTCAAACCAAACGTTCAATTGGCATAAAGTATTGCCATATGTAAAGTTATTTCATAATGCTACACCCAGCGCAAATATAGACCACAGTCCCGCTATCTTGTTTCTTACCAGAGATTTGAAATTACCTGGAGAAAATAATCTGGAAATAGCGAATCCAGATGACAGTCCGATTTTAACTCAAACTGAATACGATAATGAGGTCAGTGAAGCACTTACATTAGCGGAAAAAAAAATAAATATACGAAACAGAAACAAATTCAAGCGCAAATTCACCAGGAAAGAGTTTTTAAAACAGTGAGAGAAAAAAAATTATTAAAAGGACAAATTGTATATTTAAAGAATTTACGACATACCACAGCGTTGCAAAAAAAGTTTCAAGGACCATTTCGCATCGTAAAGGTGATCCGTAAAAATAATTATGCTATCACTCCTATGTACGATCCAAATAAAAAATGGATAGTTGTTCATGCGAATAAATTATATAAAGCAGAACCGCGTAAAAAGTATTTAAAAAATAATCAAACACGGCGAACTTCTGACAGAAGTCAATCGCATGTAATCAAACAGTTAGATAACGGCAAGAAGAATCAAAATAATGTGAGTCCTAGGAGATATCAATTGAGGAAACGCTAAAAAAGTCGTATTAGAATAGCGGTAATGAAGGTATTAAAAATGTAATTATAAAAATGTAATAATTAAATAAAGAAATATTTTTAAATTTGAGAATACAAAAATAATAAATGTAAATAAGTACACATTTATGTGACACATAAGTCATAATAAAACAATAAATATCAGAAAAAAAATGTATCAGTGGTAAATAATACATACAATACCCCTCAATGTTCTAAAATAAAATAAACTAATGTGTTGTAAAAGAGAGAGAGAGAAATAAAGCCAAGCCAAGACGAATACTTTCGAGGTACCTGTGCTGGAGCACTCAACCCCACATCGAATATCTAGCAATATGTTCACCTTGTGGGTTTCGTCCAGAAAAGAGCACCAGGCGCGAAGCGCCTTTAATCTCCAATCTCTAGATGTGGTTCTTATCTTCATACTGTGACATTATTTCATTTGCCCATAGTTGGAGGTTCGAGGTTTTTGATTTACTGTTTTTATTATTTGACTTAGCTCCTAGTGTGGCAGTTTGTTGCACATTTAGAGTTTGAGTAATTTTGGGGAGTTGATGCAGTTCTAAGGATTTCCTATCAATTTGGCAGTTTAAGGTTTAACAACATTTTTTAGAAAACATTGATCGAGTTTTAATTTAATATCAACTATTTAAGTTGGGACTTACCTAATTCCGATTTTCAATATTAAGTACCGCGCGGGGTCTCTTACGTGATTTGGCTTTGCGATGATCATAGTCATGCAGATTGAATAGTAGTTCATTTGGAACAGATGGCAGATTTTTATAGAATTTAAGCGCTAGCTTTTTAATTTGGGCTCTAACAGTTTTTATTTTGAAGTCTTTCCTAATTACCGAGTTTCTTAAGTATCTAGGAGCTTTCCTTATAATCCTTAGGGTTTTGTTTTGTTTTGTCTCTAGTAAGTCTATAGTAGTTTTACAGGCATATCCCCATACGGGTGCTGCATATAGCATCCCCGGGCGGATGACCGATTTATAAATTAGGAGTTTATTTTGATAACTTAAATTTCCGTTTCCTATCATTGGGTATAAGGCTCCTGTGGCCATATACGCTTTTTTGATTAAGTTCGTTACGTGCTGTTTCCAGGTTAGGTGGGAATCTATCGTTACACCTAGGTATTTAGTAGATTTTTCCGCTTTTAGGGCATGGTTGTTTATGTACAGAGGCGGCGGAGGTTTACGTTTTCTAGAGAAATAAATCCAATGACATTTATTGGGGTTTAATTTTATTCGCCATTTTTCCAGCCATGTTTGGAGTATGTCTAAGTGTTGTTGTAGCTGTCTGTGCATTACTGAGACGTAAGGATGTTTTGCAAGTATCGCACTGTCGTCTGCATAGAGTGCCAGCTCCGTGTCTAGGGTCCTGGGGATGTCATTTAGATATATGTTAAAGAGTGTCGGGCCCAGGATGGATCCTTGCGGTACACTACTTTTAATGAGCTTGGGTGTAGACATGTTATCTTTTACTCTAACTTGGAAGTGTCTGTTATTTAGGTATGAGATTAAAAGTTTGACAAGTGCGTCAGGGACTTTTAGAGTGATCAATTTGTATGCTAATCCACAGTGCCACACTTTATCAAATGCTTTTTGTATGTCAAGAAAAATCGCAGCTGTGGGTGTCTTACTATTAAGTCCAGAAGATATGTACTCTACCACTCTCAGCAATTGATGAGTGGTGGAGTGTTTTGGCCGAAATCCAAACTGCTCCGGAATGATAATATCATTCTCACTAAGGTGCGTGTTCAGTCTATTAAGAATTATTTTCTCAGTAATTTTACTAAGTGTCGGTAGTAAGCTGATTGGTCTATAGTTGGCTGGAATTGTGGCATCCTCACCAGGCTTATGGATCGCTATAATTATCGCTTCCTTCCATTCTTTGGGGAAATAATTTAGTTTTAGTATTTTGTTTATTAGGGTGGTCAAGTAAAATATTATATTTAAGGGTAGGTTTTTGACCGCAATATTCCTGATTTTGTCGTGCCCTGGGCTTTTACGGTTTTTAAGGTTTTTGATGATATCAATTATCTCTTGCGGGGTGGCTGGGTTAATCTCAGCCGTGACCGGGGAGTTCCTGAAGTTGTTTAGAGTTTGCCTAACCATTCTTAGGGTGTCCTGACACATTAGATCGTGGTTTGGTTTAAATTGCTTTTCGTAATGCCTAGCAAGCGCCTCTGCTTTTTCTTCGTCTGAGTACGCGATTTTAACGCCATCTATTAGTGGCGGGAGTTTAATTTGAGGTTTTCTGAGTCTTTTAGCGAATTGCCAGAGCGATACGTCTTCCGAGCTAAGGGATTCAATTAACTCTTTATACTGTTGCTGCTTTTCTGCGACAATTTTATCCCTGACTTTCCACGTGAGTCTGTTAAGCTCCCTTTTGAGGGTAGGGTCTCTATTAGCCTGCCATGTCTTACGCATTCTGTTCCTTTGCCTAACTAATTGTTGGACATGGTGAGAAAGTGTGGGCATTTTTGGTGACTCACGATGTGTTGTGGCAGAGGCAATAGCTCTCTTGATTTCTGTTGTGAGTGTGTGTGTGGCAGAGTCAATATCCGCCGTGCTCATAATGTTGGGTACTGCCAAGTGCGGCTCAAAAAGTGCTCTTTTGAAAACGTTCCAGTTCACCCTCTCTTGTCCCAGAGAGGCTGGAAGGGGAGTGTTCAGATCGAATGTCACCAATACCGGTAAATGATCCGAGTCGAATTCATCTAGGGTATCGATAGTGTGAGCGTATTCTATGTTTCTCGTTAGGACAGCTGCGCAGCTACATTTATACCACTCATGTTTTTTACATATATTGAAGTTAGGATAAATGGGTTTACATTATTTATTTTAATTTTTATGCTAGTATTTTCTACTCCTTGAAGATTTATGTTGTTTATTTCCTCGTGGGGGATATTTCTTTTGATATATATTGCTGTTCCTCCATGGGGGTTTCTAGCAGTTGTATTTGAGCTTAGGTTGTGATAGCCAATATAGTTTGCTATATTTAGTTTTTTATTTTCTCTAACTTTAGTTTCCTGAATTAACAGGGCATCTACATCATTTTCATTTACGTAGCTCCTAAGTTCATTTATTCTTGGAGATATGCCGTTCGCATTCCAAAATATTATTTTAAAGCTTTCTTTTTGGGACCTAGCCATGGCGGGTTTGATTCTCACTGTTATTTTTAAAGTCCGCGATTAATTTAAAAGCTTCAAAGACCATTTGCATTGGATCACTCTTTTTTTGTATTAGCTCTGCGAACTGCATCAACAGGTGTTTTATTGCATCTAGGTCGAACATGGTGATAAACCCTCTGATGAGGTTGAGGATTTCATCCATCTTTTCATCATTGGTTTTACCAGCAGGTTCAGTCTCAGCTTCCATATCCTCAGCCTCAACCGCGGTTTGGTCATTTTCGTGAGTATCCTTTTGGACCTCAGTAGTTTTTTGCCTTTTTTCAACCGTTTTTTCTAACAGCTGGGTTTGCGCGAGCTCTTCCTCTCTGACTCGTTTAGTTTTGGCTTCACGTGTTTTGATTTCTTCTTTTGATTTAGCATATTGATTTACAATTTTAGCTTCTAGTTCCGCCTGTCTTGCCTGTCTGGCTTTTTCGGCTTCCTTTCTCTTTATAATGGCTATAGTAGCCAGTTTTACTTCTTCCGGAGTCAATTCTCTGGAAGACGAAGGTTTGGGGGCCTGCTCTTGCACCGATCTGGTGGGTGCTGAAGATTCGTATCTAATTTGCTGTGGCACAGTGTGCGAGGAGCCCCGAGGGGGTGCCTGGGAGTTTAATCCGAGGGCCTTTTGCCTCCAAGGGGGTATCTGATTTTGGGGAGGGGGGGCATACCCCGGTGCCTTTCCTCTGTTCCAGGGGTTCTTCGGGCATTGCCTGAAGTTCGCTGGGTGGTCTCCATTGCAATTTGCACACGTAGCCTTCTCAGACCTAGGTCTCTGGCAGTCCCGTGTGAAGTGTTCTTCAGCACACTTAAGGCACTTAGGTGGCATACTGCAGTTCTCCGAGGAGTGATTGAACTGTTGGCACCGGTAGCAGATTTTGAAGCCCCGTGCTCTGAAGGCCTCTACCTTCACAGCCAAGTAACCTAATCTTGTTAGTCTGTAGACCCTCTGCCAGTCTGCCGTAGGCCTAAGGCTGATTAAGAAGATCGGCAGGGGTAATCTCGTTTTAGTGTTTCTCAGTTGAGAAACCCGGACTACATCTAATCCTTCGGATGTTAAAGTGGTTTTTATTTCCTCCATGTTATAATTTGTTGGTAGCCCCTTCAGAACTACCTTTTTTGGCCTCTCCGTCTTTAGGTTTAAGCTGTGGAAGGGGATTTTCTCACTACTTAAATGGCGCTGTACAACCCTGTAGGTGTCAGCGTCATTTGGAATCAATTTTAGCATGTCTCCTGTGAGCTTGCCAGATACTTTATTTCCTGAGATATCATTTAGTTTTTTAAGGAGAACCTTGTAATTATCATTGAACTTTATGAAAAAACATTCAGCTTTTGGGTCTTTTTTCTCAACTTCAACTGTTGTTAGCCTGTCACTATTTTCGACCGTTTTAGGTTTAGGTGCACTTTTAAACACTACTGGTTGCGCGGCAATCTCAGCGTAAGTCTTAGTTTTAACATAATCATTGTCAGTTACATTTACAACATTATCAGCTATTTCATTACAGTCCATGTTATCATGGACATTTAAGTTTTCTTCTACAATCTGGCTTTTAGTAGGAGCATCCTTAGTGGATTGCCCCTCCATCTTTCTTTTTTTATTTGGATTTTCAACCGTTTTAAGTTTATCTTCATCTTTAATATCCTTAATTAAGCCTAGCTCTATCATTTTACTTTTGATTTGAACACTAGAATTACATCCCTCACATTTAGAAATCTCATAAATATCACAATCAATAAACCTATCCAATTTCCGGGCAAACAAAAAAGAGTTCACAGAAAGTAACGAACCTAGCATCTTGGAGACTTGATCCTCTTCCTGTCCCAGTAGTCCGTTCATCAGCAGCTCCCTGATGTGAAGGGTCATCACGTAGACTGCCAGGGTGCAGAAGTTGACGGCGGTCTTGATTTCTTCCTTCAGTCCAGTCATCAGGTAGAGTTTCACAGTAATTCACCAAGGCACCCTTGAGAGGCCCGAATTCTTCCTCGTCCAGCTCACCAGCAAGTTCGCGAGTAGCTGCCACGTCGCCTCGTTCCAAATCCATATCGTCAGGGTGGAGAAGTTCCAAAAAATAGCACTACCACGTGGTAACAACACACGTGGCACTCCAAAATGGAAAGCACAAAATCCAAAATGGCGAATCGCCCGTACACAATAAGCTGTAGAATTGCTTTGCCCGACGTGCTCTATCGAAACTAGATATAACACGCCCAAGCATGTTCACCTTTCTATGGATATAGCATATATATAGCAATATAGTGTTGCGCTCTGCTCCAATGAGGGCGCTGATTTGAAGTTGCTGTAGGTGATTTCTGATTGGCTGTTGAGTGTCCTGGACGGCTTTGCCTGCAAGTCAGTGGAAAGGGAAGGGAGGGAAGGGCCAAAAAGCTTTAAAAGCAAGAGCTATTTTAAGTTCTGAGTTTTAAAAAGTATTTAAAATATATTTACAACTATGTTAATTTAAATTTAAAAAGGGTATTTGCTTAATTAGCAAGAAAGTTAAAGTTTGGATTAAATTTGAAATGAGTTCGGCTGCAGTTAAAGTTTTGGTTTAACAGTTCCAAGTTTAGATAAGTTGCGTACAATACAAAAAAAGAGGCACTTTTCAGTCACACTGAAATTAAAAAGTTTACCATTTAAAGGAAACGTGAATGAGTGGTACTGGTCTAGCGTAGTAAACGCGAGCAAATGCAAGCAATCAGAAGGGCCTGTGGCTGGGCCGTGGAAGGAGAAGTACGAAGTGGCGGTAGAGTGCCGCCATCTATCGTACAGATTACGAAACACCTGCTTGGGGAACGAGAAATCGACGTTTCTTCCATTTAGTACCATTGGTACTAAATAGAAGATGCCTAGGTCGACGTTTCCTAAGATAGGAAGGCGTGATAGGGTTGTATGTCTGATCGACGTCCCTCAAGCAGGGTTTATTTGTGTTAGTTTTATTAAAATTTAGTGAGTGGATCAAAACTTGCTCGATTATTCCCGAGACTTTTAGGTCATGGTGGATGCGCTCATTCTGGACATACCTAGGCGAGTTAACAATGCAACGCAAAACTTTATTTTGGAACACTTGCAGTTTCTGAATGTGGACGTTTGCTGCCGATCCCCAAATGGGACAGGCATACAAAAATCCAGGTACAATGATCTGCTTGTAAATGATTACTTTATTATAAAGGGAAAGGTGGGATTTTCTACCGAGAAGTGGGAGGAGGGCATGATAAGTTTTATTAGCATTTTCAAGTTTAGAGTCAATATGATCTCCGTAAGTCATATGGGCGTCCAATGTGACGCCCAAATACTTAGCAGAGTTGCAAAAGGGGATGGGCTGATTGAAGATTTTAAGTACAAAGTTATGGCTAAGTTCTCGGTAGTGGGGTTTGAATATGACTACTGCACTCTTGGTAGCATTAATTTGGATTCTCCAGTGAACGAGCCAGTGCTCAAAGCTGTGATTGATGTAACTTTGAAGTGTGTTAATAGAGTTATGTGGTGAACAGCTACGTGCGATAAGCGCTGTGTCATCTGCAAAGATGGCCAGCTTGACTTGTGGTATGCTTGGTATATCGTTGATGAAAATGTTGAATAAAAGTGGACTGAGGTTTCCTCCTTGAGGAACTCCGGCCCTGATTGGTCTGATAGAAGAGAGAGTTTTATCAACTCGTACGCGGAAAAATCTATTAGTGAAATACGAGTTGATGATAGCCAAAAGTTGCGTCGAAATGCCAAGTCGCACCAACTTGGAAATAAGCCCGGAGAGAAATAAATAAATTTCACTTACTTGCAATTTGTATTACTTGTACGGTGACTGATGAACTCAGGATAGGAGTTACGTCCTATAGAGCTTTCAATTTGAGGATCTTACTTGTGATGTGTCTTTCTTGACAACAGATGGTGGATAATAACTGTAGAGGTCAACGAAAATCTGGCAAATTTTGTTTCCAATGGTAAGATGCTGATGAAGTGTATACACTGTCTTTTCTTTTTTTCCTTTTTCTTGTGCGGGTTTTGAAAAAATAGTATAACATAATTAATAAAATGCAAAATAAACTGAATGGAACATGGTAAAAGCAAGTACAGGATATTCAAAATCATAAAATTATTAATTAAATAGTTCATAAAAAGCCGATAGCATACAAGCAAAATCATAAATAAATAAATAAATAGAATTTTAAGTCAAAATAAACAGTCACAGCTGATGTAAAAAATAATTAGTAAGCTAATAAATATGTATTACATAAATAGTGTATACAGACCTTTTACGAAAACACGCAATCTAAAAAAATAAAAATAAAATAAAAGTTAATCATAAAAGGAATTAATAAAGCTAATAAAGCGTGAATAAGTAAGATTAGTTTCCCATCCTTCACAGTCAGCGTAAGAAGGCCATATTTGGGCATAGTACGGCGAAAGCTTGTCCCCCTCAAAAGAAATATCCAGGCTAAAAATAAACATCAGGAGAATATCTCCCATGCATACTACGCTAATAATACGAGGTTTATATTATACACATACAAGCAATGTCTCAAAAATTATAATTATAATTGCAGGCAATTATAGTTATTTAAAAATACAGGCCGGTAAAATAAAATAAAATAAAATAAAATAAAATAACATACATTTGGAAAAAACATTAAATTGTATGTAAAATAATAAATGATTTAGTATTATTAAGAAATTATTGAGGTAATTAAACATCACAGTAAATAAAAAGAAATAACAGATAAAATTAAATATGAAAGAATGATATTTAAATAAATAAATATGTAATGTGATGCTGAAATGGGAACATAAAGTCAGTTAAATCAATAACATAACATTAAAGCATAGTATATTCATAATACTACATATAAATAAATATATCACGCGTTGTTGCAACAAAAGATAAATAAATATAATGAATTAAAAGTACATGAAATCAAAATCATAATTAGTCAACAATCAGATCTGTGTTAAGGTCATAAGATAAAGAAAAAAAAAATATATATATATATATATATCAAATTAAATAGAATTATTAACAAGATAAGTAGAATAAATATAAATAATAATACAAAAAAACATGAAAGAAAAATTGTAATAAAATTCCTTAAAAGATACAGCCGAAACTACCACGTCAGTAATAGCGATGCAGTCAGTGGATGACTCAAAAGTTCAACGATAACGCCAAAGTTGAACGATAACGATTAAATCGTTAGCGATACATGCAAAAGGCAGTTAAATCCCATTTTACGTAAGTTTGCGCTCTGCAAACAATGAAGCCACCCATTCAGGGTCGCCGTCCAGGTCAAGAGATACGCAGTTGCCGTGGAAACGCTTAAGGGAAGAGAGGAAATCTTCTTTGTGGTCAAGCGAATTTTTTCTTTTTTTTCTTTTCTCCCCTTCCTCTCGCTCTCGATTTTGTTTCACACGAAAGGGCAGCGGAAGAGAAAATTTAAAGAGCGAATGCTCGTGTTTTGGAGAGGCATTATATGTTGGCGTAGCGAAAATTGTATATATTTGATATTTTAAATGCCGCTAGATAAATTTGGTGTCAAAATAGCCATGATTTATACACGCAAAAAAAGTATATAACATGTTAATTATAGTAACAAATAAGAAATATATACAGCTGAAGAAATGTTTAAAAAAAAAGACGTCTGTAAAAATATATAAATATATATATAAGAAAGTAAGCTAATGAATTGTATATAATATAAGAAACAGTGAAAATGTGATATAAATATAACTACAAGTACCAATATGATAGCAGAATTTGCATTCAAACTGAACTATAAACTG
Organism: Amaurobius ferox; assembly: GCA_951213105.1. NCBI lineage: Eukaryota > Metazoa > Arthropoda > Arachnida > Araneae > Amaurobiidae > Amaurobius > Amaurobius ferox. The sequence goes on from OX578147.1 coordinate 10,112,118, forward strand.
TATTAAGAAATGTACGGACAAATAGGGATATTTCAGTACCAAGTCTGTGAAAATGATATCACAGAAGTATGACTATAATACAGAACATTATGCAGTATTACAATAAATGTGTTTCTAAGATCAATAGTGTGCCTCCCATGTGACAATAATGTGTCTTCCGTGCTGGTGATATAATTCCAGGTGACAATAATGTGTCTTCCGTGCTGGTGATATAATTCTAGGTGACAATAATGTGTATTCCGTGCTGGTGATATAATTCCAATGTGACAATATTGTATTTTACGTGCTGGTGATGTAATTCTAGGTGACAATAATGTGTATTCCGTGCTGGTGATATAATTCCAATGTGACAATATTGTATTTTACGTGATGGTGATATACTTTTAATGTTACAATATTGTGTTTTCCTTGATGGTGATATTCATTTATGTAGCAGATGTGTGTGCAGTGCTTCAGATCAAGATTTCCTCAGTGCACGCAATGTGTACATATGTTTTCAATGCTTCAGGACACTACAGCATCATTGTGTGTACATTTCAGTGAATCATACTTTCTCAAGTTCATATATGTGTGTCAGTGATCCATGATACTAGTGCCTTCCTGTGAAGATTTTTCTCTCACTACATAGACTTTCTACCGTATTTTGGATTTAATCTCATGCAGGGGGGGGGATAATGTCGTACAGCGTGCACGACATTTTGTAATTTCAATTACGGATGCCAACCAAAATAATGAACTATCTAAATGCTGCAGAGGGAGCCAATGACAACACTTGCATACATAAACAGTGGTCATCCCCGTCTGCATCAACAACGAATGGTAGATGTGGTAGGGAATCAATGGGGGAAAGAAAAAAGCGCCCCAAAGCCGTATTCCAAAATGTTCAGTCGACTTCAAATTTTCGAACGAGCTAACATCATGTTTCTTGGTTTTGTGAAAAAAGGTATATCGAACGTGAGCGATAAAATGGAAGCTTGTTGCAGTTATGAGATGTGCAACAGTTTCGTACATCATTGAGATTGCACGAATACGTACTTAACACAAAGAGTAGAGGTAAATCAACTTTCAATTTGTCACTAATTAGCACGGAAGGCACACTTTTATCGATTATGTAAATAATGAACAATCAGTTCTTAAGACTAGATTATATTAACGAGTTCTTAGATATTGAGCTAAAAGAACTATTTTGAGTGTCGATTGATTAAACGAAACTGTTTTAAAAATACATGTCAATTTTATTATGTGTGTAAATATGTATTAATGAAATGTTGTCAGTGTTATATGTCTTAGAATAATAGATCTAATAAAATAGTATCATTAATCAAGATACAATGGATATCTATCACTTAAAATATTAAAATAAATTGATCAGTTAAGTCAAGTGCATTTATTTATATTTTGTGTGTTCGTCTCTCCAGCTTGAGAACCGGGAGCTTACATGCTCCACCCCTAGCGACGGCATCATAGGTAAGTCCTATAGTGGTAATTTTGATAAGGACAATTCTACCTTATGACAGTGCTCTCTCGTCGAAAACTCGAATTCGAATTTTCGACACTGTTACAATACTTTCCCTGTACATTATAATATGTATATAAGAAAAGTAATAATAATAATCCTTTATTTTTATGTAAACTGTAATGATAGAAATGCTCTGTTTATTTAATTTGAGATTCTATCAAGAATAAGATGGATGCATTCAAATGAGCATTTTAACAATACACAGAAGTTTAATTTATACACTTGAAAGCGCATTTTAAATAATAAGTATTATTTTATGGAAACATTCATTAATAATAAAATATACTTCTATGAAATGAATGTTGCGCATTTTTTAATTCATATAATTTAAAACTAAACATGAATGGAAAAGGATGTTTCAACCTTACATGCGAATGTAATCTATGTACGAGAATTCGCACTGAAAAATTAATTAGTGTTTTAGAAAATTTTAATTGAAAATGAAACATGCTGCAATTTTTTAATTCACATAATTACTTTCTTTATATACATATTATAATGTATAAGGGAAGTTCAGGGTCGATAATTCAAATTCGAGTTTTCGGCGTGAGAGCACGTTTCAAGCAACCCTGAACACGAATTAAACGTTTTTGAGGTGATGTCTCTGTGTGTGTCAATGAGCCTATGGAGACGATATTTCACGAAAAAGTCAAGCGATTGGAACAAAATTTGGTACAAAAATTGCAATCACTGAATATTAGAAGCTTTTGTTTTTACACGCAATCGAATGTTCGGAACCCTCCTAAATTTTAAGCGAAATTTTTAAAAAAGCATCAAAAAATTTAACTATTCAATAAAGTTACGCAAATTATTATTTCTTATGTAATTGTTCATACGAAAACGATAGACTTAAAGCTTTAGAACGCTAGCATGAACTGCTCTCGCACTATTGCACATTTTTCAAATAAATTTATCAAAAGCTCACATAAAATTTTATATGTAATATTATGTGATAAATATATTATCATTATTTTAGTAGATCTAGCTCGTTCCATTCACGAGAAAGGACACTTTGGGTAATAGTTTTGTAATGTGACTCCAGTAGTCGTTATCTACCGTAAGACTAACCTATTTCTCCATAAACTTTTCGTGCCGAAATTTTGGCGGCATATCGCTAAATTTGCGAGTTTTTTAAATGTTACCAAATTGATATAAATGACCCTAAATCAATGGAAATAAAGACTAATTGATGAAAATCCAATATCTTGGCGAGAATAAGAATCTACTATAAGATAGGGTAATCCATTAGTCCTTTATCTCTTATGTGAATAACCTATTTCTCCGACCATATTGCTTGACGAAATATTAGAGACGAATTTGGCGGAATATCGCCAACGTGGCAAGATTTTTAAATATCGCCAAATTGATAAGAATGACTTTTAATCAATGAAAATGACAACTAATTGATTAAGATTCAATATTTTGGAAATAATATAATATTCTAACACGCAGTCTGTAAACCTTGGCTGCATATCTCCAATTGCGCGACTTTTTTAAATGCTGCCAAATTGATGAAAACATTATGATATCGATAAAGATGCCGCCAAAATTGATAAAAATAACGCCAAATAGTATGCAATATTTTGCAAATTTTTAATTTCGTTATATTGTGGGCATACATCTTATTATATAGGAAACGCTCTTCTAAATATCTCCAACTTGGCGTCATATTTACGAAAATACCGTCAAAATTGCAAAAATGATGCCTAGTTAATTAAAATGAGGCATAATTGATAAATTTGTTATTAAAATATTTATATGGCCCATATTGCTTATTAAGGAAGCTATCAATATTGATCACAGTTAATTTAAAGTTCCGTAAAATATAAGTTAATTGTGTTCGAAATAGTTTTAGATGTTGTCACCCGGATGTACAATTTACCGTTTCAAATGTACAATTTAGCATTACAAACACTGTGTCGGCGACCTGATCATCACTTTGTAACCGTTAAAAAAGTAAATTCATTGCATTATATAAAAAAAGTCATGTGCTGCCCACATCAGATTATTTTACATGCAACATAGATGGAAAGGGATGTTTCAACATAATACAGAACTGGTAATCTATGCGTGCTAAATCACACATATGAATGTGTATCTATCAGTAAAGTGAAAATGATGCAACTTAGTGCTAGCTATAGGTTCATGTACGTGAAAAGCAAAATGGCTGTGGAAAGTTCAATCCAAATTATCTTTTATTGAAAAAGCCAAACCTTTAGCGACTTCTAAATAATTGACAAAAACCGGGACATTATCATAAAAAATCGGAAATCCGAGAGAAATCTTAAAAAACCTGGAGTTTCCAAAATATATTCAGTTCACTAATAGCAATTTAGTATTATTAGTTAAGGATGGATAGAAAAATGCTTTGGTGACTCCAAACTAGGAAAGGAAATAAGGGAATAAAAGTTCAATTGCCGCAGTCGCTCATTTTGAGTATCTTTAAAAAGTAATAATAATCCTTCAAGTTTATGTAAATTGTAAAGATATGAAAGTTTTGTTTATTTAATGTGAGATTCTATCAAGAATAAGATGGGTGGCTGCAAAAGAATATGTTCATAACACATGGAAATTTATTCTATACACTTGAAATCGCATTTTAAATAATTACTATTTTACTTAAAATTCATTAATAATAAAATATACTACTATGAAATGCATGTGGTGTATTTTTTAATTCACATAATTTGATACTAAACAGGAATGGAAAAAGTTGATTCAACGTTACACGGGGGAACAGATTTGATATAAAGAATTTGGCTAAATCCGCCATTTTTTTTATCGCCAAGACTGGCGCCAACGCGTACGGTGTTTGAAAAGTCCTAACGGACGCCATCTTGAACATTGCGCGTAACAAATATAAACATATATAATTAAAAATGCCGATTATTAACAATACTTAGAAAAAATTCTAAATTATATAAAAACGTTTGTACTTTTACAAAACATATATAATTAAAAATGCATAAAAATGCCAATCACGAAATTTTATAAAAACGTTTGTACTTTAACAAAATTTAAGAAAAAGCAGAACTTAGAAAAATGTTTGTAAAAACGTTTGTTCTTTAACTAAATTTAAGAAAAAACGATACTTAGAAAAAAGTTTGTACTTTAACTAAATTCAAGAGAAAACGATACTTTGAAAAAGTTTGTACTTTAACTAAATTTAAGAGAAAACGATACTTAGAAAAAAGTTTGTACTTTAACTAAATTTAATAAAATACAATACTTAGAAAAAAATTTGTACTTTAACTAAATTTAAGAGAAAACGATACTTAGAAAAAAGTTTGTACTTTAACTAAATTTGGGAAAAAACAATACTTAGTTTGTACTTTAATTAAATTTTAGAGAAAACGGTGCAGAGTTGATATAAAGAATTCGGTTTTCGCAGCTTTTTCTCGCGAGCAATAAGTCGCCAAATGTGGCACGAAAATAAATTGCATTTGGCGCGAAATGTCTTTTTCTGTCAACCCCTTTTAGCTTTCTGACATCGTTGGCTGCGGCAATTTTATTTTTTTTTGTTGTTACTGTGTGTGTAAACACGTGTCTGTGTGTTTTAAAAACGTGAATATCATACAGGAATTAAAGATAGCACATGTTAATAGATAAAAGAATATAGAAGCAGAAAATTTACATAGAAATAATGAGAGTTCTTTGATAACCGCAATGTGGAAACAATTATTTGAGCAATTTGGATATTTACACGTGTTTTTCTTTGAAAAGTTTTGGATTTCATTGAACCAGGTACTGTGTTTTGATTTTGTTGTCCACGTAGTTGTCGCACAAATAGCTATTGCTACGTGAGACGTATAAGTATCGTTTTTTTAAATTTCTTTAAAATACAAACTTTCTTCTAAGTATTGTATATATTTTCTTTAATTTAGTTAAAGTGCAAACTTTTTTCTAAGTATCGTTTTTTCTTAAATTTAGTTAAACAAAGTACAAACATTTTTCTAAGTTCTGCTTTTTCTTAAATTTTGTTAAAGTACAAACGTTTTTAAAAAATTTCGTGATTGGCATTTTTATGCATTTTTAATTATATATGTTTATATTTGTTACGCGCAATGTTCAAGTTGGCGTCCGTTAGGACTTTTCAAACACCGTACGCGTTGGCACCAGTCTTGGCGACAAAAAAAATGGCGGATTTAGCCAAATTCTTTATATCAAATCTGTTCCGAGAAAACGATACTTAGAAAAAGTTTGTACTTCAACTAAATTTAAGAGGAAACGATACTTAGAAAAAGTTTGTACTTTATTTAAATTTAAGAGAAAACGATACTTAGAAAAAAGTTTGTACTTCAACTAAATTTAAGAGAAAACGATACTTAGAAAAAAGTTTGTACTTCAACTAAATTTAAGAGAAAACGATACTTAGAAAAAAAGTTTGTACTTTAACTAAATTTAAGAGAAAACGATACTTAGAAAAAAGTTTGTACTTCAACTAAATTTAAGAAAATACAATACTTAGAAAAACTTTGTACTTTAAAGAAATTTAAAAGAAACGATACTTTGAAAAAAGTTTGTGCTTTAAAGAAATTAAAAAATACGATACTTATACGTCTCACGTAGCAATAGCTATTTGTGCGACAACTACGTGGACAACAAAATCAAAACACAGTACCTGGTTTAATGAAATCCAAAACTTTTCCAACAAAAACACGTGTAAATATCCAAATTGCTCAAATAATTGTTTCCACATTGCGGTCATCAAAGAACTCATTATTTCTATGTAAATTTTCTGCTTCTACATTATTTTATCTATTAACATGTGCTATCTTTAATTCCTCTATGATATTCACGTTTTTAACGCACACAGACATGTTTTTACACACACAGCAACAACACAACAAAAACAAGAAAGATCAATCATGCTTAAAGCATTGATTATGAAACACTTTCCAACTTCAATGCAATTTTATTTAAATTTACATTCCTCGATAATATTTTAAAACTTATCACAATACTACATTAATTTATTATATTTGAAAACTTAAACCTTCATCGAAAAAAATGAACTTCATTAAAATAACGTCATTGAATTATAAATTGCCTGGTTTAAACATCTCTAAAATGCGATACATTCCGCGGAAATATTTTTAAAACTATCATAATACTACGATAATTTATTATATTTGAAAACTTCATCGAAAACAACTGAAATTCATTCAAATGACATCATAGAAAAAATAACATGCCTGGATCTCTCTATAAAAACAGCATTTCATTCATAACATTTTCCCGATCATTTCATTTTATCACAATACTATAATAATTAATTTTATTTAAAAATTAAGACCATGGAGCTACACGTAATTAAACTCTATGCGTAAAACTTCATCGAAAAGAGTCGTCGTTCTGTTTGTAAAATCAATGAATATTTGATTTATATCAGCTATGCAGACTCCATGAACTAAATGGTTTTGTGTTAAAGAAATACAGCCATTCTACTACAACTCATTCTACATATTTTGCTGTTTACATTTTACATAGGGGAAAAATTGGCTTCGTTGTAGAAATAAGCAAATTTGGATGAGCATTTAAACTCAAATATATTGGAATTGCGTTGTTTCAGTATGTAGATGCTTAGAATTTATGCAAAAATAAAGTGATTTTAGGACGGATACAACACTCAATATGAATTAAAAAGAACTAAAAATCACGATTTTGAGACAAGATGGATGCCATATATTATTTTGACGTGGGTCACGTGATATTTTTATATCATGGTCACGTGATCGCTTCATATAAGAGGTGTTATTATTATTTTAATTTTTATTTAAAAAACTACTGAATATATTTCGCTAAATTTTTTTTATATATTATATGGAACAATTTGAATATTACCTAAAAGTTTCGAAGCAATTTGTAAATTTTAAATCAGCTTAAAAAATGTTTGAAAAATTAGGTCCCATAGGGCTCAATGTATTTCATTTTTTCAACCCCGGTTCAATCTAAAACTAATTGGGTGATATTATTGATTTATATTCCCATAGGTCCTACAGACAGCCTGAAAAAATACAGAAATTTCATTTTGATTAAGTCATTTTTACGGCAGTTATCGTGCTAACGGACAGACAGAATGAATGAATAAAGTCATAAACACTTTTGAACTTTGTTGTAAATTGTTGTGTAATTAACACTTTACAACAAAGTTGAAAAGTGTTAATAAAATGGCCGCAGCTGACGATATCAGAAAGCTAAAAGGGGTTGCTAGAAAAAATACATTTCGTGCCAAATGCAATTTATTTTCGCGCCACATTTGGTGACTTATCGCTCGCGAAAAAAGCTGAGAAAACCCAATTCTTTATATCAAATCTGTACTCAAAGGGATGCTTCAACATAGCACAGAAATGTTAATCTATGCATGCGAAATTACACATATGAAACAGTATTTATCTGTCAAGTGAAAAGGACGTAACTCAGTGCTAGTGATCGGTTTATGCGTAGGCAGTGGCAAGTTCCATGAAAATTCTTTTTGAACGAGAATTTTTATTGAAAAAGCCAATATTTTAGCGACTTCTAAATTATTGATAAAACCGAGATAATATCATTAAAAATCGAGTACCTAGAGATATCATATAAAGACTGGAGTTTCCCGGAAAAACCAGTGTATCTGGCAGCTATGTGTAAATATTGTGGCTTACCTTTCGGTGTTGAAGTTCAGCTATATCAGCATACCGATGTTATATCGACTCCTGGGCTACAGATGAAGAAATCCTCATTGATGAATTACCACGTGGGGCACAATTCTCAAAACAAAATTGATATTTTGAACGCAGGGAGCAGAGAACAGGATATCCTTTTGTAACTGATATTTGTCCAGCTGGTGAATGGTATGCTAAACTGCTCCGACAGGTCCTGGGCCACGAAATATACATGTGAAATATACATTTATACGAAATATACATTTGCATGTAACAAAATATAAATGTTATATACATAATACCTTGGCCTAAAATCGGATTCCTCAAACAAGACTGGCAAAATGGAACAAATACGAGAAAATAAGAAAACATGGTGACTACGAAAAGGTCAGATAACAAAAGATTAAGTATAAAGGGATTAATAAGGATAAAGATAACAAAAGATAAGCAAGACCCTGGAATGATTATTTGGAACGAAGTTCTATAACAGTAAGTAATTAGAATGTAAAGACTTTCCAGGATCAGCCCCTTTTCCTCCAAGTGGGGTGTGTAGTTGTATGAGGGGATAAAGTAGAGTCTTATCTGCAATACGAACTCGTTAAATACCTAGAGTCTTTCTCTTGCCTCCTGTCTTGGACACCAGAATGTCTGAGGAGCTAAAGCAAACAATTAAATTCCTCACAAGTGCAATTTCAAGGCACTCTTGAAGGGTGGGGTGAGATATAGTACAATAAAGATGTTGTCTTTGTTTGAATAGACAGAGGAGGTTTTTACTGCAGGTGTAGTATTCCATTGTGTTGGTCATTTTCAACAGTTTTCATGAAGGACAAACGTCCTGTAAGCCCTACATCTGATATCAGAATAATGACTTGGGACATGACCACCTGCAGATTTATCACTGCGGGCGTCTGGCTAGTGCATAAAATGCCTTTTTTTCCCACTGTTGGCCAGTCTTCTACCAGGGATCGTAATTTAATCAAAGGGAAACGGAAGACTGGTTGTGAACAATAAAATTGTTAGGCGTCAAATTTGTCGACCCGGTTGAAGAATCTAGTCGTCAAATTGAAATTTCTTGTCGCAAATTACGACTAACGACAGCTAATTTAGAATACTGGGTTAGCCTGTTTATATCGTTTATATTTAAATGTTACATATCCCACTTGTTAAGACGACCAAAAAACCAAAATTTCCAGCTGAAGGAGTGAGAAATGTATCTCTTGTTGGTCAGAGAACCTGTGATAACTAAAGAAAACTAATTTTGTCTCAGAAAATGGGGGAGAAAGAGGATTAGTTGATCTATACAATTATCAATAAGCTATAATTAAGGAGTTTTCATTTTTAATGTTATTCAATCTGTTTCTGCTTCGCTACTTCTTTTTTTCCTTTACAAACACTCTTTTAAAATTTTAACCTTCTTATAAAATTTGCTCCTTTGTTAATCACTTTTATTTCTCACTTCAGTACGTACCTATTTACATGTCGGCGATTCGAAATTAGATTTTAATCTCGACGAAAGCGAACATAGAAATATACAAAATTTTAGATAAATTCTGAATTGATATGTTTCCGTGATCTCCCAAGGATAGTCTCATGAACCGCCACTACAAATAATAAATATTTTTACGTATAATATGCTCTTATCAGTCCTTTATTTCTGCCTATATGTATTGTAACCTTTATTGTAACGATAAGACAAATAATGTAACGAAGACGTTGAATCCTTCTAGTTGCGATTTTAAAACGAGGTTTACCTCCTCTCACAAAGGAAAAGTCTCTCTTCACCATTGTATCATGCATCTTGAGTAAATTAATTTTTATTATTTCTATATACTGTTTCTTAGAAAATCCTTAAGCATCTAAATGACTTTGTAAGAAAATGCCCACGGTAGGTCTATCTATAGTATAGTGATCACGCCTTGTCGAATTGAAGACGAAGTCGGTGACAGCGCGAGAGAGATGAAAAATGTCACTTACAAACTTGTAGAGAATTATTCAATTAGTAGGAATCGACACTTAATAGGTTACAGAAGTTATTTATTTTCCGAGAGGTTGGTGGTAGGAGAAGGAGAGTACGGTCTCTGTGAATGCCGCCCCCCCCCCCACTGGTTTCTGGTCTACATTGGGGGGCATTTCCTGATCGGCCAATTGGATACCTACATCTAAGAGGACCTACCGGACCACAGAATACTATATTCAGAAGACAAGCGGCTAGGGACAGGAAGGCTCCTAATGTTAAAACTTAGAAATTTTTTTGACCACTGAAGATAGGGAATTTTTGAAAATCTGTAGGGGAGATATAGGGAATTTTCTAGACAGAACGGCATTTCGGCAGTACGATTGGACTTAGCTTTTTTTCACAATTGGGACAGAACGGCTCCCGTATATATTTCAGTAGAGGACGGGACTTGTAAAATTTTCAAACTTTCGGACAGAACGGCTCCAGTTGGACTTAGCTTTTTTTCACAATTTGGGCAGAACGACTTTTTCGTATTTTATATATATTTCAGTAGAGGACGATGCTTGCGATTTTTTCAAACTTTCTAATAAAACGGATCTTAAACGTAAAATATAGAATGTCTTTTGTAGAAAGACTGGAATTAGATCTTTTATTTATTTTTTTCCAAGATATTGGGCAGGATATTTTTGGAGCGATTTGACAGTATTTTTCTTTTTTATTATTTGGAAGAGAATGGCTTCCTAACATAAAAGATAAACACTTAAGATTTACTTAGTGATTATGTCATGATATATTTAGACCTATTTTTTAATATAATCTTTTATTTAATATTTTTAGGATTTTTGAAAATATTGATTAAACTTAAAAAATGATACTTTTTCACTGGAATATAGGCCAAGATATTTGATATGCAGTTAATAATATTGTAAATAATTATTTCAACATTATATATGTAATAAAAGAATCAACAGTTTTATTAAATTTATATAAAATATTGACTTTGAATTTTACAAGTATATAAAATTAACAATGCATATTACTTTTTAAAAATGTTTAATTATTGATGCTTATCAATTTGTATTTGTTTTGTCATTACACTATAACTGAGTTTAAAATTATTGATCAGCTTGGAATTGGAGGGTAATTCTTATCGGTTTTATCAAAAGAAAATCAGGATAATCTTTTATTAGGCATGGGGCATGTGTAGTCAGCTATATATCCAAGGGAAAAGTATTTTGGTGGAGGACTTTCAGAGGGAAGCTCTTTGAAATAAAGTGACTTGCATTTGAAAGGGGTTCCCACATCATCTAAATTACTTTGATGATATAAATTTGTTTCGAAGGCCTTTGCAATATAATAATTAAATTTATTAGAAGCTGTTTTTTATATTGTTATATTATTGTAAAAATTACATTCCTGATTCACAAGACACACCTGTATGTAATATGTGATACATCTGTACAAGCATACATCTATATACACTATACGGTACCACAGGACCGGTTTACTCCTAAAAAAAGAGCTCCTGTAGACAACTGTTAACAACATTAGTAGAGTATCTGAAATATAGAAAAGTGTAACTCCAGTCATGTCACTAATGCTGTTAACAAAGATACAGGACCGGTTTCGCACTCATTTGAGCTCATCAGCTGTGGATAACTGAAGTAGACATTTCCTAAAAACTGTCAGTCAAGCTGATTAATTAAGGAAAAAATTATAATACTTCCAGTATAGCAATCAGCATTCAAGTAAGAGGTAGTTTAAATAGCATTCTTTAGCCTCTAGAATAATCTGTTGCACTATAAATTTATTAGAAGCTATTTCTCATAGCGTTATATTGTAAGAATTACATACCCGAATCACAAGATACACCTGTATGTAATATGTGATACATCTGTACAAGCATACATCTTTATACACTATACGGTACCACAGGACCGGTTTTCACCTAAAGAAAGAGCTCCTGTAGACAACTGTTAACAACATTAGTAGAGTATCTGAAATTAGAAAAGTGTAACTCCAGTCATGTCACTAATACTGTTAACAGAGATACAGGACCGGTTTCGCTCTCATTTGAGCTCATCAGCTGTGGATAACTGAAGTAGACATTTTCTAAAAACTGTCAGTCAAGCTGATTAATTAAGGAAAAAAGTATTATACTTCTAGTACAGCAATCAGCATTCAAGAGGTGGTTTAGCCTCTAGAATAATCTGTTGCACTATAACTGCAGACAACAAGAAAACTTAACATGTGTCGTAAATGCTGTACATAGCAAGTTTTTTTTTTTACCTGTACAGTTATAGGCTATTCTGGACTTTAACTCCAAGTTTTAAGGTATACCTATAAGAATAACATATGCTAGTAGACCTGAAAGTCGAAAAGTAAAGGAAACCCGACACGAAAAGTGGGTATCGCAAGTACTAGTAGCACTAATAAATTGTAATTGTAAATTATGAATTTAACAATTTTGCAGCTGTTAGCCAGTCATATAACAAAGTTCCACTAAAATAATTTTGGAATAAATAAATAATTTAGAATATTGTGGAGCTCTGTATTAATAATATGACTGTTGCCCAGAATTCACCGCGTGGAGGTAGCTGCTTGAATTCCACCCATGCCCACTCAACCTTCTGTGACCATAGGAAATACTAAATAATAAGCATAGAAACACTAGGCTGAATTCAATTTATTAAATTTTACTAGTCATGAATCAAATTTACTAGTTATATATTCACGCAAACACAAATCCAATGGTCAGGTAAAATTAAAACCAGAAATTTCACCAGAAGAACATCATTAATCAAATGCAAATAGAAAGGATTAGTTATGCACGTGCGAAAAATATACGAATCCTCAGATAACGATCGATCGAATCATATATATAATAATCATCAAAAACTTCAAATTAAAGGAAATAATGCTCATTAAAACTTACCACGTGCTAAATATAGGAAGAAATAGTTATGCACATGCTAAATATACGAATCAAATGCAAGTAAAAGTTATGCACGTGCTAAATATAGGAAGAAATAGTTATGCACATGCTAAATATACGAATCAAATGCAAATAAAAGTTATGCGCGTGCTAAATATCCGAATCAAATGCAAATAAAAGATATACACGTGCTAAATATCCGAATCAAACGGAAACAGACATGAATAGTTATGCACGTGCTAAATATACGAATCAAATGCAAATAACAGATATACGAATCCTCAGACAACGATCGATTAAAGGAAACTTAAAGGATTAAACGAAATTAAAGGAAATAATGATCATTAAAACTTACCACGTGCTCAGATTTTCTGTAACACACCAACACTACACAAGCAAAACACAATACTGAATATTTCCCCTCAGGATGTCCCTATTCCTCAAATTCCCTACAGCATCAGCGCCACCTAGTGGTTTCGGAATTTAACATTACGGAGCCTTCCTGTCCGTAGCTGCTTTTATTCAGAAGGCTCACTCCCATAGGATCCTATGGCAACATTTCTAACATAGGAAGTCCCATAGACACTAGCGCTAGTCAGATGGACCAACTGAAGTGCGATGCGTCTGCCAGATTTGGCGCGTTATCGCTCGCTTGGCGATTTTTTTTTAAACGGGAGGGGAACAATATGTTGAGGACTGTACTTTTATAATTTTTGAAACTATAGAAAGGATCAGGATTTAAAAATACATTAATCTGCAACATAAATATATTCATTAGTTTAAGAATATTTAAATAAACATAGTTATATATTTAATTCAAATAATCATAAAATAGATTAAAAAATACACACATTGCATTGTCTCACTATAAAACATAATGCACAAAAAATTACAAGCTAACATACTCAAAAGACTGAAATATTATATAATACTTTCAGTCTAAAAAGTATACTAGCGTGTTGATCATTCTTAATTTATTCTGGGATACTGATAATAGACTTTTTTTTTTAATATAAAAATATTCATATAGTAAATATCAAATTTACATAAATGCACTATCGAAGTTGTGGAACTCAATCATTAATTACCCGAGGGGGGGGGGGAATTTTTCACCATAAGGCACTTAATAAAAATTTTACATAAATATATACACATACTATATCACATTCAACTAAGAAAAAGCTATCCAAATATCAATTATTTCACATTTTATAAAAATACGGAAAATATTTAACTAATTATACCACTACCTCTTAAAATTTAGTCTAATCCGGCAGTAATAACAACACAGCACTAATTTCGTATGATGAACACATGTATACTGATATGAACACGTGTATACTTATGAACACGTGTATACTTATAATGAACACGTATGTAGGATGGTGATAACTAAAATTATTTCAATTTTAATAAACATAAATTACATACCCTGTAACGCAACCAGTTTTCTTTTATCAATCCATTTCTATAAAATGATCTAAACACTTAACAAATAATCCTTTTTCACGTTACTCAAACCACGCTAGTCTGTTGTTCTAAGTTTTCGCCGAGCGAAATAGGGTTATAACATTGAAAATCGGCTTGGACCCAAACCAGATCATCGCCAAGCGCTCGTATCAAACCAGACCATCGCCAAGAGCGCGCCAACCCAATGTTTGGTCTATCTCTAATGGCCGCCGCGAAAACGAAACTATCCAGAGTGACAGGTCTGTATAGTAGTCTGTGTACCGGACGGTCAGGGTCTAAGAAGAAAAGAAGTCATTTATTTACTACAATATGGTTATAGAGAATTTGAAATCATATTCATGAATGGCACTTATATACAAAAAACTGCACTTATAGGTATAGTAATATTTTGTAAGTTATGTTCACAATGTTCCCTGTCAATGACTATAGACATCTGAAATTGAGAAAGATTACTTACTTTTACTTTGAGAAACATATCAGGTGTCACTGTGTTACGACATTGAGTAATCGATGAAGTATGATGATTATTTATTACCTTTCATGTATTCGCTTTGTGCTTTCCTGACTCACTAGAAAATGCAGTACAACTTTGTAATTGAAATGGGTCTTCTTTTTCCCTTCGTTGCCGAATTCTTGTTCATAACTTCGTCAATTATTTTCTAAATGTGCTCAATAGTTTAAGAGAACTTGAAATCTTTTACGTAATTTATACGTAGTAGGAAAACTTTAGTTACACGGCAATTTTCCCTAAGACTTTCGAAACAAATTTAGGGATATTTGGATTTCAAAATTTCATTCAGTTGCTAATATTAGTTAAAATTTTCTTGGAAATTGAGAAGAATAAAATAAATAAGAATTTAAAATAAAACATGCTTATAATTCTGTAAAGTCTATGACTTTATTATATCTCTCCTGTTTCATACATTCAGTTACTCATACATTCACTACCTGACCCTATTATGAAAGTAAACTCCAGATAATCCGGCGCTTTCGGGATTTCAGTGGTGCCGGATTACCAAGTCTGCCAATTATCGAATGCAAAACTAAAAAGGGGTAAAAATTGAGGAAAATTTATTTAAAGTAAAATAATGGACAATATAATATTAATTTTGCCTAAAACGTTACGCAGACTGGATTACATTGTACAGTATGTGAAAAAATATATAAAGGGAATTTAAAAATTATAAGGAAATATTCAATTCCTGTTTGGCAACAGAAATCTGAATATAAAATTATCTAGTCTATTACACTAAATGTACCTCCGTACAGTCGTCGACAGCCGTGTCGGAATATCGGGCGGGCCAAAACATTGGATGCCAGATTAACGAAAGTTTACTGTAGTTACTTTAGTGTAAAGTAATGACTAAACAGATATCGCTATTAATTGCACAAAATATATTTTTTAACTTGAACACGTACAATATATTGCAAGAAGCATCGTTAACATGACGTTTCATTGCCATTGAACACGCTGTTTACTGTGCCCTCTTACAAAATACTGGAGAAATAAACACTAACGACCGTCAAGGATGTCGCATTGTTTGGAAACGAGTGCTCTTCCACAAACAAGAAAAAAATATCAGAACAAGAAACGAATCCTGTGACAGGTGTATACGATATACGACCTAAATGAATTCATTCATTATGCTGCGTAAAAACGCTGAACATCCAACAACAAAGTTGCCTTTGTTATAGTAGCATTTCAGATAGTAGAAAACGACATGTCAAATTGTTTGTGTTGTCATTTGCGTAACAAATATTTTTTCTTGCAAATCAATTGCTAATTACAGGGAAATATAAGTGTTTTTAAATAATCCTCTGTTAGAAAAGCTATAGCCTTTTCTAGAGGACGTTTATGTAATAGTTATAGATTGTCCGTACGTCATATTCGTCAGGCAGTTTGCAGGTCTTGCCAATAGACACGACTAAGGATGGAGCGATTCGCCTTTAGCAATACACACCATTCTTCGGGCAAATTTGATTTGACGGTACTGTTGGAGCTGACTGCTAATTTACTCATTTTATGCTTTTATACGTTTCCTAGCAGCATACCCTTTCTTCGTAAGGGATGTACATTATAAAAAAACTTAAAATTCACCGTCATGTTCACATTCTTATGGTATTCAAAATGACATTTTTATTCAAAATATTCTATTAAAATTTTTTAATTAATGTTCCTAATAAGAAGTTTAAAAATCTCTGTTCTCGCTATGTAAACTTATCTTCACATTCAGATCTGAAGAATAAATTATCCTGGTCCCGTTTGTAAGCAATTTACAAAAAAATATGATATTGAATCAGTATATGCTAAAATGAGAGAGCTAAAATTTTATGGGAATATATATATATATCAGTACTACTTATGTATTTGTTGATTAGAAGATATATATTCATGTATTAGTAGAAGATTACCTGTAGTATACTATATGAGTTTCAAAAATCTTTGCCAAAATAAAACAGATGTGTTAATAAATTGAACTAACAATATTACTCATATTTTTTATATCTGAAGGCCATAATTGATATAATCCAGTCAAAAATGCAATTTCGGTAAAATTTATTTTATATACAAATTCTTTATTATTTAAATTAGATAAGATTTAATGAAAATCGTTTGCCACATAAACACTTTGGATTTAAATCCCTTCCAAAGCGATATGATATCATTTCCTTCAAATTAATTTGTGGAAAAAATATCGTCTGTATAATGCTAAGACAATGGAAGGTTTAACTACGCGTGATATAATAATTGTAATCTAATTATTTATAGTTTGTGCGCAAAGTCGTGTTCGGTATTTAATTAAATGATTATCTATCAAATAAACTAATATTTATTTCACCGGTTTGCAAATTGTGTTACTTTCTTTTGTGAGCAACAGCAAAAACTATACTTGCCTCCTTGAAAGTGGTTCCCTCCTGCGCCCAGACAGCCACGACCGCCCAGTACGGGATGTGAAGCATGGAGAGGGCTGCCAGGCCCCAGCCAACCGCATCCGCACAGTCCGGAAAGTCGTATTTTCCATACGACAATGCTTCGTGCTCCACCAGGGAGTAGATGAAAATGAACTAGAAGAGAAGATTATGTTCAGAGTCAAAGTTACAAAACTTGACAGTGGGCCATAACCAATTTTTGGGACCTTGCACTTAACATTTTTCGTGGGATTTTATGACGTTATTGCTTTTTACAACGCAATAATTTATAGGTTTATCATGAAATATTAAATATATGGAATTGACGTCATGTATTGCATAAAGGTAACTATACAAGCTTTGGGGCAACGACAGTAAGGCCTACAAAGCAGGAGAGGCGGTGTATTGAGGAATCCATAAAATTTAACTAAAAGCAGTTTTTAAGATCAGGGAGGGGGGTAAAACTAGGAGACTCGAAATTAAGTCTTGCAAGTGAACTGGTTTAATTTGCAACTTCACATGAACATGATAGTCCGTATGTTTCTGCTTGTTAGAACTGCTGTATTTTAATTTTCAAAAATTCTTACCAAAGCTACGACCGTGCTCTCATTGTATATAACAGCAACTATGAACCAGTTTCGAAACTTTTATGTGCTGCTCAGCATCGAGGTCGGAACTGGTAACATCGACTATTCCATGTAGCAAAAGAAAATAGTCTATTGTGTATATGCAGGAATTGGCTATTTCTTTCATGCTGTTATATGTAATGGGAGCCTGATCTTGGCTTCGGAGAAGCCTTCTATAGGCGGGTTTTGTGAGTATGAGTTTGTCCATTGCCTAATCGTGTAGCTTAAGATAAGTCGTTGTGAAATTTTATGTCGGGTGCATGGTAGATTCGAATTTGTCCATCTCCATAGAGCAGCCATTCCCAACCTTTTTTCGTTTGGAGCGGTCTTTGAATTGTTTCTCAAAACCTTGGGAAACCTTTACTTGGCTGAAGCATATTAGGTTTAAATAAGGTAAATTACGAAATGGAAGTGTAAAAATGTATGGCTAATAAATAATAATTATCGCATTATTTTAGTTAAGTTTTTAATCCCAACACTTAACAGAAATAAATGTAAAGGGAGAATATTAAACAATAAATTGTATAACGAAAAATTTATATTGTACGGTATTGTAATATTAATCTGCAAATTTAAAATCCCAGCCTTAGTAGTAGACGGCGGGATCGCTGATGTCGTTCATTACTACCGATTGTTACTTGCGGTTGCGAAAGCTTCTCATCTCGATAAAATATTCTTCTCACAAACAAATCTCCCTCTATTTAAATAACTCTCAGCACATATCTACCCAAGCTGAACTTTCAAAATGCATCATTATTTTATGAATAAGACATATGAAAACCTTAATAATTTAAAATATTTTATTTATTTAAAAAAAAAGGGGAAAAAATTGTGTGAAGTTTAATCCCCCCCCTCCCCCAAGAGTTTTGCAAATTCTTGTCGAGGAACTCCTGAAGCGAGTTTTCAGAGATATTTTTCTCCTTGTGGGAAAGCAAAATGTCTAATATCTTGAGAATGATACGTCAAAAATCCTAAATAAAAATGTTCATTTATTTGCAGTTCAAAGTACTGACAACTCATTAACCAATTAGATAAACATAGTAATATTTTTATGCTTTTTCTTGTTTAAGATCAAAATCGCATATCTAGAGAAAAGCACATATCTGACATTTATTTTTTAATAAAAATTTGCATACTGAATGACTATTTCTACTGCAATTTTTAACCTAATTATTATTTAAATTAAAAAAAATTGTTATCCGAGCTCCTTGTTCTGTGTTCCCCCCAAATCAATAAGCTTTAGGCAAAATAATTGCACCAAATTTCATTCTCTTTCAGTTTAGACGCTTAACCTGCATACTATGTTAAGAATAAACTCAGGAAATAAACTTATACATTCATGGGTGCATGCAGGATTTTTTCCAGGAGGGTGCTAAAATTGATATCGTTCAAAATTTTGAGATTACTATCAACCTTGAAATATGTGTTGCTACAAAGTAAATTTGAATAGATGGTATGAGCATCACATTCTAAGAATTAGTGTGTAAAGCACTTTTGAAATTTAGTATGAACTAATTTTGAAGAATTAGTGTCGAAAACTCAAGTCATCACTCATCCGATTCGTCTTGAGACATGCGCAGCAGTTTGGACGGTTAGTTAAGAATTAGTGTGTACCACTTTTAAAAATATTTCCTCTTTCCTAACAGAATTTTAACATTCCTGGAGACAGAACAAATAAACTTACAAATTGGACATTCATAAACATACCAAATGCAATAAGCCTAAGTTTTCCATTTAAATACAAGTTTAAATTATTTTTATTAATATATACGGGGGAGAAAAAACACGCACAATGTGGGTTGAATGTTTTAATTCCAAAAAGCATTTCTCTTATTTTTTTTTTCTCATATTGACTTTTAATTAAATTCACAATTTTCCAAGTGGGTGATTTGGTACCCCCCTAAGTACTCCCATGCATACATTCGATTATACGTATAATTAAATTGGATGTGTGGTTTATCACTTTCCGACATATCATAAAGAATTTTACAGTAAATGTCGAACAAACAGTCAATGATGGATAAATAAGAGACAATGAAAATTGTCTGTTACTAGGCGCCCGTTGTTTACATGCTAATGAAAAAAATTACAGTGGTGATTCCTCTTAGTAACTAATACTCACGGAATTATGAATATTATCTGCAACCCAGAGGGTCCGCAAGTTTAGATTTCACACTGTATAAAAATTAAAGAAAGAAATGACGCGTTCCCTTTATATGTCGAAACTTTAACGGAGTAAACTAATTTTATCTTTATATTTACATTTAATGTATTATATTACTTTATATTACATTTTTTGCTCTTATCGTATCTGAAAGAAATGTTGTTACATAAATGAGTGTCATTACACGATTCCAAATGCATGATTAGGTGTAGTGCTGCCATCTATTGAAAGTACTCTGAGTTAATTTACTTCGTTTCTTGTTCAATAGATGGCACAGCATATAATATACGGTTCACAGTCTCTTGACCGTATAGATATTATTTATTTATAGAGTCTCCACCGTATAGATATAGATATTATTTATTTTATATAGAAATTATTTAACTTTGTCACATACAGAAACACTAAATTTGATTTGGACATGCTATTTAAACTAATTTATACCCTAAAAACAGAGCTACATAAACTAGAATAAAATAACCCACTGAATAAGAGGTTGTTTACAAAACAAGGTATACAAATTCATTCATGACAAAACAATTAAAATGCAATAAACATAAAAATAAAAGTGAATCATCATTTTTTAATCGAAAGAGAAGAATATTTAATCTGTCAATTCGTTAATATCTAAGATTCACTCATGTCTTAACAAAATTTGATTTCTGGAGTGTGAGTCTTCAACTTTCTCATACATTCATATTCCGTGATGTTTGATTCTACTAGTATCATAAACATTAACAGAATGAAAAATATGTATCTTTCTTCGATTTATTACCTAATTTACTCTTTTAAACTATTTCGTATTGATTCTTTAAAAAGGTATTTTCTCAATCTGGCAAATATGTATCGCCGTTGATTTATGCTTTTGTTTTAACTGTAGTAATATAATCTATTTTATATCATTAACATCCATAGTTTTAAAAATTACACCATATATTGTATGCTATCATCAGTGATTTGAGAATTATCATTAGTTATTATAGAAAAAAAAATTAAGATTCCAGTTATCCGAATTCTATCTATGAGAATTACTAAAATGTCTATTTAATTTTCCTTTTTCAGATCGGCGACTGATTCACGAACAGCAAATGTGACTTAAGTGGAGTTGCAAAAAACCCGGAAATTTCGTGGAATAAACCGGGAATTTGGGAAGCATTTGAGACTTTGATGGGACGAAACTGTTTTACGCGTTTGTTATATGGCCTGGTTAATCTGGCACATTACGCAATTTAAATTTTAAAGACTGATTGCTATTTAGATAAATTTACTAAATCTGTGGATTTTTGTTTATAGGTAAACTCTATTGGAATAAAAATTTAAAAAGTTTGAAATTACAATACTTAATTTAAAATCTGCAAATTTTATTAATCACACAATTATTTAAAAATTATTAGAACCCATTTAGATTTCTTATTATCGTTCAATATTAAATGAATAGGGATGAATTAGCCACTTCGTATTAAGTATTTTATCATTTCCAGTGTTTTTACTCTTAAAATATTTACTACAAATTAAATTGCTTTTTATTTTTGTAATTAATTTCAATTTTTACATATAATAAGAAAGTAAAATACTTTAAATGTTTTTCTTGGATCTAACAAATCCGTCTCAATTTTCCAGGCTTCAATTATTTACAATACCGAATGTAAAAAATAAATGTTAGTCTTGAGTCATACATATTTTTTTACAACGCAAAATGCAATGACTGAAAATTCCAGTACGGAAAACTGGCTTTATTCCCGGGAATAAATAATGTTTACTTTCCTTATACACATAATGTATAGGGAAAGTATTGTGACGGGGTCGAAAATTCGATTTCGAGTTTTCGACGGGAGAGCACGTTTCAAGCATCTCTGATCACGAATCAAACATTTTTGAGGTGATGTCTGTGTGTGTGTGCGAATGTATGTGTGTTTGTCAGTGTGTCTGTGGAAACGATATCTCACGAATGAATGGAGCGATTCGAATGAAATTTGATACAAATGTCATAATCCGAGAATACTAGAAGCCTATTGTTTTTATACGCAATCGAATACTCAGAACTCTCTAAATTTTCAAGTTATATTTTGAAAAATTCATCAAAACATGAAAATCTCTAATAAAGTTATGCAAATGGACATTTCTTATGTAATTACCATAAATTTTAGAACTCCAGCATGACCCTTTCTCGAGATTTAAAAAATTATCAAAAAATTATATAAAATAAAAAAAAAATATTTTCTATTGAGAAACATGTTCACTTTTCATATGTAATGTCATGCGACAAATTTGGAGACATCATTCTTGTGGTCTAGCTCATTCATGAAGAAAGGTTCTTTGAGTAAAACTTTTGTATTTGAACGCCAATAGTCATTTATCTGCTATAAAAATAAATCATTTCTCCGTCCATAACGCTTGGCGAGAATTTAACCACGAATTTGGTGGAATGTCGCCAACTTGAATACATTTTAAAATGTTACCAAATCAAGGAAAATCTCGCCAAATGGATAAAAATGACTCTAAATCAAAGAAAATGACGACTCACTGACTAAAATTCAGTATCATGGAAAGGATATAAATATCTAGTATAAGAATAACCTATTTTTTTTACTGTAAAAGTTGTAAATTCATTGCATAATATAAGGAAAGCCATGTGCTGCCCACATCAGATTTTTTGCAATGTCACGGAGCTACTCGATTACGCGATGCGACGCCATTGCTCTGATGAAAATCCATTAATGTTTGTGGCTGCCATCGTGTACACAGGAAATAGACCACAGACATTTGACAGACATCATTTCAAAAGTTGTCAACGCATGTTCAGTAGGTCTTAAACCATATATTGGCATTACAATCTCGAAATCGAAAATTTTCGCGAAAACTTTCTCAATGCAACGTATACGAAAGTGAAAATATAGAAACTGTGGATCGATTAAAATTAATTGGGGCGTGGCTAAACTCGATTTTCTCATATCTAAATCCATTTTTAACGCTTTACAACTTAGTTGAAAAGTGTTTATGACTTTGTTGATTCTGTTTGTCTGTCTGCCCGTTCGCACAAATATCTGCCATAAAAATGATTTTATCAAAGGGAAATTTGAGTATGTTGTTGAGACGATCTGTGGGACACATGGGAATGTAAAAGAATAATATCACCCAATAAGTTTTGGATTGTATACACCCAATAAATTTTGCATTTATTCGGAAAAATGAATTACATTGAACCCTATGAGAACTAATTTTTCAAACGTTTTTTAAGCAAAGTTAAATTTCACAAATTGCTCCCAAAAGTTTAGAAAATGTTCATTTTATCCTATAAAATATATATATAAAAAAATTCAGCAAAATATGTTCGGTAGTTTTTTAATTTGAAATTAAATTAATAATGGAACCCATAAAAATGAAATACATTGAACCCTATGGGACCTAATTTTTTAAACATATTTTAGGCGAAGTTAGTATTCACAAATTGCTCCAAAAATTTTAGAAAATATTTATTTTATCCTATAAAATATATAAAAAAAATTCAGCAAAATGTATGAGGTAGTTTTTTAAATAAAAATTAAAGTAATAATGGCACCCGTATAATATGGAGAAACCATGTGACCCACTTCAAATTGAAGTTTCAAGTTTTCAAGTAAGATAACTTATTGCAGTTCTGTGATAATTAAAAAAATATCACCTTTGAATGTATCGTATTTCAGAGATGTTTATTTAAAATAGCATTTGAGTAGGAATGTGTTTCATAATCAATGCTTTATGCATGATTGATCATTCTTGTTAGTAACCTTTTCCCTTCAAATTCTACAAATACTTTTTGAAAAATCATTATGATGGATCCAAATGATTACAATTATATCGGGTTATCGTTAATTTAAAGGGCTTGAAAAAATATTTTTACTGATACCACACTTGATAATGTACCTCCCCCCCTCCTCCCCCTGGAGACGGGTAACTTGCCCACCCCAGGGGGTTTATGATGTCTCAAATAAAAAAATTGTATCGTGGCAATTTTTCATAACAATGATTGAAACTACAAATTCTCGTGATCATTGAACGATATAAAATTTCAAATACATTTGAAAGTTTTCGTTCGAATTGAAAGAAAATTTTATCTAGTTCTAGATCTTTTGATAACAAAGGCGGATGTAAAGTTTCATGGAAATCCATTAATATTTGTACTCACGATCGTGTGCACAAGAAATAGACCACAGGTGGACATCACTCCAAAAATAGTCAAAACATGTTCAGCAGGTCCTAAAACATATATTGGCATCAAAATCTCGAATTTGAAAATTTTCAAGAAAGCAATGCTTTCTCTGTTCTATATTATATAGCATGTGAAAGTAAAAATGTACAAGCACATTTATAGGTCGTGGTCTTTAATTGAATATGTGATTTGTATTTTTGTCTCAAGTATTGGCCTATATCTCAAAAACACATTATGATCTTAGAATATTTTTATTTTTTGGGAGAAATTATTATATAATATTTTACAGTTCCAATTACTGATTAACCCAATTTTACCCAAATATTTTCCTCTTTTTTTAATATTTCTTCTATCTCTTTATAATTTGATATGGTGATGTACAAAAAAATGAAAAACTATAAAATGTTTCAGTTTAAAACTATAATATGTTTCGTTTTTGTTTTAATAAAAACTTTTTTTTGAAAAATTGATGTTTTTAAGTAATACTAATAATTTTAATTTTCAATATATTTACATATTTTTGGTAAGTAACTTTTCAGTTATAGCTTCTGAGTGTTTTCAACCAACATAATTAAATCATAAACATACAATAATTTAATGATATCAAGAAAAATTAAAAATTCTGAAGAAAATATTCAATTTTCTCCTTTTTGTCAAACACTTCACAAAAAATTATTACAGTTAATACCCATTTTTGAAGTTTATTGTACCGCATTATAACTGAATAACAGTTCTGGAAATTTTCAAACCAATAATGTCAAGTTGCATGACATTCCTGTCAAGTGCCTGCTTATTTTTTCTTCGGCTACTGGTCTCTTTTCTTAGAGATCTTTCTCTTTTGGGGTAGTACAATAGACCTCTGGTCGATGTGCTGGGCTCTTCTGGAGCCACCCACCTTCATATCATTCATTCATAGTAGATACTTATATATTCATTCTTTCTAAGATATTGAATTTTCGTCAAATACTCGTTATTTTCATTAATTTAACGTTATTTTTATCCATTTGGCGAGATTTTCTTTGATTTGGTAACATTTAAAAAGTCGCCAAGTTGGCGAAATTTCGCTAGATACGTCGCCAAAATTTCGCCAAGCGTTATGGACGGAGAAATAATTTAATCCTATATCAGATAAGTGACTATTGGCGTTCAAATACAAAAAGTATTACTCAAAGTATATTTCTTCGTGAATGGAACGAACTAGATCCATGAGAATGATGTCACCAAATTTGTTCCATGATATTACATATGAAAAGTGAACATGTTTCTCAATAGGAAATCTTTTTCTTTTATTTTATATAATTTTTTTGAAAAATGTGTAATATCTCGAGAACGGTTCATGCTACCATTCTAAAATATATGTTAATCGTTTTCTAATGAAGAATTGTATAAGAAATGTGTATTTGCGTAACTTTATTAGAGGTTCTGATTTCTTGATGACTTCGTTCAAAATTTCAATTGAAAATTTAGGGGGTTCTGATCATTCGTATTCTGATCATTCTGATTGCGTATAACAACAATAGACTTCCAGTATTCATGGATTTTAATTTTATACCAAATTTCATTCGAATCGGTCCATTCGTTCGTCAGTTATCGTCTCCAGAGTCTCACTGACATACACACACATACTTTCAAACACACACACAGATCACCTCAAAAATGTTCGATTCGTGATCAGAGATGCTTGAAACGTGCTCTTCCTTCGAAAATTCGAATTCGATCCCATCACAATACTTTCCTTATACATTATGTATATAAGTAAAAATAGGTAATTCTTATAGTAGATACTTATATTCTTTCAAAGTTATTGAATTTTCGTCAATTAGTCATCATTTTCATTGATTTTCCGTCATTTTTATCCATTTGGCAAGATTTTTGTTAATGTGGCAACATATAAAACGTCTTCAAGTTGGCGACATTCCGCAAAATTTATAGCATAAATCTCGCCAAGTGTTATGAACGGAGAAATAAATTATTCTCACAGCAGATAAATGGCGATTGTCATTCAAATACAAAAGTATTACCCAAAGTGCTTTTTCTTATGAACGGAACGAGCTAGATCCACGAGAATGACGTCACCAAATTTATCGCATGATATTACATATAAAAAGTGAACATATTTCACAATAGTTAATATTTTCTTTTTATTTTATGTGATTTTTTGATACATTTATTTGAAAACTGTGCAATATCTTGAAAACGGTTCGTGCTAGCATTCTAACATTTATGTCAATCACTTTCTAAGGAAAAATTGCATATGTCTATTTGTTTGGTGTCAACCACGAGTTGAAGTCTACACGCCATGTATGGTAATTTTGTTATCTCTGCAAGTTGCCATGACAACGCATGACGCCACGAGCAAATGAAATAAGGTATTTGTACTGTTTCGACCAAGACCAAGACGCTTATTTACGGGCTACCATGGGACAACATCCCTCACGCCCACATCAGAAAATAACATGTCGACGGTAAATAGTTTTCCAATAGCAATATGAGATCTGTTGGCAATCGTCCATAATGGGCTGCTGCTTGAAGAGGTCAGAGACGGCGATGCCGACTTGTCTTGGCGAGGTGACAAAGTACTTTGAGCTGTGGATGCACTGAGCTGTGGCTGCAAGAGAAGGGGTGGGCGGGGCCAGGGAAGAGGGGGCCAATGAAATAGGTCGCTGAGCAGAAGCTCGGAGGAGTACTGTTAAGTGCAGGTAAGTAAATAAATAAAATTAAACAATTAATAAATTTGGAATAATAAATAATTTAAGTTAAATTAAGATTTCTAAAGAAAAATATAATACAATAATACTAAAGTACGAGCAGGGGTCTACATGAACACTTCGTTGTGAGAAAAAAGGCCCTTTTCAGGGACACACGGATAAACAAATTTAATAAATTTTAAAGCAAAGTCAAAAAGGGCACCTAAGGTGCAGAGACCGGGCTGGCATTAGCGAAACAAAACAAAGCAATGCTAGAGGCAGGTCAGATTCCGAAAGGGAATGGCAGAGCCGTTTAGGCAGCTAAGGGGGGGGGGGGGGTCATCTGCGAGTGCATTATAGCTCTCGTAGATGAACCAAACCAAGTCAATCTGCGTAGTCGCCTTACGCATATCAGGGAGCGCTCTTTGGAACGCTTTTAATAAAAGATCTTTAGTTTGAGAATACTGTTTCGACCGAGCTGTAAGAATGTAACAAACGGAGGCATAGTGCGTAGTTACAGCGTAAACCTTGTTGTATATGTGTGATTGTAAAATTTAGATGGTCTACCGAATGACGGCTTTTGTTCCTATTTATTTAATTTAAGTAAGAAGTGAGACACAAACACTATTTTCGCATTTTTATTAAAGGTTTTGTGTTTTTGACAATTTTTTTCAAAATTACACTACAAAATTTAGGGGGTTCTGTACTTTTGATTGTGTTAAAAAACAATACACTTCCAGCATTCACGTAATGTAATTTCTGTACCAAATTTCATTTGAATAGCTCCATTCGTTTGTGAGATATCGCCTCCTCAGACTCACATGCACAGACATCACCTTAAAAATGTTCGATTCGTGATCAGGGATGCTTGAAATGTGCTCTCCCGTCGAAAACCCGAATTCGAATTTTCGACCCTGTCACAAAACTTTCCTTACACATTATGTATATAAGGAAAGTAATACAAGTCTTGGCATAATGGATGTTTAAAGGAACTACAGTGAAACTCCAATATTACGTCCCCCGAATCTACGTTTTTCCCGCATTTTACGTTTTTTTCATCAGGTCCCAGTTTTTCCGTATACCAATACATGTTAATTTAACCCAGATTGTAAGTTTGTTATTTATGGACTTTGCCGCATTTTACGTTTTTTCCCTGGACTGGAAAGTAAAACAAAAATTAAAATTTGCAATAATTTACAAAAAAATTTTCAAAAAAAAAGCAATACAACTATTTTTTCCTTTTGTGCTTTTTTAAAGCTAATCCACGTTGTTGAAAGTTAATCATGAAAACAGAAACGCATTCCATAGACTCCTGTCTTCTGAAACTGGTTTCTTCTCATTGATCATGGGTTGGTTTCCACCCCACTCCCCTTCCTTTGTTGAACACCCGCTGTCGCGGACTGCTCCCTTCCCAGGGAAGAACACTCCTGTTAACCAATCAGATGGGGTGGCTCCTTTTCTTTCATTGGGGAGGGGGGGGGGGCAGACCTTACCCTTCTCCACGTTTTCAGATAAGCCTTTCAGTTGCTGTTTAGCACGCGGTGATCGCATTTCTGATCGCATTGAAAAAAGCATCGAGAAAGTGGGGGGAAAAATTCCAAGAAACGGAAAACATTGAAAAAATCGTCGTACGACGAGCTGGAAGGTATCTTAGTAAAGTGGTTGAAAGAAGCTCGTGCCGCGAATGTACCTATAAATGGCACGATAATAAGAGAAAAAGCTCTAGAAATCGCCGATAGGCTTGGTGGTTTGAAAGACTTCACAGCTTCAAATGGCTGGATTGACAGAATGAAAATAAAGGCATAATCTTGTGTATAGATCGCTTTCGGGAGAATCATCAAGTGTAGATGAAGCTAGAATGGAAGAAAAATCTACCAAATTTGACCAAAGGATAGAAGCCAAAGGACGTATTCAATGCGGACGAGACCGGACTTTTCTTTAACCTCCTACAGGATAAAAGTTACGTTGCTTAAGGAGACTCCTGCCGTGGAGGGAAGATGTCTAAACTGCGCCTTACGGTTTTACTGAGCTGTAATTCTGATGGAAGTGAGAAGCTGACGCCTCTTGTTGTTGGAAAGTCACGCAAACCACGATGCTTCAAAAACGTTAGAAGTTTTCCGTCAAGTACGAAGCAAACAAAAAAGCGTGGATAACCCAAGCCCTTTTCGAAGACTTTTGCGCAAACTAAACAAACAAATGAAGTTGCAATATCGTAAAATAATTTTGTTCATTGATCAATGCCCTGCACATCCGGATTTGCAGCTGTCTAATGTACGTGTCGTATTTTTTCTTGCAAATTGTACAAGCAAATTGCAGCATTGTAATCTCGGCATTATTCGATCTTTCAAGGTTTATTGCAGAAAGCAACTTGTCCGGAAAGCTGTAGCTGAACTAGAAAATGGAAACCTAAATGACGCCTGCAAACTAAAGTTAAGTGTTCTTGAGGCTATGCATTTTATTTCTGCGTCGTGGAGAAACGTTACACAACAGTGCATTTCCCATTGTTTAGAAGAAAGCGGAATCGTAGCGTCTAATGAACCGGGAACAGACGAAGAATCAGCTGCGGTGGACTCGAAGAAGGACAACGAAACACTTATCTATGACTTCGGCGATCACATCCCGAAAAACTTAGAAACATGCGAAGCTGAAAGAGCTACTGCTCCATCAGTAGACGACCTTATGGACTTTTCGTCCGCCGATGAATATGAACAAGAACAACCGGAAGCACAGCCCGTCCCTTCTTTCAGTATTGCATTGAAGAGCTTACAAATAGTGAAAGACTATTTTCTTTCTTATAAAGACCAGGAAAAAAACTTGCAAAGTATTTCAATCCTGGAAGATGCTGCATTCACTTTGAACTCAATGACTAAATAACAATGCACTATTACGGACTATTTTCAACCTAAACGCCAGGATTCGTAACTAAATGTGTTAAAATGATCTTAAAATGGTATGTATAATAATGTTCTTTTCGTAAATTATACCTTTTGAAAGAGTCATATTTACTACCTTTAGTTTTTTTCTATTTGATTTTTGCATTCTATGTATTTCCTGTATTTTACGTTTTCCCGCATTTTACATTTTTTTCACCCAGTCCCTTGAGAAACGTAAAATCGGGGTTTCACTGTATTTATTTTTTCATTTTGATATATTTATGGTGAGAAATAGCTTAATAATGCAACATATACGCTGCTCTGGGCCATAGTAGGTTAAAAGAAGTATTCGTGATTATTGAATGTTTGGGTTAACATTGTATTTGATAATTTGCAAGTGCACGGTAAAGAGATAAAATGTGAAAAAAGTTATCTAACATCTCTGCTTTCCATTTATGACTCTCGATGCAAGTAATTTGACAGAGCAATTCCTTTTAGATAAATGTTCTTTCTGTCTTCCATAATCTGTAGTCACTATACAGGGTGGACAATAGTAAACTGACGGAGCTCAGAGTGTTCTGCAGCGCGATCTAATTGCGAAAATGGCGCCAAATTTTGTAGGAAGGTTAAACAAGACGGGGGACGAAGGAGTTCGCGGAAAAAAAATTAGTTTCAAAAGTCACCCCAAGGGGAATATGTGGCGCTTTGCAATAGAAAAGAGAGTTTTAAAAATGCAGAATAAAAACTTAAATAAAATTAGCTTTTATTTAGCACATTCAAATCAGGTTCAATGTGGTCGCCGTTTTCTAGAAGAATCTATATCGCCATGTAAGGACCCATCTAGCTTGGAAAACTTATCTATGTGAGGTGTGCGGAAAATGGTTTAATCGACAATCTAATTTGAAACGGCATAGAAAAGTGCATAAAGACTCTGGACATTAAGCTGAATCTTTTAAATGCATGTAACTCATGGTCGTAATTATTTTATTTAATTAAGAGTTTTAAAAATTTAATGAAGTTTATTGAGGCCTTTTAGTTAGAAAATTATAAAGTGATATCTGTTATATTGATGGAATGGGATAATCTAAACTGAGATATATTCGTTATACCAGAAAAAGAAAGGCATGAGTGTGAGTTACTGTAGTAAATATTAGATTCAGTGCTGAATTTCACTATGTCGAAATCCTGCTTCAGAGCTCATGTGTGATATTGAGATGTATTCTAAGGAGGTTTGGGGATGTGAGAATGTGCCCATTATATTCGTTATACAAGAAAGCGAAGGATCTGAGTGTGTGCTAATGTAGTAAATACTAGATATGGTGCTGAATTTCACTATGTGGGAATTCTGCTTTAGCGTTTATGTGTGGTATTGGGGTGTATTCTAGGGGTTTAGAACGTGTGAGAACGTGCCCATAGTGCCTTTGAAGAACTATTACTTAGTGTTTATTAACAATTTTGGTATGATTTTTATTCGAATGGTATATGGAAGCTGTGATCATAGGCGCCGACTTAAATGTATTGCATTATAAAGTCATGTGCGGCAAACATCAGATTTTTTGTGTTTGTATTTGAAGCATTGGTAATATAACTCAAAAAGACAAGTAATACATATTTACTTTTAAATATGTATTAAAATAAAATTAATAAACTAAGCAAATGTTATAAATCAGGTGCATAAAAGCATTTTAAACAAGACAAGAAACAAATGAGAATTTGATTTAATGGTTAAAAGAACATCTGACAAAATGTACATTCACCATTTATCTGTTCGTTGTTCTTTAAATATTGATGAAAAATATACAGACCATCTGCGCTTCTTTTATTGCTGACACATGTCATTGAGGAACTCTTTAATAAATAAATAAAATTGATTTAAATTATCCTTTTCACTTTCGGGAATATCATCCCTGCGGGCTTCAAAACTTTTAAACCCGTACACGTTATCATACTTAATTGTGAACTCAAGAACATCACGTTCATTTTGCAAGCACCATCTCAAGAATAGCTCAACTTTCTCCCATTTACCTCCAGCGTAATTCAAAAAGTTTCTATGATCAGTGTCATTTACTGATTCATGAATCTGAGACATACAGTCAAGAGATAAAATAGTTTCTTTTTTGATTTCCCGTACTTCCTCAACGGATAAGCTGAGCCAAGTAAAAAATATTTCTGCATCTTGCCACTCATTATCGTTCATTAGGTTAAAGTGCGTAAGTATTAAACGATCATGAGTACCGTCTGCACCTCCCATTTTAAATGATTTTTTAAAATTATTTATTTCATCTTCAGAGCTAAAACACCAGGTTAAAATCTTTTCTACTTCCTCAAATTTACCACCGGTGAGGAGTAGCTTTCGCTTATTCCTTTCCGTATAATAATGTTTTATTTTAAAGCAATGCATCAATATTTCACAAGTATCTCCTCCTATTTCATGGGCCACATGTTTCTTATATTGCTTAATTTCTTCTTCAGAAGAAAGACTCCACTCGGTGAATTCATTTGCAAGATCTACATGATTTGCAGTTACTAATCTCAAGCATTTAACCATCCCTTGACGATAAAACATTAACGTTTTCTTGAATTCTGCTGCTGCTTCTTCTGTGGGAAAGCACCACTTGATCACTTTATCAATAGCTGTTAATTTGTTACGATATGAAATTTTCTTCAGGCATGCATTTTTTCCATAGTCGGAGTAAATCATTTTTTCCTTAAGTTTATTTATATCCACATCAGTTAATGCGCTCCACCTGATGAATGACTCAACTTCATGCCATTTTTCATCTATTATAAAACGAATACAGACATTATACGCTTCTTCTTTAAAGCAAAGCTCTCTTTTGAACTTCTGTACGTTCTCTTTTGAAATATAGCAATTAGATACAAATTCATCAAATAATCTCCATCTCTTTAATTGAATTAGCTCTAAGCATGTTACCGCTCCTTTCCTGGACGAAATAATATTCTCTTTCTCTTCTTTAGTTGCATTGTCTAATATCCACTCGATAATTATTTTATCTTGATAAGTATAATTTTCTTGTGTAAATAAGTGATAAAGTAATATACTGCTCGCATTATGTATGTCATATGCGTAACCATTGTAAAAAAGACAATCTGTAAAAACAAATCTTTTATACTGTTCGGGTATTTTGTACAAAAATTCCCCCAAAAGTTCTTTATAGTCGTAAAACAATCCTTCAGCATACCCTGGATATCCTTTACAAGCCCCAATCTTGTAAGTAAAGTTTTTTAAAAGTTCAACATAACTGCTGTGTGGTAAAGAGTCCCACATAAGTCTTGCAGTTTTCAAAAAGTAATCTTGGTACGGAAAGTCTAGAAATAATTCTAATACTCTAGAATATATAAAATCAGGATCCTCTTCGTTTTCTGTGAGGTCTTCTATTAAAAATGTTATCTGTGTATCCCGTCTCATTTTTGAAAATATGAAGCACAGCACTTCAGTATAATAGTGTTTTGGCACCCATTGTTCAAGCCAATCACTTTCCCTATAATTAGCTGTCCAAAACACATCTTCAGAATCGGTGAAAGTAATGGAATCGTCTATTCCTTCTATGCTATTATTAACTGCCTCTAGAGCAGCATAAATTAGAGCATCTTCTTCATTGATCAAATTTGTTTCCTCTAAGCAATGTTCCACTACATCTTTGCTTCCACTCTTTACAGCCATCTGAAGCCAAAACCAATCAGGATCTGTGTCTCCTCTTAGTTTATCTACCTCATCCTTAAGATAATAAGACCAAAACTTTACAAAATGTGGTTGTTGGATTATACTTGGGTAGTCAGGATTATAAAATTCTTCTTTTTCTTTCTCTGTTATTTGCGTGCCCAAAGCAGGAATATGTTGATTCATGCAATAAAGAAGAGCCAATTTATACTTCTGTTTAATTGTTAGACATTGGTCCATCAACATCGCTTCTGTTGTTTTTTTACGATTTACGGTACCGCGTGATGTGATAAAAGCGCTGCTGTTAAAAAAGTTGAAGCTATAATTACGTGAAAAACCGAGAGTTATTTCGTGATATTTTGCCCAAGCAAGTATACGCATTCCGATTAATAGGACAGAACCTATTATTTTTTCCCGCAGTTCTTTTGTTAGACACAATCTGCCTAATATGATCCTCGCCTTTTTTTCTACTTTTTCAGCCCATTGTATCTTTCGTTGTTCCTTAGAGCCTGTCTTATTTTCATCATATTCCGAATTGAATAGACAAAGAATTTCTTTCTTCAACTGATGGTTATTGCATATTTCAACAGCAATTTTTACTGCTGCAAAATTCTCCAGTGGCACCATATTGCTCTTAGAAATATCAAGTAAATGAACTCTTAAAATAATTTTAACGCCGGGGTAGATGATTACATATATGAATTATATGCTGTATATATGACTTCAAATATTATGAAAATCCTAAATCTTTGTTCTTCTGTAACAACTGAAAATAAAAATAAAAATATAATTGCATATTATATATAACATTACTTAATTTTGACGACATCTTAATGCTAAATTATTTATTAACAAAAATACACTAGTTTTTTTAACAGTCAAAATGAAATTAGTTCAGGAAAAAAATAATCTCAATAACTTAAGACAAACGGAGGAAACTGAAAAATTTGTATTCTTCTTAACAAATGTTCACAATATTATAAGAAGTGAGAATGAAACCACATTTAGAAGCATATCGGCTGATGTCCTAAATTATTGATTAACTATCTGATCAAAGATTCCACCCATTTGATGTGAATAACATACATGATTGGGGGTTGATGACCCAGAAGGTCCGACCTACCAGAAAGGTGTGAAAGCCCCAGGCCGTCCGGCTCGTCCAGAGGACTTCTACCAGAAAGGTGTAAGGTAACTGTTTGGACGGCCGGGAAGTGCCACCCAATTTAGACCGGAACCCAGTGTGGGGTGCATCCACAGGGACCGTACCCTCCTTCCCCTACCACCAACCTCTCGGACGGACTTACGGACCCACATGTTTAACGTGATCGTACTCCGCATGAACACGGCGGCATATGTGGCAGCGTGCAAATCTAGCGCGCTAACCACGGGGATACCGCACCCGAGATGGCCAACAGCACCCGGCGTTCCGAGGTGGTCACCCATCAAGTACTAACCGCGCCCGATGCTGCTTGACTTCGGTGATCTAACGAGAACCGGTGTTTTCAGCACGGTACGGCCGTTGGCCTAACATGATTGGGGGTGGCAAAAATCTAAGCATAACGAAAAATGTAAGTCCATTTGGATGCTTATACCTCTGAACCTAATGGATAAAAATGTAAATATTTTTGCCTGTTTTGTCAAAATCATGATCCGGATCATGAATATATAAAAATAAATGTAACGTTTTAATGTTTCGAACATTTTAACCGAAAGAAAATATACGTAAAAAAGTATCTGTCCTAGAGAAGGTTTTCATTTTCCTTACTTTCTCGCGAAATATCATCGGAACTAAAAATAATACATAGACATAGTAAACAACAAAAATTTTGCGTTTGCATGTGTAATGCTTATTTCAAAAATTAAAAATGCTCGCAATCATCAGAATGTACTCAAGATATGTATTCAAGAGCGTATTCTTGTACCACCATACAAATTTATAAATTAACTTGAATGTAAAATCTCGTCAGATATACTGTATGAACAGTTATCGAGTAATTTGAAACGCTTTGAAAGCCAACGAAACAAATGAGTTTGAAAAAAAACCGAATACACTTATTGAAGTTTAAAGGAGTTTTATTTTCCAAAATCTAATTCACGTAAAACCAATACGGCTCCATCGGAATAGAACCACCGCTGAATACATTTTTCTGAATTTAACAGAAGTTAGAATTAACTTACTTCATTATGCAGTGTCATGAGAGTTGTTCGGCTCAATTGGATTGGAGACACGGTTGATTTCTTTTATTAATTTTTTTGACGTAGAATGCATCGTTTTCGCATTGGTATGGGGCCATTTCGTCTTATCGAATTTGACGGAAAAGTTGAGGTTTTGAAAGTTGTAGCTCGTAGTGTAATAATCGAAGCGAGATGACAGTGATATAAAGTGTTAGTATAAAGACGTACGCGTGTTATAGGATAACAGGATAAGTCATGGATGTGACACTCTCAAGAGTCGAGATACGATAAAAATTACCACGTTAGTAGATAAGAAATGAGGTTTGAACATCAGCAGGCGCAGCTGCTCAGCAGATGTTTGTTAGACAGTTTGTTAGCTGCCCAGCAGCTGCTCCTGCCGATGAACTTTTCAAAAAACCAACAAATATCAATTTTAGTAAAAATTATTCCATTAAAACCCTGCTTAATTCTACTTTCGCTACAATAGGCGGATGAAGTGTATTACACAGATCGCCTCAATCTGTGTATTCACCCGTTTTAAAATTTTTAAACATGTCGCTTACCTAAAAACCTAACGTATCATCCTTAAAATAATATTCTAATTCCCCATTTTACCAATAGGTGTTAGTAATTATTCCACCCTATACCTGCAGTATGTATTTCTATCCCCTTAAATGTTAGTAGACATACTTATTTATCTAAAACAAATTCTCAAAGTTCCTT
The DNA here is from genome assembly GCA_951213105.1 of Amaurobius ferox. Classification (NCBI taxonomy): domain Eukaryota; kingdom Metazoa; phylum Arthropoda; class Arachnida; order Araneae; family Amaurobiidae; genus Amaurobius; species Amaurobius ferox. The sequence continues at coordinate 10,148,672 of OX578147.1, forward strand.
TAAAAATTTGCTATACGTCCTTCAGTATGCGTTTCTATACCCCTTAAAAGTTAGTAGAAGTCCCTATGTAGGTAAAACATTCTTAAAGTCCCCACTAAAAATTTATTGTATGCCCTTCAGTATGCGTTTCTATCCCATTAAAAATTAACCGCAGTTCGCCATTTTACTGTTATATATCGAGCATATGCATCACACATAGCACATTAAATGTTTCCAAACACCCACATTTACTTAAAAATTTGAAGTTCGGTCTTGTGTATCATAGATACTTCCTTATCATATTTTTATATCTCTTTACATGCTCCTAAATACTCTATTTACTTAAAAAATTCAGAGTCTTCTCCTAAAAATACTCCCTTAGATCCGCATTCTATCGGTGGCTGTTGGTTATATGTGTTGTATATAATCCCTCACTAAGCATTTCTCAATTTTTGCAGTCAGTAGAAATCGCATTTACATGAAAATTCGAGTTTTAACCTTAAAAACTCTGCTTGCTCTCCATTTCACAGCTATGTATTGATTACAAGTGTCACGCCTGCAAACTCAGTATGCGTTTCCAACCCTTTAAATCATTACATTTAGCTAAGGAATTTAAATTCCTCAACGTAAAAATATTCATCTAATTCGGCACTTTATAGTTAGGTGTCGACAATGGATTTGCTTCATACTCCCTCTGCAGCTGATATCGCCTTATAAAGTGTTAGTACATATTACATTCAGCTAAAATCTTCCTATTCATTCAGTTAAAACCAGCCCAAGTCTCATTCTTAAATATCTAGACGAGTTTCATGTTTAATTGCTATGTACTGATTATCCATACGTTAAATAATCCTAAACATATGTAGTATCATGCGATAAATTTGGTGACATCATTCTCGTGGATCTAGTCGCCAATTTAGCGACATTTTTAAATGTTGCAAAATTAACGAAAATATCGCCAAATGGATAAAAATGGTTCTCGAATCAAAGAAAATTACGACTTATTCGAGAAAATTTAATATCTGGGAAAGAATATAAGTAATTACTATAAGAATAACATTTTTTTAACTGTAAAAGTAGTAAATTCATTGCATAAACGATTGAGTTTGACAGCTTTGATAGTGCATTTATGGAAATTTGTTATTTATTATAAGAATTTCAGTGTATTTAAAAATATATATGGACAGCATCCCAGAATAAATTAAAAACTAAGTTATTTAAAAATCAACACGCTAGTATACTTTTTAGGCTGAAAATATTATATAATACTAGCAGCATACCCGTTCTTCGTACGGAGTATATAATATTAAGAAACTTGAAATTCACAATCATGCGCAAATTCTTATAGTATACTAAATGACATTTTTAATCAAAATATTCTGTTAAAATATTTAATATAATGCTCCTAAAAAGAAGTTTAAGAATCTCTGTACTCGCTATATAAAATTATCTTTATGGATATATCTGAAGAATAAAACATCCTGATTTCTTATGTAAGCAAATATAAAAAAAAATATGGAATTGAATCAATATATGCAAAATAAAAGCGTTAAAATTGTATGGGACCCGTACTAATTATATACGCGTATATTAGGAAATATAACCTGTATTAGTAGATTACATGTATAAATTGAAAATACCAATAAGCCCGTAATCTTTTAATCTGAAGACAGTCATTTATTCCATTATATGTCAAAATGAAAGTGCGAAAATTATATGGGAAGATATAAACGTACTATTTATAATGTCCGATTATTAGTAGAAGATTACCCGTATTGCAATATAAGTCTCAAATGTTTTTGGCAAAATACAACAGACGAAGTAATAAATTGAAAATATCATTAATCCCCTTAATCTTCATACCAGAAGGCTGTACTTGATTCCAATATATATGCCAATATATGTCAAAATATATACCAATATACATGTACTACTTATATTCTCGTAGGTTAGAAGATATACCCGTGCATTCCTAGAAGATTACTCGTACAACGTACAATATGCGAGTGTCAGCAATTTTTGCCGCAAAAAAACAATTGCATAATAAATTAAAAATATCAATAATCACTGAATCAATAATTCCGGAAAATATCAATAATAATAATGTTTAAACTTGAAAAGTGTAATTGATATTATCCAGTCCAAAATGAAATGGCAATGAAATTTATTTTATATACATATCTTCATTATTCAAATCGGAAAGGATTTAATAAAAATCGTCTGCCGCATAAACACATTGGATTTAAATCCGTTGCTGAGCGACATATCATTTGCTTCAAATAAATTGGTAGAAAAAATATCGTCTAAATAATTATATTTCTATGGAACTTTTGGCGACATTTTCGTCAAATTAGGGACATTTTAAAAAATCGCCAAATTTATCGCCAAGTGGGACTGTAGAACTGACAGTCCCACTTGGCGACAAATTGACGAAATATCATCACAATACTATCCCCTAACAAAACACAATTAATTTCATTTATTTAGCTCAATTTTATCAATTTTAAGATATTTTTATAGATTTGAAAATATTTTTATCAATTTAGTGACCTTTTAAAAATTCGCTAAATGTATTACTAAGTAGGATGGTTGATCTGACAGATAAATGCTAACCAAACATCATTTCAGTACTCTCTTCTAACAAAACAAAATGAATTTCATTGATTTACGTCGTTTTTATCAATTTGGCGACATTTCCGTCAAATTGGCAAAGTTTAAGAAAAGTTTTCAAATTAGCGATATCCCGCCAAATTCGTAGCTCTGAGTTTGCAGATCTGAATGAAACATCCTTATCCCGTTTTAATATACTAAATGAAAACACAACAATTGTATTAGAAGATATACCCGCTCTACTCTTTTTCTGTTTCAACAATCGGCTAAATGAATTTATTGGCTAAACACAATATATGAGTTTAGTAGCTAAATACGATATAAGCTTGATAACTCTTTGCCAAAATTCAAATAAAAAAAAAAAAAAAAAAAAACATTAACAAACACATTTAATTTAATTGCGATGCCGAATAACATGATATGTCCTCATAAAATGTTAAAATTTATTAACCACTAACAGCACACCCGTTCTTCGTACGGAGTATATAATATAAAGAAACTTATAGTTCGCAATCATGTGCAAATTCTGTTAAAATATTAAATTTATTGCTCCTAAAGAGAAGTTTAAGAATATATGTTCTCACTATGCAAAATTATCTTCACGGGCAGATCTGAAGAATAAAACATCCTGGCCCCTTTTGTAAGCAAATTTGCAGAAGAAAAAAAAGGAATTGAATCAATATATGCAACCCCGTACTAATTATGTTGTCGCAGATTAGAAAATATGCCAATGTGTTAGTAGAAGATTACCCGTATTACAATATAAGTCTCAAAAATATTTGCCAAAATAAAAGAGATGACGTAATAAATTGAAAATATCAATAATATCCGTACTCTTTATACCAGAAGGTCGTAATTGATTCCAATATATGCCAATATATATCAAAACATATGCCAATATACCTATACTACTTATATTCTCGTAGATTAAAGGATATGCACGTGTGTTTGTAGAAGATTATTCGTACAACATGCAATATATGAGTTTAAACAATTTTTGTCATAATAAAATAATTGCATAATAACTTGAAAATATCAATAATCCCTGAATCAATAATCCCCGAAAATACCAATAATAATAATTTCTAAACCTGAAGACCGTAATTGATATTATCCAATCAAAAATGCTATAAGAGAAATCAAATCGTTCTTTTCTAAAATATATTTTTATATCCATTTATTTATTATTCAAATCGAAAAAATAATTATTAAAATTAACAGACAGATTTAATTTAATTGCGTTTCTGAGTAACATGCTATAAGACAGAATCTTATATCATGTTAAATATGTCATGTCTTATATCATAAACTGCGAAATTAAATAACCATTTTGATTTCTTTATACTTCTCATTGTTCCGTAAAATCTTGTTTTAAATAAAACATGGAGATAGATTTCCCCTTTAAATCATGTTCCAAACAATTCATGTTTTCAGAAAGGGACTAATTAGCGCAAAAAATCTCCCATCAAACTCAGAGATTAAATTTTAATTCACTTTCAAACGATTTTCAAGCTTTTCGTTTGGATAAACCACAGAGTTATAGAGTAGAACTCTTAGGAAAAAGTGCCGCTTTTCATTAATATCTCGACAACCCCTGGTCTTAGAAACTCGAAACTTGGACAAAATTTATGGGGGGCTATTTCAAGGCTATTCACCAAATTTCACTCAATTCGGTTCAGCCATTTTTCCGTGATGATGAGACAAACGAAAATTTGGTTTTTTACTAATATCTCGAGAACCACTGGTCGTAAAAACTCAAAACACGGATATAATTTTAAGTGGGGCTATTTCTAGGCTACTCACAAAATTTCATCAAGTTCGGTTCAGCCGTTCTCCCGTGATGATGGGACAAACAGACAGACAGACAGACAGATTTTCATTTTTATTTATATGGATTTCAGTCTTTTGGGTATGTTAGCTTGTACTTTTTGGTGTATAATGATTTACAGTGATGCAATGCGTCAATTTCTTATTTAGTTTACAATTACATGAATTGAATATATATCTATGATTATTTATTTAAATTTACTTAAACGAATTAATATGTTACAGATAAAAGTATTTTTATATCCTGATCACGTTTATAAAATTATTAAAAATCAGAGTTCCGTAATGTTTTTTTTGGCCGCATTAACATAAAATCACCAATCAAGCAGTCGAGCCTTTATTACATCATAGCTGCGAAGGTTGGCTCCACAAGCGCTAGTGTCTATGCGAAATCCCATGTTAACGATATTGCCATTAGTTCCTATGGGAGTGAACCTTCTGAATTATTCTGTATGCATGAGTACTGTTTAAAATTTGTGTTGAATTGTCATGGAAGGGATTTTCGCATGGGAATGTATTCTAGCAACCTCAAAAGTTACCGCTTTGGCGAAGATTGGTGGCATTAGGAATCACAGCAAATTGTCTTTAGAATAAACTGAGATGTGTTCTTCATGCATATACAGAAATAGTGTAAACGCAAGTAATTTGAAGCAAGTTGTTTTTATCTTAACATCGCATTGGTCAGTGTCCTTTGTAGTCTTAAGAAAGTTTAAATGTCCTTCTGAGGAGTAATATTTTTAGTTACTTAGGCGTTTCGGAACCCATCTGTTGTCTGGGTAAAGGGATACTGTTATTACTTATAGTATTTCGGTGTAAATGTTAGGAATCACAGCTAATTAATTATATACTAGAATAAATATTTGGGTATAAGAAAAGACAAAACAAACAGTAACTAATAAATAGTAGCGTATAGATAGTATTAGTTAGCAGTGATTAATTACTGTTAACTTTCTAACCCCCTTCCCCCAATATTCACAAATAAGTTCTGAAATTTTTAGCAAAAATTTCCATTTAATTTAAACTAATTATCTTAAGTTTCACTCTACCATTTAATTATTCGGTATAAGGTAGAACTGTTTAACTTTTTACTTTTACCGACTAATTTGCTGCATTTTTAAGGCATGATATCTGAGTAACATCCTGATTTGTATGAAGATCGGGAAAGATTTTTAATTAGTGGTAAAGATTATTATTGTAAGAAATTTTTTATGAATTTGTAGGTAAAAATGTACATCATCATAAAAAATTGGAAATCCGAGAGAAATCTTTAAAAAAAAAAATGGAATTTCCAAAATATATTCAGTTCACTAATAGCAATTTAGTATTATTAGTTAAGTATGGATAGAAAAATGCTTTGGAGACTCTATTACCAACTAGGAAAAAAGGGAATAAAAGTTCATTTGCACGCAATCACTCATTTTGAGTATCTATAAAAAATAATAATAATTCTTCAAGTTTATGTAAATTGTAAAGATATAAAAATTTTGTTTATTTAATTTGAGATTCTATCAAGAATAAGATGGGTGGCTGCTGAAGAATATGTTAATAACACATGGAAATTTAATCTATACACTTGAAATTGCATTTTAAATAATTACTATTTTACTTAAATATTCATTAATAATAAAATATACTACTATGAAATGCATGTGGTGCATTTTTTAATTCACATAATATGAAACTAAATATGATTGGAAAAAGTTGATTCAACGTTACGCGGGGATGCAATATATGCACGCAAAATCGCACTAAAAAATTAACACCATTATTTAAAAAAATATTAATTATTAATGAAATATATATTACAAAGAAATGAGTGTTCTGCATTTCTTTTAATTCTCATAAGTTTATATCTAACATGAATAGAAACAGATGCTTCCACATAGCACAGAAATATTAATCTATGCGTGCAAAATTACACATATGAAACAGTATTTATCAGTAAATTGAAAAGGATGGAACTTAGTGCTAGTGATAGGTTTATGTGTAGGCAGTGGCAAGTTCCAATAAAATTCTTTTTGACAGAGAATTTTTATTGAAAAAGCTAAAATTTTAGCGACTTCTAAATTATTGATAAAAACCGGCATATTAATATTAAGAATCGGGTACCTAGAGATATCATATAAAGACTGGAGTTTTCCGGAAAAACCAGTGTATCTGGCAGCTATGTATAAATATTGTGGCTTACCTTTCAGTGTTGAAGTTCAGCTATATCAGCATACCGATGTTATATCGACTCTTGGGCAACAGCTGAAGAAATTCTCATTGATGAATTACCATGTGGGGCACAATTCTCAAAACAAAATTGATAATTTCAAGCAGGGAGCAGAGAACGGGGTATCCTTTTGCAACTGATACTTGTCCAGCTGGTGAATGGTGCGATAAACTGCTCCGACAGGTCTGGGGCCACGAAGTGATCAGGTGGGTGACATGAATCACAGACTAATATATAGTACAGACCTGTTACTCTCGAATTCACAGCGCCCTCAGAGATGGACCAAAATTGGATCAGAATGAGGGTTGGCGGGCTCTTGGCGATGGTCTGGTTTGGTATGAGCGCTGGGCGACGGTCTGATTTGGGTCCAAGACGATTTTCAATGTTATAACCCTGTAGCATGCATTGTAGCGTGGTTTGAGTAACGTGCAGAAGGATTATTTGTTAAGTGACTAGATTATTTCAAGAAATGGATTGCCAAAAGAAAACTGATGGCGTTACAGCGTATGTAATTTGTTCTTATTAAAATTGAAATAATATTAGTTATCACCATCCTATATACTTGTTTATTATAAGTATATACGTGTTCATAAGTATACACGTTCTTCATACGAAATTAGTGCGGTATTATTACTGCCGATTAGACTAAATTTTAAGAGATAGTGGTATAATTAGTTACAAAATATTTTCCATAATAATGGATATTTTGATAGCTTTTCCTTAGAGCTAATTAATTTGAATGTGATATTGTAGGTGTATATATTTATGTAAAATTTTTATTAAGTGCCTTATGGAGGAAAATTCACCCCACCCCTGGGAAATTAATAATTGAGTTCCACAACTTTGAATGTACATTTATATAAATTTGATATCTATTATATGAATATTTTTATATTTAAAAAAAGTCTATTATCAGTATCCCATAACAAATTAAGAATCAAATAATTTAATAATCAACACACTATTATACCTTTTAGACTGATAATATCATATAATATTTCAGTCTTTTGAGTATGCTAGCTTGTAATTTTTTGTGCATTATGTTTTACAGTAAGACAATGCAATACGTCTATTTTTTAATCAATTTTATGATTATTTGAATTACATATATAACTATGTTTATTTAAATTTACTTAAACTAATAAATATGTTTATGTTGCCGATTAATGGATATTTAATTCCTGATCATTTCTATAGTTTCAAAAATTATAAAAGTACAGTCCTGTACATTTTTTCCACGCCCGCTTTTGAAAAAAAAATCGCAAGTGAGTGATAACGCGCCAAATCTGGCAGACTTACTTTGTTTACATCGAAGTTCAGTTGGTCCAACTCATGAGCGCCAGTGTCTATGCGACATCCCATGTTAAAAATGTTGCCATAGGGCCTATGGTAACATTTCCTTATGGCAACATACTATAGGGTCTTATGGGAGTGAGCCTTTTGAATATATTGTTCTGTGACACGAACTGGATATTTCCTCTGTTGCTGTGGACACATGTTTGTGCACGCTCTCGTAATCCCTTCTATTATCAAAATGAATTCCAGTACATGACTAATGTTTAAAATTTGTGTTGAATTGTCATGGAAGGGATTTTCGGATGGGAATGTTTTCTAGCAATCTAAATAGTTAGCGCTTTAGCGATGTTTTGTGGCACTAGGAATCACCGCAAATTGTCTTTAGGACAAACTGTGTTTTTCATGAATATACTGAAATAGTGTAAATACTAGTAATTTGAAGTAAGTAGTTTTATCTTCACATAGCATTTGTCAGTATCCTTTGCAGTCTTAAAAAGTTTAAAAGACTTATCGAAGCCTGAGAAGTAATATTTTTCGATACTTAGGCGTTTAGGTACTCATTTGCTGTCTGTGTAACGGGACACTATTATTATTTACATTAGTATTTCGGTGTAAAATTTAGGAATCACAGATAATTACTAGAATAAATAGCTGGGTTTACAAAAAAAAAAAAAACACGATAACTAATAAATGGTAGAGTATACATACTGATAGTTGACAGTAATTATTTACTGTTAATTTTCTAATCCCCCCCCCTTCATATTCACAAATGTGTTCTGAAATTTTGTTAACAATTTCCATTTATTTTAAAGTAATTATCACGCGACCATTTGATTATTCGGAATAAGGTAGAGTCTATTTAACTTTCGACTTTTACCGACTAATTTGCTGGATTTTTAAAGCATGAAATCTGAAACATTTATAAAAGTGGTAGAGCCTTATTTGCATGAAGATCCGGAGAGACTTTTAATTAGTGGCAAAAATTATTATTTTAATCAATTACTTTATTAATTTGAAGTTAAAAAAGTGTTTGTAGTCATTAGGGCTAGGACTATTGCGATTTGGTTTTTTTGCGGAGGTGGGGGGGGGGGGTATACAAGTGTATTTCATGAGAAACGAAGCATATTTATGTACCTCTGTTAAAGCATTGTTTCAGGTTTTTCTGTCATTTCTAGAACATTTTATTTTTCTATTTTTTAATCATTATTTTACATATTTTGGTATTTTTAATTAAAAAAGGAATGTTTTGATGAATTTCCCTAAAGGCACAAGATCGGCAAATAATAAAGTTCTATTCCTTGTATTCCTATAGGTCAGGCGATGGTTAAAAAAGAATTTTAGATGATATAGCAATAATGAACAAATTAAATATTTTTCAGATTTTTTTTCATTTTCTTTCATGCAACTTTTTTTTTCTTTTTAATCAGTTTTGCTAGGACATATAAATCTGAAATATTTAGGCCATGTTTTTCAAATATAGAGCCTTTTTAGATGAAATGTGTTTTTATACAGCATTTTCAAGCAATTTTGAAGTCATTAAAATCCTAATTTTAATTATTAGCTAAGAATATGCTATATATGCTTTTGGAAAGCAGTGATAATAACTACAGAAGTAATAATCATTAACAAAATTATACTCCTAACGGAGAAAAGTGCATTTCTTATATACTAGAAAAGGCCATATTTGATATACTGTGGTTCTTATATACTAGCCTGTTATACTACGGAATTCTAAATTCACAAATCATTATTCTCATTAACGTCAATTTTATTAATTTGACGACATTTTTATCGCTTTTCCGATAATTTAGTCAGTTGGGCAACATTTAAAATATCGTCAAGTTAAAAATTTTTCGCCAAGCGTTACGGACGGAGAAATGGGTTATTCTTATAGAATTTCCATGATATCAAATTGTCATCAATTAGTCCTCATTGTCATCGATTTAGCGTCTTTTGTATTGATTTGGCAAAATTTTCAATTCACATATGAGGGCTCCGCCATAAATTTATATTTATTACTTATTTAGATATAATTTTCACCATTTTATGTTAATTTGCGTTATCAAGCTGAGATCAATGTATTACGAAATATATGAACACATATGTATAGGATTTGTGGAACATATGTAGTTAAAGGCATGTGCTGCTCATATCAGATATTTATTTTTCCAACAATACATAGCATATGGATAGGAAAAATTTGGATCAAAAATTTTGTGTGTATATGTGTGTGCACGTGCATGTCAATTTCTGAAAAATAATCCTTTCAATTTTCATGAAACGGCAGACGTTACTCTGACAATTAAATTTTCGTTACGAATCGAATAAATGTATCTCTTTATTAATGACCTGTAGAAATAAAACAGTAAGTTGAAAAAAAATGCTTTTTATATTCTTTAAACAAATAGTTTTTTTTATGTATTTTTATGACAAACTGAATGGAGTACCTATATGATAAAAATACAATAACTTGTCAAATTAAAAAAAAAATGTTTCAGTCTGTACATTCAATAAAATGTAAAAAACAAAAAGCTCATTACACATTAAAATTTGTATTAGAGTTTACTTACAGTATGAAGTATAGCAATTTTCTTTTTAACTAAACTCTCACACCGAAACTTCCTCACAACTTGTTATTTACTCTATTATATATATATATATATATATATATATATACATATATATATATATATATATATATATATATGTATATATATATGTATATTTATTTATATATATATGTATATATATATATATATATATATATATATATATATATATATATATGTATATATATATATATATATATATATATATGTATATATATATATATATATATATATATATATATATATATATATATATATATATATATATATATATATATAAGACGTGTTGTCCGGTATATAATATGTGTCCGGTATAATGTTGATGAAAGGTATGACTTTAATTCTGTCTGCATCTTTGTGGATTGTTGGTTAGGTTACTTTTTTTTTGCTTTATGCACTTCTATCATATTCTTTCCATTTTCCTTTTATTATTTTAGTTATTTTCATTTATGTTACTGTCTGGAAGTGTGTCGGATCTTCTGACGATGTTTCGGCCATGTGGCTGTATCGTTGAGCGAAATACATTTGGAATCTCTGTGGATGCAAAGATCCTTGAAAAGCTGGATCTACAAAGGATTTATCCAATTTCATATGTTCGTATTGTATCTTTTCTCTTATTTTTTGTCATTTTAATATATTGAGCCTCCACATTTTGATAATCCTTTGATGTTTGAACTTGAGTTTTATGCATCGCTCTTGAATATTGATAAATTTATGTGGATTACTGGATTTTAAAATTAAGATCATTTTGTCTTATATGGTAGCATTGTTTTCTTTTAGTCTGATATTTCCTTTCATATCCTCTTTACTTAATTTTCCTCCGTATTGTTTATGACTCAGGGTATGACACTAATCGAAGAGAAGTGACTTCTTTGAAGAAAACGATACTTAGACAAAAGTTTGTACTTTAACTAAATTTAAGAAAAAACAGTACTTAGAAAAAAGTTTGTACTTTAACTGAGTTTAAGATAAAACGATACTTAGAAAAAAGTTTGTACTTTAAATAAGTTTAAGATAAAACGACAAGAAAAAAGTTTGTAATTCAACTAAATTTAAGAAAATACAATACTTAGAAAAAGTTTGTACTTTAAAGAAATTTAAAAGAAACGATACTTAGAAAAAAGTTTGTGCTTTAAAGAAATTTAAAAATACGATACTTATACGTCTCACGTAGCTTTAGCTATTTGTGCGACAACTACGTGGACCACAAAATAAAAACACTGTACCTGGTTTAATGAAATCCAAAACTTTTCAAAGAAAAACACGGGTAAATATCCAAATTGCTCAAATATTTGTTTCCACATTGCGGTTATCAAAGAACTCTCATTATTTCTATGTAAATTTTCTGCTTCTACATTATTTTATCTATTAGCAAGTGCTATCTTTAATTCTTGTATGATATTCACGTTTTTGACACACACAGACACTTTTTTACACACACAGCAACAACAAAACAAAAACAAGAAAGATCAAACTTGTTTAAAGCATTGATTATGAAACACTTTCCAACTTCAATGCAATTTTATTTAAATTTACATTCCTCGGTAATATTTTAAAACTTATCACAATACTACATTAATTTATTATATATGAAAACTTAAACCTTCATCGGAAAAAATGAACTTCATTAAAATAACGTCATTGAATTAAAAATTGCCTGGTTTAAACATCTCTAAAATGCGATACATTTCTCGGAAATATTTTTAAAACTATCAGAATACTACGATAATTTATTATATTTGAAAACTTCATCGAAAATTATGAAATTCATTCAAATGACGTCATAGAAAAAATAACACGCCTGCATCTCTCTATAAAAACAGCATTTCATACATAACATTTTATCATTCATGTCATTCATCAGAATACAATAATAATTTATTTTATTTAAAAATTAAGACCATGGAGCAACACGTATTTAAACTCTATGTGTAAAACTTCATCGAAAAGAGTCGTCTTTCTGTTTGAATGAATATTTGATTCATATCAGCTATGCAGACTCCATGAAGTAAATGGTTTTGTGTTAAAGAAATACAGCAATTCTACTACAACTTATTCTACATATTTTGCTGTTTACATTTTACATAGGTGAAAAATTGGCTTCGTTGTAGAAATAATCAAATTTGGATGAGCATTTAAACTCAAATATATTGGAATTGCGTTGTTTCAGTATGTAGATGCATAGAATTTATAGAAAACTAAAGTGGACGGATACAACACTCAATATGAATTAAAAAGAACTAAAAAACGCGATTTTGAGAAAGATGAATGCCATGTATTATTTTGAAGTGGGTCACGTGATATTTTTATATCATGGTCACGTGATCGCTTCATATAAGAGGTGTTATTATTATTTTAATTTTTACTTAAAAAACTACTGAATATATTTCGCTAAATTTTTTTTTATATATTATATGGAACAATTTGAATATTACCTAAAAGTTTCGAAGCAATTTGTGAATTTTAAATCCGCCTAAAAATGTTTGAAAAATTAGGTCCCATAGGACTCAATGTATTTCATTTTTTCAACCCCGGTTCAATCCAAAACTAATTGGATGATATTATTGATTTATATTCCCATAGGTCCTACAGACAATCTGAACAACATACAGAAATTTCATTTTGATTAAGTCATTTTTACGGCAGTTATCGTGCTAACGGACAGACAGAATGAATGAACAAAGTCATAAACACTTTTCAAATTTGTTGTAAAGTGTTAATAAAATGGCCGCAGCTGACGATATCAGAAAGCTAAAAGGGGTTGCTAGAAAAATACATTTCGTGCCAAATGCAATTTATTTTCGCGCCACATTTGGCGACTTATTGCTCGCGAAAAAAGCTGAGAAAACCAAATTCTTTATATCAAATCTGTACTCAAAGGGATGCTTCAACATAGCACAGAAATGTTAATCTATGCATGCGAAATCACACATATGAAACAGTATTTATCAGTCAAGTGAAAAGGACGCAACTTAGTGCTAGTGATCGGTTTATGCGTAGGCAGTGGCAAGTTCCATGAAAATTCTTTTTGAACGAGAATTTTTATTGAAAAAGCCAAAATTTTAGCGACTTCTAAATTATTGATAAAAACCGGGATAATATCATTAAAAATCGTGTACCTAGAAATATCATATAAAGACTGGAGTTTCCCGGAAAAACCTGTGTAAATATTGTGGCTTACCTTTCGGTATTGAAATTCAGCTATATCAGCATACCGATGTTATATCGTCTCCTGGGCTACAGATGAAGAAATCCTCATTGATGAATTACCACGTGGGGCACAATTCTCAAAACAAAATTGATGTTTTGAAAGCAGAGAACAGGGTATCCTTTTGTAACTGATATTTGTCCAGCTGGTGAATGTTGTGCTAAACTGCTCCGACAGGTCCTGGGCCACGAAATATACATTTATACGAAATATGCATTTGCATGTAACAAAATGTAAATGTTATGGACAGAATACCTTGGCCTAAAATAGGATTCCCTGAACAAGACTGATAAAATGGTACAAATATGAAAACTTAGCGACTATGAAAAGGTCAGATAACAAAAGATTAAGTATAAAGGAATTAATAAGGATTAAGATAACAAAAGATGCTGGAATGATTATTTGGAACGAAGCTCTATAACAGTAAGTAATTAGAATGTAAAGACTTTCCAGGATCAGCCCCTTTTCCTCCAAGTGGGGTATGTAGTTGTATGAGGGGATAAAGTAGAGTCTTATCTGCAATAGAAACTCGTTAAATACCTAGAGTCTTTCTCTTGCCTCCTGTCTTGGACACCTGAATGTCTGAGGAGATAAAGCAAACAATTAAATTCCTCACAAGTGCAATTTCAAGGCACTCTTGAAGGGTGGGGTGTTTAAAGTACCTTGGGGTGAGATATAGTACAATAAAGATGTTGTCTTTGTCTAAATAGACAGAGGAGGTTTGTACTGCAGGTGTAGTATTTCATTGTGTTGGTCATTTTCAACAGTTTCCATGGAAGGACAAAGGTCCTGTAAGCCCTACATCTGAGATCAGAATAATGAGTTGGAACATGACCACCTGCAGATTTATCACTGCGGGCGTCTGGCTAGTGCATAAAATGCCTTTTTTTCTCACTGTTGTCCAGTCTTCTACCAGGGATCGTAATTTAATTAAAGGGAAAGGGAAGACTGGTTGTGAAAAATAAATTTGTTAGGCATCAAATTTGTCGACCCGGTTGTTGTTGTTGTCGTTACCCAGACCGTCCGACCTACCACTTGTCGACCCGGTTGAAGAACCTAGTCGTCAAATTGAAATTTCTTGTCGCAAATTACGACTAACGACAGCTAATTTATAATACTGGGTTAGCCGGTTTATATTTAAATGTTACTTATCCCACTTGTTAAGAGGACCAAAAAACCAAAATTTCCAGCTGAAGGAGTGAGAAATGTATCTCTTGTTGGTCAGAGAACCTGTGATAACCACAGAAAACTAATTTTGTCTCAGAAAATGGGAGAGAAAGAGGATTAGTTGATCTATACATTTATCAATAAGCTATAATTAAGGAGTTTTCATTTTAAATGTTATTCAATCTGTTTCTGCTTCGCTACATCTTTTTTTCCTTTACAAACACTTTTTTAAAATTTTAACCTTCTTATAAAATTTGCTCCTTTGTTAATCACTTTTATTTCTCACTTCAGTACGTACCTATTTACATGTCGGCGATTCAAAATTAGATTTTAATTTTGACGAAAACGAACATAGAAATATACAAAATGTTAGATAAATTCTGAATTGATATGTTTCCGTGATCTCCCAAGGATAGTCTCATGAACCGCCACTACAAATAATAAATATTTTTACGTATAATATGCTCTTATCAGTCCTTTATTTCTGCCTATATGTATTGTAACCTTTATTGTAACGATAAGACAAATAATGTAACGAAGACGTTGAATCCTTCTAGTTGCGATTTTAAAACGAGGTTTACCTCCTCTCACAAAGGAAAAGTCTCTCTTCACCACTGTATCATGCATCTTGAGTAAATTAATTTTTATTATTTCTATATACTGTTTCTTAGAAAATCCTTAAGCATCTAAATGCCTTTGTAAGAAAATGCCCACGGTAGGTCTATCTATAGTATAGTGATCACGCCTTGTCGAATTGAAGACGAAGTCGGTGACAGTGCGAGAGAGATGAAAAATGTCACTTACAAACTTGTAGAGAATTATTCAATTAGTAGGAATCGACACTTAATAGGTTACAGAAGTTATTTATTTTCCGAGAGATTGGTGGTAGGAGAAGGAGGGTACGGTCTCTGTGGATGCCGCCCCCCCCCACTGGTTTCTGGTCTACATTGGGTGGCATTTCCTGTTCGTCCAATTGGATACTTACACCTAAGAGGACCTACCGGACGGCCAGGATCTAAGAAGAAAAGAAGAAGTCATTTATTTACTACAATATGGTTATAGGCAATTTGAAATCACATTCATGAACGGCACTTATATACAATGACCTGCACTTATATGTATAGTAATATTTTGTAAGGTATGTTCACAATGTTCCCTGTCAATGACTATAGACATCTGAAATTGAGAAAGATTACTTACTTTTACTTTGAGAAACATATCAGGTGTCACTGTGTTACGACATTTAGTAATCGATGAAGTATGATGATTATTTATTACCTTTCATGTATTCATTTTGTGCTTTACTGACTCACTAGGAAATGCAGTACAACTTTGTAATTGAAATTTGTCTTCTCGTTGCCGAATTCTTGTTCATAACTTCGTCAATTATTTTCTAAATGTGCTCAATAGTTTAAGAGAACTTGAAATCTTTTATGTAATTTATACGTAGTAGGAAAACTTTAGTTACACGGCAATTTTCCCTAAGAATTTCGAAACAAATTTAGGGATATTTGGATTTCAAAATTTCATTCAGTTGCTAATATTAGTTAAATTTTTCTTGGAAATTGAGAAGAATAAAATAAATAAGAATTTAAAATAAAACATGCTTATAATTCTGTAAATTCTATGATTTTATTATATCACTCCTGTCTCATACATTCAGTTACTCATACATTCACTACCTGACCCTATTATGAAAGTAAACTCCAGATAATACGGCGCTTTCGGGATTTCAGTGGTGCCGGATTACCAAGTCTGCCAATTATCGAATGCAAAACTAAAAAGGGGTAAAAATTGAGGAAAATTTATTTAAAGTAAAATAATGGACAATATAATATTAATTTTGCCTAAAACGTTACGTAGACTGGATTACATTGTACAGTATGTGAAAAAATATATAAATGAATTTAAAAATTATAAGGAAATATTCAATTCCTGTTTGGCAACAGAAATCTGAATATAAAATTATCTTGTCTATTAAAGTAAATGTACCTCAGTACAGTCGTTGACAGCCGTGTCGGAATATCGGGCGGGCCAAAACATTGGATGCCAGATAAACGAAAGTTTACTGTAGTTACTTTAGTGTAAAGTAATAAATATAAAAAGATATCGCTATTAATTGCACAAAATATATTTTTTAACTTGAACACGTACAATATACTGCAAGAAGCATTGTTAACATGACGTTTCATTGCCATTGAACACGCTGTTTACTGTGCCCTCTTACAAAATACTGGAGAAATAAACACTAACGACCGTCAAGGATGTCGCATTGTTTGGAAACGAGTGCTCTTCCACAAACAAGAAAAAAATGTCAGAACAAGAAACGAATCCTGTGACAGGTGTATACGATATACGACCTAAATGAATTCATTCATTATGCTGCGTAAAAACGCTGAACATCCAACAACAAAGTTGCCTTTGTTATAGTAGCATTTCAGATAGTGGAAAACGACATGTCAAATTGTTTGTGTTGTCATTTGCGTTACAAATATATTTTCTTGCAAATCAATTGCTAATTACAGGGAAATATAAGTGTTTTTAAATAATCCTCTGTTAGAAAAGATATAGCCTTTTCTAGAGGACGTTTATGTAATAGTTATAGATGGTCCGTACGTCATATTCGTCAGGCAGTATGCAGGTCTTGCCAATAGACACGACTAAGGATGGAGCGATTCGCCTTTAGCAATACACACTATTCTTCGGGCAAATTTGATTTGACGGTACTGTTGAAGCTGACTGCTAATTTACTCATTTTATGCTTTTATATGTTTACTAGCAGCATACCCTTTCTTCGTAAGGGATGTACATTATAAAGAAACATAAAATTCACCGTCATGTTCACATTCTTATGGTATTCAAAATGACATTGTTATTCAAAATATTCTATTAAAATTTTTTAATTAATGTTCCTAATAAGAAGCTTAAAAGTCTCTGTTCTCGCTATGTAAACTTATCTTCACATTCAGATCTGAAGAATAAATTATCCTGGTCCCGTTTGTTAGCAATTTACAAAAAAATATGATATTGAATCAGTATATGCTAAAATGAGGGAGCTAAAATTTTATGGGAGTATATATATATCAGTACTACTTATGTATTTGTTGATTAGAAGATATATATTCATGCATTAGTAGAACATTACCTGTAGTACACTATATGAGTTTCAAAAATCTTTGCCAAAATAAAACAGATGTGTTAATAAATTGAACTAACAATAATACTCATATTTTTTATATCTGAAGGCCATAAATGATATATATAATCCAGTCAAAAATGCAATTTCGGTAAAATTTATTTTATATACATTTCTTTATTATTTAAATTAGATAAGATTTAATGAAAATCGTTTGCCACATAAACACTTTGGATTTAAATCCCTTCCAAAGTGATATGATATCATTTCCTTCAAATTAATTTGCGGAAAAAATATCGTCTGTGTAATGCTAAGACTATGGAAGGCTTAACTACGCGTGATATAATAATTGTGATCTAAGTATTTATAGTTTGTGCGTAAAGTCGTGTTCGGTATTTAATAAAGTGATTATCTATCAAATAAACTAATATTTATTTCACCGGTTTGCAAATGCTATTACTTTCTTTTGTGATCAACAGCAAAAACTATACTTGCCTCCTTGAAAGTGGTTCCCTCCCTGCGCCCAGACAGCCACGACCGCCCAGAAGGGGATGTGAAGCATGGAGAGGGCTGCCAGGCCCCAGCCAACCGCATCCGCCCAGTCCGGAAATTCGTATTTTCCATACGACAATGCTTCGTGCTCCACCAGGGAGTAGATGAAAATGAACTAGAAGAGAAGATTATGTTCAGGGTCAAAGTTACAAAACTTGACAGTGGGCCATGACTAATTTTTGGGACCTTGCACTTAACATTTTTCGTGGGATTTTATGACGTTATTGCTTTTTACAACGCAATAATTTATAGGTTTATCATGAAATATTAAATATATAAAATTGACGTCATGTATTGCATAAAGGTAACTATACAAGCTTTGGGGCAACGACAGTAAGGTCTACAAAGCAGGAGAGGCGGTGTATTTAGGAATCCATAAAATTTAACTAAAAGCAGTTTTTAAGATCAGGGAGGGGGTAAAACTAGGAGATTCGAAATTAAGTCTTGCAAGTGAACTAGTTTAATTTGTCACTTCACATGAACATGATAGTCCGTATGTTTCTGCTTGTTGGAACTGATGTATTTTAATTTTCAAAAATTCTTACCAAAGCTACGACCGTGCTCTCATTGTATATAACAGCAACTATGAACAAGTTTCGAAACTTTTATGTGCTGCTCAGTATCGAGGTCGGAATTGGTAACATCGACTATTCCATGCAGCAAAAGAAAATAGTCTATTGTGTATATGCAGGAATTGGCTATTTCTTTCATGCTGTTATATGCAATGGGAGCCTGATCTTGGCTTCGGAGAAGCCTTCTATAGGCGGGTTCTGTGAGTATGAATTTGTCCATTGCCTAATCGTATAGCTTAAGCTAAGTCGTTGTGGAATTTTATGTCGGGTGCATGGTAGATTCGAATTTGTCCATCTCCATAGAGCAGCCATTCCCAACCTTTTTATGTTTGGAGAGGTCTTTGAATTGTTTCTGAAAACCTTGGGGAACCTTTACTTGGCTGAAGCATATTAGGTTTAAATAAGGTAAATTACGAAATGGAAGTGTAAAAATGTATGGTTAATAAATAATAATTATCGCATTATTTTAGTTAAGTTTTTAATCCCAACCCTTAACAGAAATAAATTTAAAGGGAGAATATTAAACAATAAATAGTATAACGAAAAATTGATATTGTACGGTATTGTAATATTAATCTGCAAATTTAAAATCCCAGCCTTAGTAGTAGACGGCGGGATCGCTGATGTCGTTCATTACTACCGATTGTTACTTGCGGTGGCGAAAGCTTCTCATCTCGATAAAATAGTCTTCTCACAAACAAAACTCCCTCTATTTAAATAACTCTCAGCGAATATCTACGCAAGCTGAACTTTCAAAATGCTTCATTATTTTATGAATAAGTCATATGAAAACCTTACTAATTTAAAATATTTTATTTATTTAAAAAAAATGAAAAAAAGTGTGAAGGTTAATTCCCCCCCCTCCCCCAAGAGTTTTGCAAAATCTTGTAGAGGAACTCCTGAAGCGAGTTTTCAGAGATATTTTTCTCCTTGTGGGAAAGCAAAATGTCTAATATCTTGAGAATGATACGTCAAAAATCCTAAATAAAAATGCTCTTTTATTTGCAGTTCAAAGTACTGACAACTCATTAACCAATTAGATAAACATAATAATATTTTTATGTTTTTTCTTTTTTAAGATCAAAATCGCATATCTAGAGAAAAGCACATATCTGACATTTATTTTTTAATAAAAATTTGCATACTGAATGACTATTTCTACTGTAATTTTTAACCTAATTATTATTTAAATTAAAAAAAAATTGTTATCCGAGCTCTTTGTTCTGAGTTCCCCTCAAATCAATAAGCTTTAGGCAAAATAATTGCACCAATTTTCATTCTCTTTCAGTTTAGTCGCTTAACCTGCATACTATGTTAAGAATAAACTCAGGAAATAAACTTATACATTCATGGGTGCATGCAGGATTTTTTCCAGGAGGGTGCTAAAATTGATTTCGTTCAAAATTTTGAGATTACTATCAACCTTGAAATATGTGTTGCTACAAAGTAAATTTGAATAGATGGTATGAGCATCACATTCTAAAAATTAGTGTGTATAGCACTTTTGAAATTTAGTATGAACTAATTTTGAAGAATTAGTGTCGAAAACTCAAGTCATCACTCATCCGATTCGTCCTGAGACATGCGCAGCAGTTTGGGCGGTCGGTTAAGAATTAGTGTGTACCACTTTTAAAAATATTTCCTCTTTCCTAACAGAATTTTAACATTCCTGGAGACAGAACAAATAAACCTACAAATTGGACATTCATAAACATACCAAATGCAATAAGCCTAAGTTTTCCATTTAAATATAATTTTAAATTGTTTCTATTAATATATACGGGGGAGAAAAAACACGCATAATGTGGATTGAATGTTTTAATTCCAAAAAGCATTTCTCTTATTTTTTTTTTCTCATATTGACTTTTAATTAAATTCACAATTTTCCAAGTGGGTGATTTGGTACCCCCCTAAGTACTCCCATGCATACATTCGATTATACGCATAATTAAATTGGATGTGTGGTTTATGACTTTCCGACATATCATGAGGACTTTTACAGTAAATGTCGAACAAACAGTCAATGATGGATAAATAAGGGACAATGACCATTGTCTGTTACTCAGAGGCGCCCGTTGTTTACATGCTAATGAAAAAAATTACAGTGGTGATTCCTCTTAGTAACTAATACTCACGGAATTATGAATATTATCTGCAACCCAGAGGGTCCGCAAGTTTAGATTTCACACTGTATAAAAATTTAAGAAAGAAATGATGCGTTCCCTTTATATGTCGAAACTTTAACGGAGTAAACTAATTTTATCTTTATATTTACATTTAATGTATTATATTACTTTATATTACATTTTTTGCTCTTATCTTATCTGAAAGAAATGTTGTTACCTAAATGAGTGTCATTACACGATTCCAAATGCATGATTAGGTGTAGTGCTGCCATCTATTGAAAGTACTCTGAGTTAATTTACTTTGTTTCTTGTTCAATAGATGGCACAGCATATAATATACGGTTCAGAGTCTCTTTACCGTATAGCTATTATTTATTTATAGAGTCTCTACCATATAGATATAGATATTATTTATTTTATATAGAAATTATTTAACTTTGTCACATACAGAAACACTAAATTTGATTTGGACATGCTATTTAAACTAATTTATACCCTAAAAACAGAGCTACATAAACTAGAATAAAATAACCCACTGAATAAGAGGTTGTTTACAAAATAAGGTATACAAATTCATTCATGACAAAACAATTAAAATGAAATAAACATAAAAATTAAAGTGAATCACCATTGTTTAATCGAAAGAGAAGAATATTTAATCTGTCAATTCGTTAATATCTAAGATTCACGCATGTCTTAACAAAATTTGATTTCTGGAGTGTGAGTCTTCAACTTTCTCATACATTCATATCCCGTGATGTTTGATTCTACTAGTATCATAAACATTAACAGAATGAAAAATATGTATCTTTCTTAGACTTATTACCTAATTTACTCTTTTAAACTATTTCGTATTGATTCCTTAAAAAGGTATTTTCTCAATCTGGCAAATATGTATCGCCGTTGATTTATGCTTTTGTCTTAACTGTAGTAATGTAAACTATTTTATATCATTAACATCCATAGTTTTTCAAATTACACCATATATTGTATGCTATCATCAGCGATTTGAGAATTATCATTAGTTTTTATAGAAAAAAAAACTTAAGATTCCAGTTATCCGAATTCTATCTATGAGAATTACTAAAATGTCTATTTAATTTTCCTTTTTCACGTAATATATTTATATATAAAATTTTACAGCTGTAGTAATCGTTCTTGAGTTATCGTGTTCACATACACGCAGACAGACCATTGTTCATTTACACATTAAAATAACTTCGTCAGAAGAAGCATATAATGCAAAATTAATTGTATCGACTGGTTTCGAAGGCAATAACCAGCCTTCTTCTTCAGGACATATAAAAAGTGCAACCATCAGTCGTAAGTGAAATATTGGCGACTGATGCACGACCAGCCAACGTGACTGAAACAGGGAAAGGGTATTGCCAACGGCGAGAAAAGTAAAAGGATGTGATCAAACCCAAGGAGGCAGGAACAACAGATGGGACACAATGAGTGAACGGTAATATGATCTTAAAGGAAAGTAAATGTCCAAGACAGGATTCAAATCATTAGTACAGTTGATTATAAAAACCCAAACAACTAAAAAAGACTATATCAGCAAATAGAATGAAGAATACAACACAAAATTAATAGTATTGACCATACTATTAACTGCTGCCTACAACACAAAAATAAACCGGTTTCGAAGGCAATAAAGAGCTTTCTTCGACAGGGGACACAGGAGGCGCAACCTTGACTCCAGAGAGAAAGATCGGCGACTGATTCACGAACAGCAAATGTGACTGAAGTGGAGTTGCAAAAAACCCGGAAATTTCGTGGAATAAACCGGGAATTTGGGAAGCATTTGAGACTTTGATGGGACGAAACTATTTTACGCGTTTGTTATATGCTCTGCTTAATCTGGCATATTACGCAATTTAAATATTAAAGACTGATTGCTATTTAGATAAATTTACTAAATCTGTGGATTTTTGTTTATAGGTAAACTCTATTGGAAAATTTCTTTTAAAAATTTGAAATTACAATACTTAATTTAAAATCTTCAAATTTTATTAATCACACAATTATTTAAAAATTATTAGAACCCATTTAGATTTCTTATTATCGTTCAATATTAAATGAATAGGGATGAATTAGCCACTTCGTAATAAGTATTTTATCATTTCCAGTGTTTTTACTCTTAAAATATTTACTACAAATTAAATTGCTTTTTATTTTTGTAATTAATTTCAATTTTTACATATAATAAGAAAGTAAAATACTTTAAATGTTTTTCTTGGATCTAACAAATCCGTCTCAATTTTCCAGGCTTCAATTATTTACAATACCGAATGTAAAAAATAAATGTTAGTCTTGAGTCATACATATTTTTTTACAACGCAAAATGCAATGACTGAAAATTCCAGTACGAAAAACTAGCTTTATTCCGGGGAATAAATAATGTTTACTTTCCTTATACACATAATGTATAGGGAAAGTGTTGTGACGGGGTCGAAAATTCGATTTCGAGTTTTCGACGGGAGAGCACGTTTCAAGCATCTCTGATCACGAATCAAACATTTTTGAGGTGATGTCTGTGTGTGTGTGTGAATGTATGTGTGTTTGTCAGTGTGTCTGTGGAAACGATATCTCACGAATGAATGGAGCGATTTGAATGAAATTTGATACAAATGTCATAATCCGTGAATACTAGAAGCCTATTGTTCTTATACGCAATCGAATACTCAGAACTCCCTAAATTTTCAAGTTATATTTTGAAAAATTCATCCAAACATTAAAACCTCTAATAAAGTTACGCAAATAGACATTTCTTATGTAATTAACATAAATTTTAGAACTTCAGCATGACCTTTTCTCGAGATTTAAAAAATTATCAAAAAATTATATAAAATAAAAAAAAAATATTTTCTATTGAGAAACATGTTCACTTTTTATATGTAATGTCATGCGACAAATTTGGTGACATCATTCTTGTGGTCTAGCTCATTCATGAAGAAAGGTTCTTTGAGTAAAACTTTTGTATTTGAACGCCAATAGTCATTTATCTGCTATAAAAATAAATTATTTCTCCGTCCATAACGCTTGGCGAGATTTTAGCGACGAATTTGGTGGAATGTCGCCAACTTGAATACATTTTAAAATGTTACCAAATCAAGGAAAATCTCGCCAAATGGATAAAAATGACTCTAAATCAATGAAAATGACGACTCACTGACTAAAATTCAGTATCATGGAAAGAATATAAATATCTAGTATAAGAATAACCTGTTTTTTTACTGTAAAATTTGTAAATACATTGCATCTTATAAGGAAAGCCATGTGCTGCCCACATCAGATTTTTGCAATGTCAAGGAGCTACTCGATTACGCGATGCGACACCATTGCTCTGATGAAAATCCATTAATACTTGTGTCTGCCATCGTGTACACAGGAAATAGACCACAGGCATTTGACAGACATCATTTCAAAAGTTGTCAACGCATGTTCAGTAGGTCTTAAAACATATATTCGCATTAAAATCTCGAAATCGAAAATTTTCGCGAAAACTTTCTCAATGCAACGTATACGAATGTGAAAATATAGAAACTGTGGATCGATTAAAATTAATTGGGGCGTGGCTAAACTCGATTTTCTCATATCTAAATCCATTTTTAACACTTTACAACATAGTTGAAAAGTGTTTATGACTTTGTTGATTCTGTTTGTCTGCCTGCCCGTTCGCACAAATATCTGCCATAAAAATGATTTTATCAAAGGGAAATTTGAGTATGTTGTTGAGACGATCTGTGGGACACATGGGAATGTAAAAGAATAATATCACCCAATAAGTTTTGGATTGTATACACCCAATAAATTTTGCATTTATTCGGAAAAATGAATTACATTGAACCCTATGAGAACTAATTTTTCAAACGTTTTTTAAGTAAAGTTAAAATTCACAAATTGCTCCCAAAAGTTTAGAAAATGTTCATTTTATCCTATAAAATATATATATACATAAAAAAAATTCAGCAAAATATGTTCGGTAGTTTTTTAATTTAAAATTAAAGTAATAATGGCACCCATAAAAATGAAATACATTGAACCCTATGGGACCTAATTTTTTAAACATATTTTAGGCGAAGTTAATATTCACAAATTGCTCCAAAAATTTTAGAAAATATTTATTTTATCCTATAAAATATATAAAAAAAAATTCAGCAAAATGTATGAGGTAGTTTTTTAAATAAAAATTAAAGTAATAATGGCACCCATAAAATAGGGAGAAACCATGTGACCCACTTCAAATTGAAGTTTCAAGTTTTCAAGTAAGATAACTTATTGCAGTTCTGTGATAATTAAAAAAATATCACCTTTGAATGTATCGTATTTTAGAGATGTTTATTTAAAATTGCATTTGAGTAGGAATGTGTTTCATAATCAATGCTTTATGCATGATTGATTATTCTTATTAGTTACCTTTTCCCTTCAAATTCTACAAATACTTTTTGAAAATCAGTATGATGGATCAACTATTTTTTCCTTTTGTGCTTTTTAAAGCTAATCCAAGTTGTTGAAAGTTAATCATGAAAACAGAAACGCATTCCATAGACTCCTGTCTTCTGAAACTGGTTTCTTCTCATTGATCATGGTTTGGTTTCCACCCCCACCCCCCTTCCTTTGTTGAACACCCGCTGTCGCGGACTGCTCCCTTCCCGGGGAAGAACACTCCAGTTAACCAATCAGATGGGGTGGCTCCTTTTCTTTCATCAGGGAGTGGGGGGGGGGCAGACCTTACCCTTCTCCACGTTTTCAGATAAGCCTCTCAGTTGCTGTTTAGCACGCGGTGGTCGCATTTTTAAACTTTTTGTGCCAAAATGACGAGTAAAAAACGCAAAAATTTTTCTGTTGCTGAGAAAGCCGAAATTGTTAAACAATTTGATGAATTTCACGGAGCCAAATTAGCGTTCGCTCAATCGCAAGGAATTCCCGTGACAACCCTGCAATCCATACTACAGAAAAAATAATGCATTGAAAAAAGCATCGAGAAAGTGGGGGAAAAATTCCAAGAAAGGGAAATCATTGAAAAAATCGTCGTACGACGAGCTGGAAGGTATCTTAGTAAAGTGGTTGAAAGAAGCTCGTGCCGCGAATGTACCTATAAATGGCACGATAATAAGAGAAAAAGCTCTAGAAATCGCCGATAGGCTTGGTGTTTTAAAAGACTTCACAGCTTCAAATGGCTGGATTGACAGAATGAAAAAAAGATATAATCTTGTGTATAGATCGCTTTCGGGAGAATCATCAAGTGTAGATGAAGCTACAATAGAAGAATGGAAGAAAAATCTACCAAATTTGACCAAAGGATAGAAGCCAAAGGACGTATTCAATGCGGACGAGACCGGACTTTTCTTTAACCTCCTACCGGATAAAAGTTACGTTGCAAAAGGAGACTCCTGCCATGGAGGGAAGATGTCTAAATTGCGCCTTACGGTTTTACTGTGCTGTAATTCTGATGGAAGTGAGAAGCTGACGCATCTTGTTGTTGGAAAGTCACGCAAACAACGATGTTTCAAACACGTTAGAAGTTTTCCGACAAAGTACGAAACAAACAAAAAAGCGTGGATAACCCAAGCCCTTTTCGAAGACTTTTGCGCAAACTAAACAAACAAATGAAGTTGCAATATCGTAAAATAATTTTGTTCATTGATCAATGCACTTCACATCCGGATTTGCAGCTGTCTAATGTACGTGTCGTATTTTTTCTTGCAAATTGTACAAGCAAATTGCAGCATTGTGATCTCGGCATTATTCGATCTTTCAAGGTTTATTACAGAAAGCAACTTGTCCGGAAAGCTGTAGCTGAACTAGAAAATGGAAACCTAAATGACGCCTGCAAACTGAAGTTAAGTGTTCTAGAGGCTATGCATTTTATTTCTGCGTCGTGGAGAAACGTTACACAACAGTGCATTTCCCATTGTTTTGAAGAAAGCGGAATCGTAGCGTCTAATGAACCGGGAACAGACGACGAATCAGCTGTGGTGGACTCGGAGGAGGACAACGAAACACTTATCTATGACTTCGGCGATTACATCCCGGAAAACTTAGAAACATGCGAAGCTGAAAGAGCTCCTGCTCCATCCGTAGACGAACTTATGGACTTTTCGTCCGCCGATGAATATGAACAAGAACAACCGGAAGCACAACCCGTCCCTTCTTTCAGTATTCCATTGAAGAGCTTACAAATAGTGAAAGACTATACTCTTATAAAAACCAGGAAAACAACTTGCAAAGTATTTCAATCCTAGAAGATGCTGCATTCACTTTGAACTCAATGACTAAATAACAATGCACTATTACGGACTATTTTCAACCTAAACGCCAGGATTCGTAACTAAATGTGTTAAAATGATCTTAAAATGGTATGTATAATAATGTTCTTTTCGTAAAATATACATATTATACCTTTTGAAAGAGTCATCTTTACTACCTTTAGTTTTTCTATTTGATTTTTGCATTCTATGTATTTCCTGCATTTTACGTTTTCCCGCATTTTACATTTTTTTCACCCAGTCCCTTGAGAAACGTAAAATCGGGGATTCACTGTATTTATTTTTTTCATTTTGATATATTTATGGTGAGAAATAGCTTTAAGAATAATGCAACATATACGCTGCTCTGGGCAATAGTAGGATATAAGAAGTATTCGTGATTATTGAATGTTTGGGTTAACATTGTATTTGATAATTTTCAAGTGCACAGTAAAGAGATAAAATGTGAAAAAAGTTATCTAACATCTCTGTTTTCCATTTATGACTCTACGATGCAAGTAATTTGACAGAGCAATTCCTTTTAGATAAATGTTCTTTCTGTTTTCCATAATCTGCAGTTACTATACAGGGTGGACAAAAGTAAACTGACGGAGCTCAGAGTGTTCTGCAGCGCGATCTAATTGCGAAAATGCCGCCAAATTTTGTAGGAAGATTAAACAAGACGGGGGACGAAGGAGTTCGCGGATAAAAAATTAGTTTCAAAAGTCACCCCAAGGGGAATATGTGGCTCTTTGCAATAGAAAAGAGAATTTTAAAAATGCAGATAATTACTGAAAGAAAATTAGCTTTTATTTAGCACATTCAAATCAGGTTCAATATGGCCGCCGTTTTTGTGGACCACATATTGCATTCCGTGCACAGCATTCACAACAGCAGGAAGTAATATGTCTGCTGAAATCTACCGTACAGTCCGTTCAGTATTTATTCTGCATTTTTGTAAACTCTCTTTTCTATTACACAACGCCATATATTCCCCTTGCGGTGACTTTTGGAACTATTTTTTTTTTCGCGGACTCCTTCGTCCCTCGTTTTGTTTAACCTTCCTACAAAATTTGGCGCCATTCTCGCAATTAAATGGCGCTTCAGAACACTCAGAGTACTGTCACTTTAATTATGGCCACCCTGTATACATCATTTCAAAAGATCTGCAAAGCAATGAAAAGCCACCGAAAGACGGACCTTGACCCTGCTCGATGAATGTCGCCAACTTGACCACTTTTTCGATAAAGACAAAAATGTTTCTACATTGTTAAGAATGACGCCAAATGAGAAGTTATATTTAGAAATTCTTATTTTCGACATATGACGAGCATACCTTCTAGTATATAAGAAATACTCTTCTCTCCGTTTGTCAGTAACACTTGGTGATACATCTGGCGAACTTGGCGAATAATTTAACAAAGTATCGCCGACTTGGCGATGTTTCGCCACAGATTATTGACAATACTATCGTCAAAATTACAAAAATGATGCTAAATTAATAAAAATGACGAATTAATTATTAAAATATTTTAATGTATGGACTATATCGCTTGTTGAGGATGTTATCAATATTGATAATTATTTATTTAGAGTTGTATGAAATATAAGTTAATTGTATACTTTGAAATGATTTTACATGTTGTCATCTGAAAAATCGCCAAATGTACAATTTAACGATCGATCTACAATTCAACGATCACAGTTCCGTGGATCTTATACTTTATTTTTTGACTGTAAAATTATTTAATGTATTGCATTATAAAGTCATGTGCGGCAAACATCAGATTTTTTGTGTTTGTATTTGAAGCATTGGTAATATAACTCAAAAAGACAAGTATGTCCGTCATGAAAATTGATATGTGGATACATTATAAAAAATAATCGCGATAGTTTGAATTTGTTCCTTATGAATTGAATAGTTTCAACACAAAATAATCGAAATTCAAGATTTTTGTTGTACTATTTTTTATAGTAAGCAATAGTGTACCAGTTGAGTCTGAGCTGATAGGAAAATATATTCAATCGGAACCAAAATACAGTGGTGATGACTTCTCACTTAAGCGATTCTCAAAGGATTAAAAGTGGTATGGCTGAGAGTCCTAGAGGTGAGAGAGATCGTTCTATTTCACCAAATTAATTTTGATACATGCTTTATTTACTATTAATTGGACCTTATTAATAATACATATTCTGGATGAAATATATTTACTTTTAAATATGTATTAAAATAAAATTAATAAACTAAGCAAATGTTATAAATCAGGTGCATAAAAGCATTTTAAACAAGACAAGAAACAAATGAGAATTTGATTTAATGGTTAAACGAACATCTGACAAAGTGTACATTCACCATTTATCTGTTCGTTGTTCTTTAAATATTGATGAAAAATATACAGACCATCTGCGCTTCTTTTATTGCTGACACAAGTCATTGAGGAACTCATTAATAAATAAATAAAATAGATTTAAATTATCCTTTTCACTTTCGGGAATATCCTCTACGCGGGCTTCAAAACTTTTAAACCCGTACACGTTATCATACTTAATTGTGAACTCAAGAACATCACGTTCATTTTGCAAGCACCATCTCAAGAATAGCTCAACTTTCTCCCATTTACCTCCAGCGTAATTCAAAAAGTTTCTATGATCAGTGTCATTTACTGATTCATGAATCTGAGACATACAGTCAAGAGATAAAATAGTTTCTTTTTTGATTTCCCGTATCTCCTCAACGGATAAGCTGAGCCAAGTAAAAAATATTTCCGCATCTTGCCACTCATTATCGTTCATTAGGTTAAAGTGCGTACGTATTAAACGATCATGAGTACCGTCTGCACCTCCCATTTTAAATGACTTTTTAAAATTATTTATTTCATCTTCAGAGCTAAAACACCAAGTTAAAATCTTTTCTACTTCTTCAAATTTTCCACCGGTGAGGAGTAGCTTTCGCTTATTCCTTTCCGTATAATAATGTTTTATTTTAAAGCAATGCATCAATATTTCACAAGTATCTCCTCCTAATTCATGGGCCACATGTTTCTTATATTGCTTAATTTCTTCTTCAGAAGAAAGACTCCACTCGGTGAATTCATTTGCAAGATCTACATGATTTGCAGTTACTAATCTCAAGCATTTAACCATCCCTTGACGATAAAACATTAATGTTTTCTTGAATTCTGCTGCTGCTTCTTCTGTGGGAAAGCACCACTTGATCACTTTATCAATAGCTGTTAATTTGTTACCATATGAAATTTTCTTCAGACATGCATTTTTTCCATAGTCGGAGTAAATCATTTTTTCCTTAAATTTATTTATATCCACATCAGTTAATGCGCTCCACCTGATGAATGACTCAACTTCATGCCATTTTTCATCTATTATGAAACGAATACAGACATTATACGCTTCTTCTTTAAAGCAAAGTTCTTTTTTAATCTTCTGTACTTTCTCTTTTGAAATATAGCAATTTGATACAAATTCATCAAATAATCTCCATCTCTTTAATTGAATTAGCTCTAAGCATGTTACCGCTCCTTTGCTAGACGAAATAATATTCTCTTTCTCTTCTTTAGTTGCATTGTCTAATATCCATTCGATAATTATTTTATCTTGATAAGTATAGTTTTCTTGTGTAAATAAGTGATAAAGCAATATACTGCTCGCATTATGTATGTCATATGCGTAACCATTATGAAAAAGACAATCTGTAAAAACAAATCTTTTATACTGTTCGGGTATATAGTACAAAAATTCCCCCAAAAGTTCTTTATAGTCGTAAAACAATCCTTCAGCATACCCTGGATATTCTTTACAAGCCCCAATCTTATAAGTAAAGCTTTTTAGAAGTTCAACATAACTGCTGTGTGGTAAAAAGTCCCACATAAGTCTTGCAGTTTTCAAAAAGTAATCTTGGTACGGAAAGTCTAGAAATAATTCTAATACTCTAGAATATATAAAATCAGGATCCTCTTCGTTTTCTGTGAGGTCTTCTATTAAAAATGTTATCTGTGAATCCCGTCTCATTTTTGAAAATATGAAGCACAGCACTTCAGTATAATAATGTTTTGGCACCCATTGTTCAAGCCAATCACTTTCCCTATAATTCGCTGTCCAAAACACATCTTCAGAATCGGTGAACGTAATGGAATCGTCTATTCCTTCTATGCTATTATTAACTGCCTCTAGAGCAGCATAAATTAGAGCGCCTTCATCATTGATCAAATTTGTTTCCTCTAAGCAATGTTCCACTACATCTTTGCTTCCACTTTTTACAGCCATCTGAAGCCAAAACCAATCAGGATCTGTGTCTCCTCTTAGTTTATCTACCTCATCCTTAAGGTAATAAGACCAAAACTTTACAATATGTGGTTGTTGGATTATACTTGGGTAGTCAGGATTATAAAATTCTTCTTTTTCTTTCTCTGTCATTTGCTTGCTCAAAGCAGGAATATGTTGATTCATGCAATAAAGAAGAGCCAATTTATACTTCTGTTTAATTGTTAGACATTCGTCGATCAACATCGCTTCTGTTGTTTTTTTACGATTTACGGTACCGCGTGATGTGATAAATTCGCTGCTGTTAAAAAAGTTGAAGCTATAATTACATGAAAAACCGAGAGTTATTTCGTGATATTTTGCCCAAGCAAGTATACGCATTCCGATTAATAGGACAGCACCTATTATTTTTTCCCGCAGTTCTTTTGTTAGACACAATCTACCTAATATGATCCTCGCCTTTTTTTCTACTATTTCAGCCCATTGTATCTTTCGTTGTTCCTTAGAGCCTGTCTTATTTTCATCATATTCCGAATTGAATACACAAAGAATTTCTTTCTTCAACTGATGGTTATTGCATATTTCAACAGCGATTTTTACTGCTGCAAAATTCTCCAGTGGCACCATATTGCTCTTTGAAATATCAAGTAAATGAACTCTTCAAAATAATTTTAACGCCGGGGTAGATGATTACATATATGAATTATATGCTGTATATATGACTTCAAATATTATGAAAATCCTAAATCTTTGTTCTTCTGTAACAACTGAAAATAAAAATATAATTGTATATTATATATAACATTACTTAATTTTGACGACATCTTAATGTTAAATTATTTATTAACAAAAATACACTACTTTTTTTAACAGTCAAAATGAAATTAGTTCAGGAAAAAAATAATCTCAATAACTTAAGACATACGGAGGAAACTGAAAAATTTGTATTCTTCTTAACAAATGTTCACAATATTATAAGAAGTGAGAATGATACCACATTTAGAAGCATATCGGCTGTTGTATTAAATTATTGATTAACTATCTGATCAAAGATTCCACCCATTTGATGTGAATAACATACATGATTGGGGGTGGCAAAAATCTAAGCTTAACGAAAAATGTAAGTCCATTTGGATGATTATACCTCTGAAACTAATGGATAAAAATGTAAATATTTTTGCCTGTTTTGTCAAAATCATCATCCGGATCATGAATATATAAAAATAAATGTAATGTTTTAATGTTTCGAACATTTTAACCGAAAGAAAATATACGTAAAAAATTATCTGTCCGAGAGAAGATTTTCATTTTCCTAACTTTCTCGCGAAATATCCATCGGAACTAAAAATAATACATTGACATAGTAAACAACAAAAATTTTGCGTTTGCATGTGTAATGCTTATTTCAAAAATTAAAAATGCTTGCAATGATCAGAATGTACTCAAGATATGTATTCAAGAGCGTATTCATGTACCACCATATAATTTTATAAATTAACTTGAATGTAAAATCTCGTCAGATATACTGTATGAATAGTTATCGAGTAATTTGAAACGCTTTGAAAGCCAACGAAACAAATGAGTTTGAAAAAAATCGAATACACTTATTGAAGTTTAAAGGAGTTTTATTTTCTAAAATCTAATTCACGTAAAACCAATACGGCTCCATCGGAATAGAACCACCGCTGAATATATTTTTCTGAATTTAACAGAAGTTAGAATTAACTTACTTCATTATGCAGTGTCATGAGAGTTGTTCGGCTCAATTGGATTGGAGACGCGGTTGATTTCTTTTATTATTTTTTTTTGACGTAGAATGCATCGTTTTCGCATTGGTATGGGGCCATTTCGTCTTATCGAATTTGACGGAAAAGTTGAGGTTTTGAAAGTTGTAGCTCGTAGTGTAATAATCGAAGCGAGATGACAGTGATATAAAGTGTTAGTATAAAGACGTACGTGTGTTATTGAGGATAAGTCATTGATGTGACACTCTCAAGAGTCGAGATACGATAAAAATTACCACGTTAGTAGATAAGAAATGAGGTTTGAACATCAGCAGGCGCAGCTGCTCAGCAGATGTTTGTTAGACAGTTTGTTAGCTGCTCAACAGCTGCTCCTGCCGATGAACTTTTCAAAAAACCAACAAATATCAATTTTAGTAAAAATTATTCTATTAAAATCCTGCTTAATTCTACTTTCGCTACAATACGCGGATGATGTGTATTACACAGATCGTCTCAATCTGTGTATTCACCCGTTTTAAAATTTTTAAACATGTCGCTTACCTAAAAACCTAACGTATCAACCTTAAAATAATATTCTAATTCCCCATTTTACCAATAGGTGTTAGTAATTATTCCACCCTATACCTGCAGTATGTATTTCTATCCCCTTAAATGTTAGTAGACATCCTTATTTATCTAAAACAAATTATCAAATTTCCCTTAAAAATTTGCTGTACGTCCTTCAGTATGCGTTTCTATACCCCTTAAAAGTTAGTAGAAGTCCCTATGTAGGTAAAACATTCTTAAAGTCCCCACTAAAAATTTATTGTATGCGTTTCTATCCCATTAAAAATTAACCGCAGTTCGCCATTTTACTGTTATATATCGAGCATATGTATCACACATAGCACATTAAAAGTTTCCAAACACCCACATTTACTTAAAAATTTGAAGTTCGGTCTTGTGTATCATAGATACTACCTTATCATATTTTTATATCTCTTTACATGCTCCTAAATACTCTAATTACTTAAAAAATTCAGAGTCTTCTCCTAAAAATACTCCCTTAGATCCGCATTCTACCGGTGGGTGTTGGTTATATGTGTTGTATATAATCCCTCACTAAGCATTTCTCAATTTTTGCAGTTAGTAGAAATCTCATTTACATGAAAATTCGAGTTTTAACCTTAAAAACTCTGCTTGTTCTCCATTTCGAAGCTATGTATTGATTACAAGTGTCACGCCTGCAGACTCAGTATGCGTTTCCAACCCTTTAAATCATTACATTTAGCTAAGGAATTTAAATTCCTCAACGTAAAAATATTCATCTAATTCGGCACTTTATAGTTAGGTGTCGACAATGGATTTGCTTCATACTCCCTCTGCAGCTGATATCGCCTTATAAAGTGTTAGTACATATTACATTCAGCTAAAATCTTCCTATTCATTCAGTTAAAACCAGCCCAAGTCTCATTCTTAAATATCTAGACGAGTTTCCTGTTTAATTGCTATGTACTGATTATCCATACGTTAAATAATCCTAAACATATGTAGTATCATGCGATAAATTTGGTGACATCATTCTCGTGGATCTAGTCGCCAATTTAGCGACATTTTTAAATGTTGCAAAATTAATGAAAATATCGCCAAATGGATAAAAATGGTTCTGGAATCAAAGAAAATTACGACTTATTCAAGAAAATTTAATATCTGGGAAAGAATATAAGTATTTACTATAAGAATAACATTTTCTTAACTGTAAAAGTAGTAAATTCATTGCATAAACGATTGAGTTCGACAGCTTTGATAGTGCATTTATGGAAATTTGTTATTTATTATAAGAATTTCAGTGTATTTAAAAATATATATGGACAGCATCCCAGAATAAATTAAAAACTAAGTTATTTAAAAATCAACACGCTAGTATACTTTTTAGGCTGAAAATATTATATAATATTTCAGTCTTTTGGGTATGTTAGCTTGTACTTTTTGGTGTATAATGATTTACAGTGATGCAATGCGTCAATTTCTTACTTAGTTTACAATTACATGAATTGAATATATATCTATGATTATTTATTTAAATTTACTTAAACGAATTAATATGTTACAGATAAAAGTATTTTTATATCCTGATCACGTTTATAGTTTATAAAATTATTAAAAATCAGAGTTCCGTAATGTTTTTTTGGCCGCATTAACATAAAATTGCCAATCAAGCGATAGTTACCAAATCTAGCAGTCGAGCCTTTATTACATCATAGCTGCGAAGGTTGGCTCCACAAGCGCTAGTGTCTATGCGAAATCCCATGTTAACGATATTGCCATTAGTTCCTATGGGAGTGAACCTTCTGAATTATTCTGTATGCATGAGTACTGTTTAAAAT
Source organism: Amaurobius ferox (assembly GCA_951213105.1). Classification (NCBI taxonomy): domain Eukaryota; kingdom Metazoa; phylum Arthropoda; class Arachnida; order Araneae; family Amaurobiidae; genus Amaurobius; species Amaurobius ferox. The sequence goes on from OX578147.1 coordinate 10,184,615, forward strand.
TTGTGTTGAATTGTCATGGAAGGGATTTTCGCATGGGAATGTATTCTAGCAACCTCAAAAGTTACCGCTTTGGCGAAGATTGGTGGCATTAGGAATCACAGCAAATTGTCTTTAGAATAAACTGAGATGTGTTCTTCATGCATATACAGAAATAGTGTAAACGCAAGTAATTTGAAGCAAGTTGTTTTTATCTTAACATCGCATTGGTCAGTGTCCTTTGTAGTCTTAAGACAGTTTAAATGCCCTTCTGAGGAGTAATATTTTCAGTTACTTAGGCGTTTCGGTACCCATCTGTTGTCTGGGTAAAGGGATACTATTATTACTTATAGTATTTCGGTGTAAATGTTAGGAATCACAGCTAATTAATTATATACTAGAATAAATAGTTGGGTGTAAGAAAAGACAAAACAAACAGTAACTAATAAATAGTAGCGAATAGATGGTATTAGTTAGCAGTGATTAATTACTGTTAACTTTCTAACCCCCCTCCCCCAATATTCACAAATAAGTTCTGAAATTTTTAGCAAAAATTTCCATTTAATTTAAACTAATTATTTTAAGTTTCACTCTACCATTTAATTATTCGGTATAAGGTAGAACTGTTTAACTTTTTAATTTTACCGACTAATTTGCTGGATTTTTAAAGCATGATATCTGAGTAACAACCTGATTTGTATGAAGATCGGGAAAGATTTTTAATTAGTGGTAAAGATTATTATTGTAAGAAATTTTTTATGGATTTGTAGGTAAAAATGTGTTTGCTGTCTCTAAGGATCGGACATTTGTGATTTTGCTTTATGCGGGGGGGGGGGGGGGGAGGATTGGTGCATACAAATGTATTTCATGAGGAACTAAGCTTGTTTATGTACCTCTGTCAAACCCTTGTTTCATGTTTTTCTGTCAGTTTAAAGCATTTTTTTTATGTTTTTGAATCATTATTTTGCATATTTTGGTATTTTTAATTAAAAAGGGCATGTTTAGATGAATTGCTCAAAAGGCACAGAATAGGCAATTATTAACATTGTATTCCTTCTTTATTCTTTATTGGTCATTAGTTGGTTAATAAAGAATTCCAGGTGACATAACAGTAATGGACAAATTGAATGTTTTTCAGATATTTTTCATTTTGTTTCATGCAAATATTTTTCTTTTTTTAATTAGTTTTACTAGGACATATAAATGTGAAACCTTTAGTTCATATTTTTCGATAATAGAGCATTTTTGGATCAAATGTGTTTTTATACAGCATTTTCAAGCAATTTTTCAGTCATAAAAATCCTAACTTTAATTATTTGATATGAATATGCCATATATGCTTATGGAAATCAGTGATAATCATAACTACAGAAGTAGTAATCATTACCAACATATACTCCTAACGGAGAAAAGAGTATTTCTTATTTAGTGTAAGGTTGTATCTTATATACTATGATTCTTATAAGTAGTGTGAACATGAGAGAGCTGGCGCAGACCCATAAACACCCCCATAAAATCCCCACCCACTTTTAGAATGTAATGGCTCTATATCACCCATAAAAAAACCCACCCACTTTTAAAAACAATGGTGTGAAACCTCCCATTAAATCCACACCCACTTTTAGAACGTAATGGTCCTATTTCACACCATTAAAATATCCACCCACTTTTAAAAACAATGGTGTGAAACCTCCCATAAAAACCGGACCCACTTTTAGAACGTAATGGCTCAATATCACCCACACAAATTCGACTATACAATGGCTCTCAGACCTCCATTGAATCCCACCCACTTTTAGAAATGTAATGGCTGTATTTTACCATTAAAATTACCACCCACTCTTAAAAATAATGGCTCACAAAACCCCATAAAACCCGAACCCACTTTTAGAATACAAAGGTTATTTCTTATCCATAAAAATCTACAACCCCTCTTAAAACGATGGTATCGAAACCCCATTAAAACTACACCCCTTCTAGAAAAGTGATGGCTCTATTTCAACCATACAAATTAAACAAATCAATGGTATCAAAATCATCCATTAGCAAGGTTCTAGCGCAAGCACCTCCCGAGAAAGTGATGGCTCTATTTCGACCACACCAATTTTCCGGAGCGAGCAAGCGAAAAGTCGTTGGGAGGGAAGGGTACCCCCTTCGGCGCCGCGGACGGCCACCCCCTAAGCATTGCACCGACATGGGTTCGTTGTTTTGCAACCATCATCTGCCAAAAGTATGCATACATTCCGAACAAGCGAAAAGTCGTTGGGAGGGAAGGGTACCCCCTTCGGCGAGCACCCCCTTTTAGAATCTGCGGGTCCGTTAAAAAATGATACCCCAACAACATTTTAAGCACTTAAAGAAAAGAATTCTAATGTTGAGAAAGAACAAAAACCATGGAACTGTTGAACAAACTAAACGCACTTAGTACATTGGAAGGAAGTTTCAAGAAGATGAATGAGCTCAATATCGACGTAAAATACCCTGTCATGGAAATTAAACAGGTCAAAACCAAATATGGTGACAAACTAGTAGTGGAGTTAGAAGACGGCACAAAAATGTATCTGCCGAAACGATGCGACGAAAATGCGTCCGACTATATGAAGCTTAATGAGATTAAACCTCTATTCTTTGTATATTTGGGAACTAAAGATGTCGGGAAAGCACTACCAGCGCAAATGTTTAAATTTGAACAATAAATTTTCTTTTAATGGTATCATAACCATTAAAAAATATACACCGATTTTCAGGCGGCAACTTTTACGAGATAAAAGTCAATGGCCCTGTCAACAAACAGCTCGAAAAGGAGTGCGAGGCTGCACGGGACCCACTGGATCTTCAGCCAGCACACTGTCAAGAATGGATGAGTAACCCCACTGTCAATCCTCGAACTGGCCGGACGATAAAGAAGAACGGCCCTGTGTACAAGCAGCTGCAAAAAGAGTGTGAGGATGCCCTTGCGGCCGTGCCGCGGCCACAATTGGCAAGAAGACCATCATATTGTAACGAGTGGCTCAAAGATCCCATGGACCCCGAGCCAGTTGCCCCTGTTGTCTGTGCCCCGGTGTACACAGAGAATCAGTTGAAGAAGATGAAAAAAGATGCCTTGAAGACACTCGCCCTGCAGCTCCAAATCAACCCGGGAAATCAGAACAAACCAGTTATCATACAGCTGATCCTCGATAAACAGAACATCAGACAACCCAGCATCAAACAACCCAGTCCCACTCCCTGTCTTATTAAATCGCGGTCCGGATCACTAACTCCATGTCTTGTTGACCCCTCGCCTAGGCCAAGATCGAGAACTTACTTTAATGACTCCACCATAACTCCTAAAAATTTTTGCAAAATGCCCCCCGGTAGGCTCAGAGTATATTCAATCTCAAATTCGACCCACCAAGGGGCCCTTCTTGATGAGCCGAATTCAAGACCAAATACACTCTGAGCCTACCGCCACTGAGGCTTACAAACAACATATAAGGACAACACTGTAAGACTTTGACGCCTAGCGTCGGGCCCGCCCACCACTTTTTTATCGATGAGTGCTTGCTTTATTGGAACAACGACTAAAGCAAGCTGACATGTCATTTTTGGCTCGGTATAGTTCAATAAACCATCAACCCGGATTGATTAACAACCTGGGAGAGGTCGGGATTTGAACCTGGGACCTAGATGTTAATAGGTCTGCGCGCTAACCGTTTGCCATGGGTACCCATCTAAATATACACATACCTTTAATTTAACCATTACACCACAGACGAAAATCTTCAAAAATAGCACTTTAAACAAGTTATTTCCCTCTTATAATGTAATAATTCTTCAAAATATCTATCACTATAGCTTATCTGATTAAAAAATATAGAATAAAACGCTTAAAATTAATCGCGAAAAATAAATACTATTCCTATCCATATAGTGCTGCCATCTCCCTTTGATTCTCGTAATCTCCGCTTATTTCTACCTCTGAGAGAACTCTTCTTTAAAGAGGAAGAGATGTTAGTCAAGGTCAGCGCTCGCTACAGACGTTATGAAAGCAGGAAGTAGAAAACAAGGTCGAAACTCTCCAAGCGGAAAATAATACTGCTTCGTATTTTATCTGAGTTAAAGAAAACAAAGATATATATAAATGAATGAAATTGAGTCTGAGATATTTCGCTATAGAATTCTTTATCAGTATGTTCAATTAGATGTTTATAGCGATGACATTTCAGAAGTGAAAAAATCTTTAAAAAAGTTGCATGATCAGTTTGAAAAAATTGTCAAACTTATAAAAGAATATAATGATCGAAGACTCGAAGGAAATGTTGGAACTAATAAGAATGTTAGGTCTGGACAATAAAGTTACCTCAGACGGAGACTTGAAAACTCATGAATGTGAACACAAATATGTAATTCAAAATGATGATGGCTGGTACATTTGCCAAGCATGTCACGAAGAGCTGAGGTATAATCCAAATATACCCCCTATCAATAATCTCGATATGTATTTAAACATGCAGAAACAACAGAGGCGAAAACATCGAATGAAAAATCTGGCTAAATGGTTAGGTTTGCATAACCTACCCTTTGAAGAAGAAGAGCTTTTGAACGACTTTTCTTCTTATATCCATAAATATGAGGAGATGTACCCAGAGCGAAAAAACATAATCAGCAAAGACTATATCTTATACCATATGTTACGGAAAAGAGGTTACGACATCTATATTTCACGCCTTCTAGTTAAGTTACCTAAACTCAAAAAGACGCTTATTCAGAATGAAGAAATCTGCAGAACCATCTTCGAAGCATTAAATTGGAGTTTTTACCCTATAAATTAAAAAAACGGCTGATACGTCTGAACAACATGTCACGAAGAGCTGAGGTATGACCCCGATAAGTGATTATAATTTTTAATAGCCGAATAAGCTATTAAAAATTAATCAACTAAATCTTTTTTATCAATCCAGCTAGTCTCAGGATAACCTAACCATTTAACTAGATATTTGTCCCCTTTCTTTTTGATGATTTTTTCAATCTTATACACATTGTCTTTCTTATCATATTTTACTAATTCATATTCATAAAAAGTGCCTTTAACCTCATCATTATTTAAATCCTGAACTCTATAAGTGATTGGGTCGGTTTCTAATACTTCAGAAATGACAAATATTTCATCTGTAAAAGTTGCTTGATAACCCCTTCTGAAGGTAGACTTATATATAGATATTCTTACTTTATCGCCTACCTGGTATTTATGTTTACGTATGACCTTTTCTTTAAACAAATTGCGGTAGACTTCACTACTGTTTTCTTCTAGACTGGCTTCAACAGGAGTCATTTTTATACTTCTGTGGTATGAGTTGTTGTAATTCTTCACTAATTGACCCAATACATCTATGTATCTTTCAGTGTTATTTGCACACAAGTAGAGCTTTATTTTATTACCAAGAGTGAGATTAAATCTTTCAACCATAGCAGCTTTTATTTCAACATTTTCTGTTGTGAACCATTGGATATTATTTTCTTTGAATAATTTTTGAGTTGTTTTTCCGACGAATTCTAAACCCTTATCTGTTTGAACCCTTTCAGGTATTCTTTCTTTGAAGATCTTTTTAAATGCTTGAGTTACTTCTTCTGCTGATTTATCCTTTAGAGGAACAGCCCATGCATATTTACTGAAACAGTCAACAGCTGTTAATATGTACTTGATACCATCATTAAACTTACTTCTCGCAAATTTATAGACAAACAGTAAATCAGCTTGCCATTGGTCGTCGATATGTGACACGTAAATTCTCCTTCTTTTGAACTTACGGATAAGTGGTTTATGCTTTGTGTATACATCCTGTCGGTGTAAAAAATCCGAGACTTCTTTTCGACTTAAACCAGTTTTTCTGCTCAGTACATTTATGCCACAAAATCCTGTTTCGGGATCGTAATAAACCTTTTCGGGGCAACCCTTCTCAGTTACCCCTTCAGCGGTAAAAAACGGCACTTCTTAGAACCACAACCCACACAAATACCTTTCAACATTGGTCTAGCGTTTTTAGAGGTGACATGCTGTTCATCTTTAGTGTCGGTGTGTGTTTTACATTTGAGACAATATATTTTTGAGCCCATTCCAAATGTCTTCTTTGCTTTGATAATAGGCTTCACAACAGCTCTATCTAGCCTTTCACGAAAACTTGGATTGGGAATGTCGTCCAATTCTTTAATCATGTTTGAGTCACACACTTTGTTTCTGGTTTCGGTATCTTTGTTTTTAATGTAGCACACGTCATGTTTATAGGCACTATCATCAACCCTATTAATAGGCTTACTCCATTCTTTGTATGTTAAATCGGGGTTCAGTCTAGTTTTTCCTCTGAGCAGTTGAGTTCCTGGTCCTGTAAATTGATGCCCTGGCAGATGCATTTCAAACGGTAAATTATTAATTGCTGCGTTAACAACACCTTTTCCTTTCTTGCAAGTCTTTTTACCACACATTTATTTATATATAAAAAATTATTTACTCACAAATTGATATCCATTCAGCAGGGTTTGTTTCATATATTTTTCTCTGGGTAAGTAGACTAAATTATTGATGAAATCCTCCTCTCGCTTATACACTTCCTCTTCTGATAGGGTATTCGATTTGTATGAATTGAGCAGCTGTTTGTAAAACTTGTAAGACTGTTTGTACTCTTCTTTCCTTTCCGCGATATTCAAAGCTTTATCAATAACTTCAACAATACCGACGCTTAAGCTCAGAGCAGCTAAGGGAACAAGTACAAAAGCTGATAAACCCAATGAACTTAAAACGAACTTGATAACGGTCATAGTGACACTAATTTTATGGTAGTGGTGGTAGCTCTTTCTATATACGTAAATTTTCTTTTGCAAGTATTCTTCCATCTTTATTTATAGGGGTGAAATATTTCTTCCGATATCTCAGAGCCGGATTAACTAAATCAAGCATAAAGAAATCATACGGCTGTTGCATGCACTTTTTATATAATCTACTGAATTCTTCTTTTGTCAAACTACCATCTATCTCTCTTATGATCTGTTGAATCTCCCTCGGTTGAATATTAAAAAATATCAAGTAATTACAGTTTCTTCTGATAACAATGGGTGTTCTATAATAAGATTGAGAAAGATAAATGATTGAGGCGTTTTTCTTCCGACCTCTGATGAAAAAATCTTCTATGCTCCTCTGGTCCTTGTCAGTCATGCAGTCATCAAAGACAACAACATTTTTACAAGATGGGTCCAGGTCATCCACTTTTATAAATTCTTTTGTATCAGAGGAGAATAAAGTTCCTTTCTTGCCGAATCTTTCATATAACTCTAGGATAATTTTCTTCTTCTTTTTGGGGTACTTTATCGAGTCAATATCCACGCCCTCAAACATTGTGTACTTTTCTTTCAGTTTACCGTACTTGGGTTCGTACATATCTTTTGCACAAACGAACAAATTATCAAATTCGAGATAGTCGTATATAAAATTCAACAATAAGTTCGTTTTACCAGTACCTGAAGCTCCAGCGATTAGAAGTCTGAAAGGGTGTTTAGGTAATAAATAATGTTGATTTGCATCGACAAGTTCTTCTGCTTCTGTATAATTTTTAATTTGAATCATCTTTATTTAATGTTAAAAATTTGCTTCAGTAAAAATTTAATTTGCTTAAGTAAAAATTTTTTTGCATAATAATAAAGATGAATGCTATACAAAAAGAACGAAATAAGAAATTAAGAAAGGAAGTTGAATATGAACTTAAAGTTTATAAGCTTCAGGCTGAAATTAGAAAAAACAACGAACAACAACTTGAGCAAAAATTAGGTATCCAGAAAGCACTATCGGACTTTCACAAGCCTGTAACTGAAAAGCTACAAGAACAAGAAATTAATCGAAAGGAGAATATTCAGGCTATAAAAGATGCTGTTGATCACATTCCTCTAGCTATTGAACCGCCTTTAGAAGTCTATGATTTTGATAAAAAATTGGATGTAGAGTTTTTAGAGAAAAATAACTTTCCAAGACCCTCAAAATTGTACCATGAGACCAAGGAAACTTTGCAAGAAATTATGAGTAAAGTAAATGATACTTACCTAAAAATGTCTCGTCAAAAAGGAAACATTATGAGTCAGATGTCTCGAATGACTAAAAAGGATGAAGAAAGAGAAGATCGCTTATTAGCTAAGGCTGATTATTTGAGAGATCATATGACTACGTTAGGAGATTATCGGGATCGACTCAGAGACTTGCAAAGAAAAGGAATTTATATCGGTAAAGGAGTAGAAGACAAAATGGAAATTTTAGCCCGATTGACTGATAAGATATGTAAAGGGTCCAAAAGTAAAAAGTTACACAATCAAGTCGTCGATTTATTGGATGCATTGTTGAGAGAAGGAACTATGACCAACGAGCAAGTAAAACAATACTACAAAAATTTTTCATTAAATAAATGAGTAATTACATAAAAACTAAAATACATTTAAGCGATCATCAGATTGCTAAGCTAAAATCTGCATACCAGAAAGGAGAAGAAGTATCTCTACAAATAGATAAGACAAAAGCCCCCAACAAAGATATACATTTAACTCGAACACAGATAGCTCAAATTGGGAAGGGGAAGCGTATCACTATCAGTAAGACGCAGCTCCAGAAAACGGGTGGTTTTCTACCTTTTCTATTACCTGCGTTAATTGCTGGGGCCAAGGCTTTAGCACTAGGTGCTGCAAGTGGGGCGGCTGGATATGGAGCAAAGAAAGCTTTGGAAAAAATTTCAGGATCTGGATGTGTAAAAAAAAGACCCATTGGAAAGGGCGTCTATCAAAACTGGGAATATCAGACGAAGTAATTAAACAAAATATGAAACATGAACAGGGGTTTAGGGGCGTCTTTACTTCCGATCTGTTGCCTAAAAAGATGAGTCGGTTTGAAAACGGTATTATTAATCTGGACATTGTCACAGGACCTGGTACGCACTGGGTCTGCTACTATAACGATCCTAAAAATAACTTTGTTGAGTATTTTGATCCTTTTGGAGAACACGTATACAAAATTCATCCTAACATTAAGAAGTATCTACTGACTTCTGGAAAGAAAAATATCGGGTGTAACTCGAGCTTTCTACAGCACCCTGCTTCCGTCAAATGCGGCTACTTTTGTATGAAGTACATTCGTGAAAGAAACAAGGGTAAGCCAGTTGTAGATGTGCTATATTCTTTTACCCAAGAACCCAGCGACTTCAATGAAAAAAATGTTCTCTATAAATAAAATGGTTCTATTGATATTAGATTCTAAAAACGCGGAAAAATCAGAAGATTTTACGATTGAATACACTAGACCTTTCACCTTTAAACAGATTGCCCTTCAGTCCTTTTCGATGTACGTTTCATGGGACAATATCAAAGATGAGGAATTATCATACTTTGATGGTCAGCAGTGGTTAAATTTGACGATACCAGATGGAAATTACACTATCAAGGGGCTGAATCGTTACATGATTAATTTTTTTGGAAGCGATCCGCCGATACAATTCGGTATAGTGGAGGAACGACAACGAATAGCCATTAAGTTAAAAGACGGGTATAAGATCGATTTAACGAAAACCAAAAACCTGCATAAACTTATAGGTTTCGAGCCTAAAATCCACGAAGAGCTTGAACAAGTAGGAAAGTACATTGCTGACTTATCTGGGGGAAACGATAACATTTATATACATTGCGATGTCGCAGAGGGGGCGTATATCAACGGTTTCAACTCTACAAACGTCATCTATTCATTTACAAACAGTAATCGTCCAGGTAGTCAGATTATAAAATCATTTGACAAACCTCTGTTTTACCCTGTTCGAATGGATAGTGTTTACCGAATCAGAATGCAAGTAACCAATCATAGAGGTGATTTAATTCCGCTCAATAAGCAAGAAGTACAATACAATTTTATCGCCCTATAATAAAGAAATGAATAAACACAGACTTCAAAGAAAGAGTAAGAAGATACAAGGAAGAGGGTTCTTTTCCGACGTCCTGCAGGAGGCCGAATTAGAAGGTAAGTATGTGCAGGATAAAATAAAGGAGATATTATCAAAGCAGAAAAAACATGGAGCTGGACTAAAGTTTATCTAAATTCGATTTAATAGCCATATAGCTATTAAATTGAGGAGAAGAAAAAAAATTTATTTCATAATAAATGAATAAAATATTTGAATTAAACAGCACCAATTATTATTACGATGATGTCATCGAAAGTTTCGAATATAGAGAGGTAAGGCATGAAAATAGTGATAATTCTATGGAAAATGCCTCTTACCATTTCTTTATTCAAGACACCAACGCCAACATTTTATACTCTAACGGTTATTTACAGCAAAAATTGAAAATTGTTAACAATGATGGTACTGCCATAGTGAATGATAATGTAGCTCTCGTGAATGGAGGTGGTTTGATCAATGCTAACAGGTTTACATTAGGAACCACTGAAATAGAATCCAACATTAATTATACCGCTCTTATGCGACAAGTGTTGGGCTTAATACATTTTACGCCTGACTATTCTTCTGCCGAAGCTACAAATATGCTGTTCTACACTGATACGTCGGACACAGCTGATAGAGAACGCTTGAAATATGATGGCACGTTAGTAGATACCACAAAGATTACTGAGTTTTTCGAAAAATTCAGAATTAATGAGAACCATAACCAGGGATTTACAGAAAGAAGCGAATTCACTAAAAATAGCAAGGTTGTAACTATATGGATCCCACTAAAGTACGTGTTTGATTTCTTCCGTGAATATAAAAAAGTAATCACGGGGTTCCAAGTCAAATTTGAGTTCCAGAGAAATCACAGTCTAAATATGCTGTACACCAACGAGCAACATAAGATCTATAAAGTCGTTGTAGAAGATTTATCACTCTGGCTACCTTACGTACGATTTAAAAATGCGGCGGCTTCAATATTTAACGAATTAAAGTTATCGAATAAGGATGTAGAAATAAACTGGAACCAACACAGCATAGTAAAGTCTAATATTTTCTATAAAAACGCTAGCGGCTCTTATACCATAAAAGCTACTTCTGATGAAGTCTTATCTTTGTACGTAATTCCTCAGTACACTGAAAGATACGAAAATTCGAAGCACAATAACATGCTGTTTGATAACTTAGATATGACGGAATGTTGGTTAATGATCAACAATGTAAAAGTGCCAACTGTCAGTTACATGATGGATTTTGAGAAAAGTGATTATAATCGATTATACACAGCCTTTTTGGAATCTGGACTCAACACCATCACGTCTGAAACAGGTTGTATGGTCAATTATTCGAATTTTGGTAAGTTGTATCCAATCATCTGCTTTAATCTCTCTCATCATCAAAACTATACCGATACGAATAACTTAATGATTGAGTTTAACTGGAGGTTAAGGAACGCTGCCCCCAAAGATTATGTTTTTTACTTCATCTTAAAAGAGCACAAGAAATGCCTCTTAAATATTAACAATCAAAATATTACCATGATCAAGACTTTGAAATTATAAAATCTCGCCAAGCATTATGGATCTCCTCCATCTCCGTCAATAATTTTTGGATAGAAGGGGGACAGAACTCAATCCTGTTTCTTCCGATGTATCCATCCGCTGATCTTGTCAACTCTAGCTCAATCAGGATCCAAATTTTTACTGCAAACGAGATATTATTGTATAGAATACGAGACAGGACCTAACGAAGACGAATTTTGGAAGGTCTTTCGACGAATATGGTGAGGGCACATACCCCCCCCCCATGAAGTTGAGACAGCTTATGAAAGTCGTTTGAAGACGTATGACATCCAGAACGGTTCATGCACCTCTACGAAACCTTTTCAATATATCAGGCTGACAGTGATAGCGATAGCGATCGACCGACAACGATGACATGCCCTTCCATAATTTAATAGATGTAGATATGACTATATTTTTAATGATTGAAATACTCATTAAAAATCAATTATTGAATTAATGAATCGTTTAAAGTATACCCCTTCAGTAATAAAAGCATTTAAAGAAACGATTTGTAGTTCTAAAGAAAGACAAAATGGATTTTCAATCTAAAACCGTTCGACAGTTGCAAGGCTACTGTCGTGAAAATAATATTCGAGGTTACTCGAAACTTAAAAAGTTGGAGCTGGTCGACCTTATTCAATATCATAACGGCTTTTCCAGTTTCCACAATGACTTGTTTAGCAAGCCAAAGAAGAACAGAGTGCGTAAGATCAGGTGTTGCGGTAAGTTATTTAAGGGATCAAGCATGAATAAGCACCTACAATCTAAAGGGCACCTAAACTATAAACCAAAGAAGGCAACCGCTCTCCCAGAGTGTGGAAGGGTGGAGCATCGACTACATCACATGACTCTCCCCCAACTACGGGAATTTTGTCGAACGCATGGTATTAGAGGCTATTCCAGGTTAGGAAGGAGGGCAGACATCATAGCATACATAGAAAGCGTATTGTTCAACCGTCATTTCGGGTTTGATTCAGACCTGTTTTTAGATACGCGAGAGAGAAGGCTCTACACCCTCCACAAAGTTAATACAGCCTTTGAATCTCGCTTGAAGACGTACGACATCCAAAATGAACACAACCTGATGCTTCCCGAAGACTTTTTGAACGATGTGGCGTCACTAGTCCGGGGACTCATCACTAAACACATAAAGAGGCTGCATGGTTTGAAGGTTAATTTCGAATTCCTCTGTGACTATCAAAAGGGTAAAGACGATGCTATTATAGAAATGGAGAAAAACTTCAAAACAGAAAACGCAGTCATCTTAGAATCAACTGATTTGGTAGCTTATTACAGATCGGTTATCCAAAAATTATTGACAGAAATGGAGGAGTTTGTTGCAAAGGGTTCGGGATGGACGCTTGTTAGAATTAAAAACCTTGAGGTGAGGATCAATAAATACAACCCACTGAGAGGATCATCCTACATTGATTTACCGAAAAGAATTAAAGATAAAAAGGCAGTCATTAACGTGAAAAATGAAAATGATAACGAGTGCTTTAAGTGGGCAATACTCTCTGCGCTACATCCAGCGGAAAAAGATGCCCAAAGAGTCACCAAATATAAACCGTATGAGAATGAGCTAAAGTTTGAAGGCATTGAGTTTCCAGTGAAGATGGAAGATAGAGTATTTAACAGGTTCGAAAAGTTGAATAACATATCGGTGAACATATATTCATACGAAGGTAATGATATATACCCATTGAGAATCACTAAAAATAAGGAAGACAAACACATCAATTTGCTGTACATAAAGAATAAGGAAGGAAACAGTCATTACTGTTGGATAAAAGACCTCTCCAAATTGATAAGCGGACAAGTGACTAAACACAACGGAAAGATATTCACCTGTGAGAGATGCCTGCTGTATTATAACTCCGAAGAGGACCTCCAAGCTCATGAAACGGATTGTAGGAAGAATACACCAGTAAAGATTGTAATGCCCGAGGAGAACGAATCTCTGCGGTTCAAAAACTATCAAAGGTCTTTACGATTACCCTTTGTGATGTATGGAGACTTCGAGTGCTTGACAAACAAGATAAACACCTGCTGCCCTACAAAAGACAGCTCATTCTTACATAAATATCAAAAGCATGAACCTATGAGCTTCACTGTCTACATCAAATATAAACATGCAGACTATAAGGCACCAATCACATACAGAGGACCCAATGCCACCAAGCTGTTCTTTGATACAGTGAAGACTGAGGCGCTAGCGATAAAGAACATTTATGATAAGAAGCAACCCATCAAAATGACCACCGAAGATGAAGAGCATTTCCAAAGGACCCATGTTTGCCACATCTGTGACGAAGATATCAGGAAGAAACCTTCACCCTATTCACCCAAGGATGAACCAGACTTCCGAAAAGTTAGAGATCATGACCATCTTCTCAATCCGGCGAAATGTGAATCGAACTACAGAGGACCTGCTCACAACCTTTGCAACCTAAAGTACCAAGAGCCTTCGTTCATTCCAGTGTTTATCCACAACTTATCTGGCTACGACGCCCATCTCTTCATAAAGGAGCTCGGTAGAGACCAAGGTGATATCGACGTCATCCCGAACAACGAGGAGAGGTACATTTCCTTCAGTAAGGAGGTCGGGGCAAAAACTGTAGAAGTAGGCGATGGGAAGAAAGTAAAGGTACCTGGTATAAAGTTGAGGTTTGTCGACTCATTCAAGTTCATGGCCGCTAGCCTCGACAGTCTTGCGAAGAACGTAAAGGAGTTCAGGGAGACAGCCAAGTACTTCCCCAAGGACAAACTGGACCTCGTCACCCGAAAAGGCGTCTATCCATACGATTACATGGACTCGTGGGACAAATGCGAAGAAACCAAGCTGCCCCCAAAAGAAGACTTTTACAACCAATTGAATGAGTCACACATAAAGGATGAGGACTACGAGCATGCTAAAAGGGTATGGAAGGCCTTCAACATTAAGACATTGGGTGAATATTCCGATTTGTATGTGAAGACTGATGTACTCATCCTAGCCGACATCATGGAACACTTTAGAGATGTCTGTCTAAAGACCTATAAGTTGGATCCTGCATGGTACTTCACTGCACCCGGACTCTCGTGGGACGCCATGCTCAAAACCACAGAGGTTGAGCTAGAGCTGTTGACAGACTATGACATGATACTCATGCTAGAAAAGGGGACCAGAGGAGGCATCTCTCAGTGCTGTAACCGATATGGGAGGGCGAACAACAAGTACATGAGGGACTATGACGAGAACAAGAAGTCTAACTACCTGATGTACCTTGACGCCAACAACCTTTACGGATGGGCCATGAGTCAATACCTACCGCATGGTGGCTTCAAGTGGAGCACTGTGTCAGATGTGACCCAAGTAGAGGATGACTCAGACAAAGGATACATCGTAGATTGCGACCTACAGTACCCGACCCATCTGCACAACCTCCATTCAGACATACCTCTAGCACCTGAGAGCAGGATGCCCGATGGCTCAAAACAGCCAAAACTACTGACGACCCTCTATGACAAAGAGCATTATGTGGTTCATTACAGGGTTTTGAAGCAGCTGTTGCAGTTGGGGGTGAAGCTCAAAAAGGTGCACAAAGTGTTGGAGTTTCAGCAGTCTCCCTGGTTGAAGAGGTACATAGACCTGAACACTGATATGAGGACCAAGGCAACCAACGACTTTGAGAAAGACTTCTACAAACTTATGAACAACTCGGTCTTTGGCAAGACGATGGAAAATATCAGGAAGCGACTCGATATTAGGCTAGTATGCGATCCCCAGAAAGCGGAGAAGCTAGTTGCTAAGCCCAACTTCAAGGGAAGGACCATTTTTGACGAAAGATTAGCCGCCGTGCATATGAACAAGACGAAAGTGATTTTTAATAAGCCAATATACGTCGGCATGAGTATATTAGATCTATCGAAGCATCTGATGTATGACTTCCATTATAATCTTATGAAGCCTAAATACGGGGACGATATCAAGCTATTGTACATGGACACTGACAGTTACATCTATGACATACAGACCGAGGACTTTTATGAGGATATGAAAGGATTGATTGACTACTTTGATACATCAGATTATCCAGAAAACAATAGGTATGGTATGCCTCGAGTAAATAAAAAGGTCTTGGGGAAGATGAAGGATGAAAATGCAGGGAAGATCTTAGAAGAGTTCGTTGGCTTAAGATCTAAGATGTATGCCTGTAAAACTGAGGTTGACCTGGTGAAAAAGTCGAAAGGAGTAAAGAAATGTGTCGTGAAAAACAGGATATCCTTCGAGGACTACAAGAACTGCCTATTCAAGCAAGAAGTACAGCATAGAACCATGAATCTCATCAGGAGCACAAAGCATGAGATTCATTCCGTACAAGTCAATAAGATTGCCCTATCAGGTAAAGATGACAAGCGCCATATATTGGAAGATGGTATCCATACCTTGGCTCACGGTCACTATGCAATAAAGGAGTAGGCGATCATAATTTTTTAACAGTTTTCGAACTATTAAAAGATAATTAATGGTCCTCAGTTCGAAGGACACATTCTTCTGTTCTGAATGCCTCTTTTATAGTGTCTATATCACATCTAAAGTGCTGATTGGAACCGTCCTCCTCCTCCATATAAGAGTCTAACTTTTCGCAGATTCTAAAAGGGGGTGCTCGCCGAAGGGGGTACCCTTCCCTCCCAACGACTTTTCGCTTGTTCGGAATGTATGCATACTTTTGGCAGATGATGGTTGCAAAACAACGAACCCATGTCGGTGCAATGCTTAGGGGGTGGCCGTCCGCGGCGCCGAAGGGGGTACCCTTCCCTCCCAACGACTTTTCGCTTGCTCGCTCCGGAAAATTGGTGTGGTCGAAATAGAGCCATCACTTTCTCGGGAGGTGCTTGCGCTAGAACCTTGCTAATGGATGATTTTGATACCATTGATTTGTTTAATTTGTATGGTTGAAATAGAGCCATCACTTTTCTAGAAGGGGTGTAGTTTTAATGGGGTTTCGATACCATCGTTTTAAGAGGGGTTGTAGATTTTTATGGATAAGAAATAACCTTTGTATTCTAAAAGTGGGTTCGGGTTTTATGGGGTTTTGTGAGCCATTATTTTTAAGAGTGGGTGGTAATTTTAATGGTAAAATACAGCCATTACATTTCTAAAAGTGGGTGGGATTCAATGGAGGTCTGAGAGCCATTGTATAGTCGAATTTGTGTGGGTGATATTGAGCCATTACGTTCTAAAAGTGGGTCCGGTTTTTATGGGAGGTTTCACACCATTGTTTTTAAAAGAGGGTGGATATTTTAATGGTGTGAAATAGGACCATTACGTTCTAAAAGTGGGTGTGGATTTAATGGGAGGTTTCACACCATTGTTTTTAAAAGTGGGTGGGTTTTTTTATGGGTGATATAGAGCCATTACATTCTAAAAGTGGGTGGGGATTTTATGGGGGTGTTTATGGGTCTGCGCCAGCTCTCTCATGTTCACACTACTCTTATATACTACCTGTTGCATTACGGAATTCTAAATTCCCAACACATTATTCTCGTTAACGTCAATTCTATTAATTTGGCGACATTTTCATCACTTATGCGACATTTTAGTCGACAAAACTTTTAAAAAAGTTACACAAAAAGACACTTCGCATGTAATTTTTCCTTAAAAAACTATTGACATAAACTTTAGAACGCTAGCATGAACCGTTCTCGAGATATTGTACATTTTTCATATAAATATATCATAAAATCCCATAAATTAAAAAAAATATTAACTCTTAGGAAACATGTTCACTTTTCATAAATAATATTATGCGATAGATTTGGTGACATCATTCTCGTGGATCTAACTCATTCCTTTCAGGAGAAAAGATACTTTCAGCAATAATTTTGTATTTGAACGCCAATAGTCATTTATCCGCTGGAAGAATAACTAATTTCTCTGTCCATAACGCTTGGCGAGATTTTGGCGACGAATTTAACGGAATGTCGCCAACTTGGCGACATCTTTAAATGTTGCCATCAGTTAACAAAAATCCCGCCAAATGGAAGGAAATGACGCTAAATCAATGAAAATGACGACTAATTGAAGAAAATTCAATATCTTGAAAAGAATATAAGTGTCTACTATAAGAATAACATTTCTTTTAACTGTAGAAGTATTAAATTCATTGCATTATATAAGGAAAGTCATATGCTTCCAAGATCAGATTTTTTTAATATATTTTATGTGATAATTTGAATATCTCCTAAAATTTTCGAAGATATTTCTGAAATGTAAATCCTCTTAAATAAGTTTGAAAAATTAGGTCTTATAGGGTTCAATGCATTTCATTTTTTTAACCCGGGTTCAATCCAAAACTAATTGGGTGATATTATATATTTATATTCCCATAGGTCCCACTGACCGTCTGAACATCATACTAAAATTTCTATTTGATAAAGTCACTTTTACGGCAGTTATCGTGCAAACGGACAGACAGACAGACAGGATGAACAAAGTTATAAACACTTTTCAACTTTGCTGTAAAACGGTAAAAACATATTAACTGTTGAGAAACATGTTAACTTTTCATATGTAATATAATGCGATAAATTTGGTGACATCAGTCATGCAGATCTAGCTTGTTCCATTCATGAGAAAATATACATTGAGTAATACTTTTGTATTTGAATGACAATAGCCATTTGTCTTCTTTAAGGGTCGCCATACACCAGGAGTATTGTTACCAGACAGCGGGATTTATCAAAGGACGAGCGTTAAGTTTCCCTGCATTCTATAGGGGAGTCACGAGCTGTCCTCATCAGACTCTTTTATATTTAACATGGATGAAAAGGTATGTTTCAACATAACACAGAAATTGTAATCTACGCGAGCCAAGTCATACATATGAAACAGTATCTATTGATAAAGTATAAATGGTGCAACTTAATGCTAGTGATAGGTTCAGGGGCAGAAAACAAAATGGCGGTGGAAAGTTCCATCAAAATTCCCTTTAATACTGAATTTTTATTGAAAAAGCCAAAATTTTAGCGACTTCTAAATTATTGACAAAAACCGAGACATTATCTCTAAAATCAGAAAAATGAGTGAAATCATAAAAACCTGGACTTTCCCGGAAAAAATAGTAGATATGTCAGCTATGTATAAATATTGTGACTTACCTTACGGTGTTGAAGTTCAACTATATCAGTATACCGATATCATATCGACTCTTGGGCCGCAGATGAAGAAATCCACAATGATGAATATATTCGTAGTTGAATACGGCTGAAAGCACAATGTGTAAGAATTTTTCCACGTGCACTATGTGTTATAGTTGTTACCACGTGGAGCACAATTCTCAAAACAAAATTGATATTCTCAATCAAGGAAAACAGAACACTGTACCCTTTGTAACTGAAACTCGTCCTGCTTGCGAATCGTGAGATAAACTGATCCGACAGGTCTGGTGCTACAAATTGATCGGATTGGTGTGCATCAAGGTTATAGGTGAGGGTCTCAAGGTTTCTGTGGACACAGGTAAGTTCACGCCCTCGTAATCCTTTCTGTTATCAAAACGGACAATTCTAGTGCATGACCACAGAGTAATTTATATATACTTTTCAGTCGCTACCGCAGCGCTGATCACCGACAACCAATATTAAATTCAATATCGAGTTGGTTTTCGCCAAGACGTTCTGTTAATATAACCTTATTTGGCACTGAAGGAAATACTTTTAGAACTTTGTTCTATCATCGAATGTTTACACGTGTGAAACATACTTTCGCTGCTATTTTGGATTTTATAATCAATTAATTTATTTTTTTATGCATTTTTCAAGAAATGGGTTACTAAAAGAAAAGGGATTACGGTTACAAGGTAATGAAATTTATTTTTATTTAAATAAAAAGATTATTTGTTATCCACCCCATATTTCATCATATGCACATGTTCAGCATAAGAAATTGATGCACTGCCGACTAGACTTGATTCTAAGAAGCAGTGGCATTATTAATTAAAAACCTTTTCCGCATTTATATAAAATGTATAAAAATTGATATTTGGATAACTTTTTCTATAGCAGGTTGAATATGATATTGAATGTATATATATTTTGTGTTTAAGTTCTGAAATTTTTAGCAAAAATTTCCATTAAATTTAAACTAAGTTTCACTCTACCATTTGGTTATTTGGTATAAGGAATAACTATTTAACTTTCTACTTTTACTGGCTAATTTGCTGGATTTTTAAAGCTTGAAATCTGAGTAACATCCTGATTGGTATGAAGATCTGGAAAGGTTTTTAATTAGTGGTAAAAGTTATTATTGTAAGAAATTTTTTTATTGATTTGTGGGTAAAAAGTGTTCATTGTCTGTAGGGATAGGACTTTTGTGATTTTGCTTTCTCTGGGGGGGAGGGGGGACTGGTGTATACGAATGGTATTTCATGAGGAGCTAAGCTTATTTATGTACCTCTGTTAAACCATTGTTTCTTGTTTTTCTGCCACTTTAAAGTATTTTTTCTGCTGTTTTTGAGTCATTATTTTGCATATTTTGGTATTTTTAATTATAAAGGGCATGTTTAGACGAATAGTTCTAAAAGCACAGAATAGGCAAAAATTAACGTTGTATTCCTTCTTTATTCTTTATTTTTTTATTGGTCATGAGTTGGTTAATAAAGAATTCCAGATGACAAAACAATAATGGACAAATTAAATATTTTTGAGATATTTTTCATTTTGTTTCATGCAACTATTTTTCTTTTTTTAATTAGTTTTGCTAGGACATATAAATGTGAAACATTTAGGTCATATTTTTCAATAATAGAGCATTTTTGGAACAAACGTGTTTTAATACAGCATTTTCAAGCAATTCTTCAGTCATAAAAATCCTAACTTTAATTATTAGATATGAATATGTTATATATGCTTATGGAAATCAGGGATAATCCTAACTACAGAAGTAATAATCTTTAACAACATTATAATCCTAGGAAAAAAAGGACATTTCTTATAGACTGGAAGATTGTATCTTATATACTATGGTTCTTATATACTTGCCTGTTGCATTACGGATTTAAAATTCACAAAACATTATTCTCATTAACGTCAATTCTATTAGATTCGTGACATTTTTTATCACTTTTGTGACATTTTAGTCAATTTGGCAACATTTAAGAAGCCGCCAAGTTCAAACTTTTTCTCAAAGCTTTAGGGAGAGAACGGACTTGTCATACAGGACAGAGCGCCAGCTGCGAAGATCTTTTAATCTCCAATTGGTTCTTATCTGCATACCGGGACATTAATTCATTGACTCATTATATGTAAGCTCTTTGTTTTTATTTATTAGATTTTATTTTTAACTAGACTCCTAATGTGGCAGTTTGTTGCACATTTCAGTTTAATCAGTTTGGAGGGTTGGTACAGATTTGGATATCACTTAGCATTCTTATAATTTAGGGTATTTTAAGCTTAAATTGTTTCGCGGGATTTATTTAACTTCGGTTGTTAGAAAAGAGTATATGTCTAATTTCCGGTTACACTAATCGTTACGGGCGAATAAATAGGCTATTCTTAAAGCATTTCCATGATATATAATTGTTTTCAAGTAGTCGTTATTTTCATTGATTTATCGTCGTTTGTATCAATTTGACGAAATTTTCAATTCACAACTCACAAATGAGGGCTCCTTCATAAATTAATTTTTTTTACTGAAACTTGGATATAATTTTCACCATTTTATGTTATTTTCCGTTATCTAGCTGAGATCAATGTATTACGAAATATATGGACAAAAATGTATAGAATTTGTAGAGAATATTCAGTGACAGGCATGTGCTGCTTATATAAGGTTTTTACTTTTCCAATATACATAGCATTGGAATAGGAAAAAATTGAAATCGAAAGTGTTGTGTTTGTATCTGTGTGTCAATCTATTAAAATAGCCCTTTCAATTTTCATGAGACGGCAGACGTTACTCTGATAATTTCATTTTCGTTAAGAATCGAAAAAATAAGTTTCTTTATTAATGAAATATAAGAAGTTATAAATAAGTTTTTTTATTAGAAATATAAAAGTAAGATAAAAGAAAACACATTTTTAAATTTTTTAAACAAATGCTTTTTTTTAAATTATTTTTGATTTCAAAGTGACTGGAGCCAATACCACTCTGCTAAAAATGCAATATTTTCCAAAATTCAAAAGAAAATAGTTTCAGTCTGTAAATTCGATAAAATGTCAATGAGCGCATTTCATATTATAATTTGTAGTATGGCTTAAGATATAAAGTATAGCAATTATCTGTTTAACTTAACTCTCACACAACTTCCTCACTCTACAGCTTAGATGCCTCATGAATTCCAAAAGAGAAAGGACCTACAGAGCGTTCACCATCTTACTTAAAATGTTGAAATATTCAGGTGTGATTTAAAGTTATTTATTTAAAATTATATAAAGACAATGATCGTCACATATTAATATAATAAATGCAAAGTATAGTAAAACATTTATTGATAGTATTATTTTATGAAGATTACAGCTACACATAAACTACATTTTTTCGACAATAATTGCTAAATTTAAATGTGCAGTTTATAAAAATTACTCAATTTAGAATGGTCATATTTCCAGTTATGCTGCGTTAGGATAACTGACTGTAATTGGAATTTCAGAATTTAAATGAGTATTTCCGATCATTTTTCTGGGGATCATAATCAAATAGGCCCCTAAATAAATAGTCTCCTAAATTAATAGACGGGAGCACATGTCATTATCGCTCCAATCAAAAATTTTTAAATATGCTAGGACGCAAATGCCGGTATACAAATTGGAGTGAATCAGCAAATTAATTTTTCTTGAAATATATTGTTATATTAATGAGAGATAAACATTTCTTTTATGTTTTTACTTTCTTTATATACATATAAGTATATAAGAAATGTATTGTGACGGGATCAAAAATTCGAATTCGAGTTTTCGATGTGAGAGCACGTTTCAAGATTTCCTGACCATGAATCAAGAATTTTTGAGATGATGTATATGTGTGTGTGTAAGTACGTGTACATCTGTGTGTGTGTATGTGTGTCAGTGAGTCTGTGGATACGATATCTCTCACGAACAAATGTAGCGAGTCGAACGAAATTTAGTACAAAAATTATAATGCTAGAATACTGGAAGCCTATTGTTCTTAAAATCAAACGAATGTTCAGAACCTCCAAAATTTTCGAGTGAAATTTTGAAAAATATCATCAAAAAATTAAATCCTTTAATAAAGCTGCGCAATTAGTCATTTCTTATGCAATTTTTAATTAAAGTACGATTGACTCAAACTTTAGAACGTTAGCATGAACTGTTTGTTCTAGACAGAATTTCAAATTAAATAAGCAGAATTTTATATCTTTAGAGTTTACATAAAAATGAAGAATTATGATTATTACTTTCTTTACTTACATAGTATAATGTATAGGGAAAGTACTGTAAAGGGGTCGAAAATTCGAATTGGAGTATTCGACGAGATAACACGTTTCAAACATCCCTAAACACGAATCAGATGTTTCTGAGGTGATGTCTCTGTGTCTGCGGCAGTGAGTCTGTGAGACGTAATCTCACGAAAGAATAATCAGGTGATCTGAACAAAATTTGGTGCAAAAACCACAGTCAATGAATTTTGAAAACTTCATTGACTGTGCTTTTGCATGGCATCGAATGTTCAGAACCCTTCTAAATATTGAAAAGAAATTTTGAAAAAAATCATCAAATATAAAAAACATTCAATAAATTTACGTAAATAGTCATTTCCTATGCAATTTTCTGTTAGAAAACGATAGATTTGAACTTTAGAACTCTAGCATGAACCGTTCTTGAGATATTGCACATTTTTCAAATAAATTTATCAAAGGGTCACTTAAAAAAATGTAACTTATTTATTATTGCAAAATATGTTCACTTTTCATTCGTAATATCATGCGATGTATGTGTTGACATGATTCACGTGGATCTAGCTCGTTTCATTCATGAGAAAGATACTTTAGGTAATACTCCTGAATTTGGACGCCAATAGTCATTTATCTGCTATAAGAATAATTTATTTCCCCATCTATAGCGCTTGGGGAAATTTGGCGACGTATTTGGCGGAATATTGCCAACTTGGCAACTTTTTAAATTAACGAAATTTTCGCCAAATTGATACAAATGACTCTAAATCATTGAAAATGGCGACTAATTGATGAAAGTTCAAAACCTTGGAAGGAACATAAGAGTAGACTATAAGAATTACCCATTTCTCCGTCCGTCCTTAACGCTTGGCTGAGAAATTTAGCAGGACGTTGGCAAAGTGGCGAATATTTTAAATAATGCCAAAGTGACATAAATGTCGTCAAATTGATAAAAATGACGCCATATGGGAAGTAGTGTTTCACAAATTCTGATTTCCGTAATACGAGGGGCATACCTTTTTGTTTATAAAAAATGCTTTTCTTTCCGTTTGTCTGTAACACTTGGTGATGCATTTGGCGAACTTGGTGAATAATTCAGTAAAGTATCTCCAACGTGGTTATATTTCGTCCCAGGTTCATAAATATATCGTCAAAATTGCGAAATTGACGCTAAATTAATGAAAATAACGCCTAATTACTGAATTAATTATTAAAATATTTTAATATATATGGACTCTTGCTTATTGAGATGCAATCAATATTGATAATTGTTTATTTAGCGTTGTTGGAAATATAATTTAATTGGGTACTTTGAAATAATTTTACATGTTGTCAACCGGAAAAACTTAAAATATACAATTCATCGATAAAAACACAGTGCAGTGGTTCATATACATTATTTTTTGACTGTAAAAGTAGTAAATTCTTTGCTTTAAATAAGGAAAGTCATGTCCTGCTCACATCAGATATTTTACTAAAAGGATGATCGAAATTTGTATACGATGCGAGTCTTCTTTAATTAAAGCATTCCTGAAATTGGAACCATGTTTCTATTATCAATCGTTTAAGAGATATTTAGTTAGCAAACTTTTTGAAATGTCCTACATAGCGTAATATGCTTGTGAAGCACAAACTCCTCTTAGAATATTACCGTATCAAAAGTGGTTTAACCCAAACATTAAACCTACTGAAAGTCAAACAGTAAAGCACACGACCTGATAGGAATGTGCAGAGAAACAAATAAAATTCAATAACAAATGTATTAACATAAACTGCAGGACTTCTTTTTTAAATACTATTAACTCAAAGTTAAGACATATGATATAGAACAACATACATATGCTTGTAGCCAAGGGTGTCATTTTAGGGAGGGGGGGGGGGTCCCTAAAGCTCTGGAAAACTTTTTTGTTTTGCGACTGCAGAAAAAATCTCTAACATTTGTTGGATATTATTAAATTGAATCTTAATTCCTGTTACGAAAAAAAATTGCATCACCTCAGTACTGTGTAAATATAGTGTTCCATTTTAATGAAAATGAAGGTCTTTAAGTCTTATCAACCAAAAATGTTTTGATTTAGCTACTTTAGAATGCTATAGTTGGTCCAAATTCAGGTGTGTGTTTTTAAAACCTTGCACACTTTTGTGGTGATTGAGCGTCGCCTGTTCCGAGCCAGGACCGAACTCGGGACCTAGTGCTTACATGACCGGCATTATAATCACTGAGCAAAAGCTAGCTTCGGCTCCATTCTTATAATTCGGGTACAGGTTCCAAGCATCTTTGATCAGATGTCTTTGCTGCCGCACACTCCCTCACCGGATGAGAAAGCCCCGGTCTAATTTCGGCGAAGAGGGAGGCCGCTGAGAAAACCCCGCTTGCCCACCCGAAATGCAGTTGAGGTGCTGAAGACCGGGAGGCGTGTTGTCTCGGGTGCGTGACGTCAGTCGTTGTCATCCAGGAAGGGAGTGGCAGGGTCTCTGATTCCGTGTGGTGCTGCCATCTTGTGTTGAGAGGTGAGATCGTTGAATAGAGACCCTACCCTCAAAAGGGAGCTTAACAGACTCACGTGGAAAGTCAGGGATAAAATTGTCGCAGAAAAGCAGCAACAGTATAAAGAGTTAATTGAATCCCTTAGCTCGGAAGACGTATCGCTCTGGCAATTCGCTAAAAGACTCAGAAAACCTCAAATTAAACTCCCGCCACTAATAGATGGCGCTAATATTGCGTACTCAGACGAAGAAAAGGCAGAGGCGCTTGCTAGGCATTACGAAAAGCAATTTGAACCAAACCACGATCTAATGTGTCAGGACACCCTAAGAATGGTTAGGCAAACTCTAAACAATTTCAGGAACTCCCCGATCACGGCTGAGATTAACCCAGCCACCCCGCAAGAAATAGTAGAGATTATCAAAAACCTTAAAAACCGTAAAAGCCCAGGGCACGACAAAATCAGGAATATCGCGGTAAAAAACCTACCCTTAAATATAATATTTTACTTGACCATCTTAATAAATAAAATACTAGAACTAAATTATTTCCCCAAAGAATGGAAGGAAGCGATAATTATAGCGATCCATAAACCTGGTGAGGATGCCTCAATTCCAGCCAACTACAGACCAATCAGTTTGTTGCCGACACTTAGTAAAATTACTGAGAAAATAATTCTTAAGAGACTGAACACGCACCTTAGTGAGAATGACATTATCATTCCGGAGCAGTTTGGATTTCGGCCAAAACACTCAACCACTCATCAATTGCTGAGAGTGGTAGAGTACATTTCTTCTGGTTTTAATAATAAGACACCCACAGCTGCGATTTTTCTTGACATCCAAAAAGCCTTTGATAAAGTGTGGCACTGTGGATTAGCTTACAAATTGATCACTCTAAAAGTCCCTGACGCACTTGTCAAACTTTTAATTTCATACCTAAATAACAGACACTTTCAAGTCAGAGTAAAAAATAACTTATCTACACCCAAGCTCATTAAAAGTAGTGTACCGCAAGGATCCATACTGGGCCCGACACTCTTTAACATATATCTAAATGACATTCCCAGGACCCCAGACACGGAGCTGGCACTCTATGCAGACGACAGCGCGATACTTGCAAAACACCCTTACGTCTCAGTAATGCACAGACAGCTACAACAACACTTAGACATACTCCAAACATGGCTGGAAAAAAGGGCGAATAAAATTAAATCCCAATAAATGTCATTGGATTTATTTCTCAAGAAAACGTAAACCTCCGCCTCCTCTGTACATAAACAACCATGCCCTAAAAGCGGAAAAATCTACTAAATACCTAGGTGTAACGATAGACTCCCACCTAACTTGGAAACTGCACGTAACGAACTTAATCAAAAAAGCGTATATGGCCACAGGAGCTTTATACCCAATGATAGGAAACGGAAATCTAAGTTATCAAAATAAACTCCTAATTTATAAATGGGTCATCTGCCCGGGAATGCTGTATGCAGCATCCGTATGGGGATATGCCTGTAAAACTACCATAGACTTATTAGAGACAAGACAAAACAAAACCCTAAGGATTATAAGGAAAGCCCCTAGATACTTAAGAAACTCGGTAATTAGGAAAGACTTCAAAATAAAAACTGTTAGAGCCCAAATCAAAAAGCTAGCGCTTAAATTCTACAAAAATCTGCCATCTGTCCCAAATGAACTATTATTTAATCTGCATGACTATGATCATCGCAAGGCTAAATCTCGTAAGAGACCCCGCTCGGTACTTAACTTTGATATTCGGTACTAGGAACGTCCCACCTTAATCAGTTGATATTAACGAAAACTCGCGATCTTTGGTTTTCTACAAAATGTTTAAAATCCTAAACTGCTAAAATGCTAGGTTACCCTCAGATCTGCATCAACCCCCCAAACTGCTTAAACTCTTAATGTGCAACAAACTGCCACACTAGGAGCTAGGACAAATAATAAAAACAGTAAATCAAAAACCTCGAACCTCCAACTATGGACCAATGAAATAATGTCACAGTATGAAGATAAGAACCACACCTAGAGATTGGAGATTAAAGGCGCTTCGCGCCTGGTGCTCTGTTCTGGACGAAACTCTATGAAGGGTTGGAGAGGAAGTTTGCATGTTTCAAACGTCCAGTCATCATTGTGGCGGTCGGGAGTCGCCGGACCCCGAACCAGGGACTCTTTGCGTACAAGACCGACATTATAATCAGTAGCAGTCTGTAACTCTTGGAAAATTTCTGGCTGCATATCTCCAATTAGGTGACTATTTTAAATGTTGCCAAATTGATAAAAATGTTATGATATTGATAAAGATGCCGCCAAAATTAATAAAGATGATGCCAAATAGAATGCAATATTTTGCAAATTTTTAATTTCGTTATATTGTGGGCATACATCTTATTATATAGGAAACACTCTTCTAAATATCTCCAACTTGGCCTCATATTGACGAAAATATCGTCAAAATTGCAAAAATGATCCCAGGTTAATTAAAATGATGCCTAATTGATTAATTTATTATTAAAATATTTATATGGACCATATTGCTTATTGAGGAAACTATCAATATTGATCACTGTTAATTTAGAGTTGCGTAAAATATAAGTTAATCGGGTTCGAAATAATTTTAGATGTTGTCACCCAGATGTACAATTTGCCGTGCCAAATGTACAATTTAACATTACAAATACTGCGTCGGGGATCTTATCATCACTTTGTAACCGTTAAAAAAGTAACTTCATTGCATTATATAAGGAAAGTCATGCGCTGCCCACATCAGATATTTTCATATGCAACATAGATGGAAAGGGATGTTTCAACATGACACAGAACTGGTAATCTATGCGTGCTAAATCAAACATATGAAAGAGTATCTATCAGTAAAGTGAAAATGATGCAACTTAGTGCTAGCTATAGGTTCATGTACGTAAACAGCAAAATGGAGGTGGAAATCTTTATCTAAATTATCTTTTTATTGAAAAAGCCTAAACTTTAGTGACTTCTAAATAATTGACAAAAACCTAGACATTATCATAAAAAATTGGAAATCCGAGAGAAATCTTTAAAAAAATGGAATTTCCAAAATATATTCAGTTCACTAATAGCAATTTAGTATTATTAGTTAAGTATGGATAGAAAAATGCTTTGGAGACTCTATTACCAACTAGGAAAAAAGGGAATAAAAGTTCATTTGTACGCAATCACTCATTTTGAGTATCTTTAAAAAATAATAATTCTTCAAATTTATGTAAATTGTAAAGATATAAAAATTTTGTTTATTTAATTTGAGATTCTATCAAGAATAAAATGGGTGGCTGCTGAAGAATATGTTAATAACACATGGAAATTTAATCTATACACTTGAAATCGCATTTTAAATAATTACTATTTTACTTAAATATTCATTAATAATAAAATATACTACTATGAAATGCATGTGGTGCATTTTTTAATTCACATAATATGAAACTAAATATGAATGGAAAAAATTGATTCAACGTTACACGGGAATGCAATATATGCACGCGAAATCGCACTAAAAAATTAACACCATTATTTAAAAAAATATTAATTATTAATGAAATATATATTACAAAGAAATGAGTGTTCTGCATTTCTTTAATTCACATAATTTTATATCTAACATGAATAGAAACGGATGCTTCCACATAGCACAGAAATATTAATCTATAAGTGCAAAATTGCACATATGAAACAGTATTTATCAGTAAATTGAAAAGGATGGAACTTAGTGCTAGTGATAGGTTTATGTGTAGGCAGTGGAAAGTTCCAATAAAATTCTTTTTGACAGAGAATTTTTATTGATAAAGCTAAAATTTTAGCGACTTCTAAATTATTGATAAAAACCGGCATATTAATATTAAGAATCGGGTACCTAGAGATATCATATAAAGACTGGAGTTTTCCGGAAAAACCAGTGTATCTGGCAGTTATGTATAAATATTGTGGCTTACCTTTCAGTGTTGAAGTTCAGCTATATCAGCATACCGATGTTATATCGACTCTTGGGCAACAGCTGAAGAAATCCTCATTGATGAATTAATAAGTGAGGCACAATTCTCAAAACAAAATTGATAATTTCAAGCAGGAAGCAGAGAACCTGGTATCCTTTTGCAACTGATACTTGTCCAGCTGGTGAATGGTGCGATAAACTGCTCCGACAGGTCTGGGGCCACGAAGTGGTCAGGTGGGAGACATGAATCACAGACTAATATATAGCACAGACCGGTTACTCTCGAATTCACAGCGCCCTCAGGGATGGACCAAAATTGGATCAGAATGAGGGTTGGCGGGCTCTTGGCGTTGGTCTGGTTTGGTATGAGCGCTGGGCGACGGTCTGATTTGGGTTCAAGACGATTTTCAATGTTATAACCCTGTAGCATGCATTGTAGCGTGGTTTGAGTAACGTGCAGAAGGATTATTTGTTAAGTGACTAGATTATTTCAAGAAATGGATTGCCAAAAGAAAACTGATGGCGTTACAGCGTATGTAATTTGTTCTTATTAAAATTGAAGTAATATTAGTTATCACCATCCTTTATACTTGTTTATTATAAGTATATACGTGTTCATAAGTATACACGTTCTTCATACGAAATTAGTGCGCTATTATTACTGCCGATTAGACTAAATTTTAAGAGGTAGTGGTATAATTAGTTGCAAAATATTTTCCATAATAATTGATATTTTGATAGCTTTTCCTTAGAGCTAATTAATTTGAATGTGATATCGTATGTGTATATATTTATGTAAAATTTTTATTAAGTGCCTTATGGAGGAAAATTCACCCCACCCCTGGGAAATTAATGATTGAGTTCCACAACTTAGAAAGTATATTTATATAAATTTGATATCTATTATAAGAATATTTTTACATTTAAAAAAAGTCTATTATCAGTATCCCATAACAAATTAAGTATCAAATAATTTAATAATCAACACACTAGTATACCTTTTAGACTGATAATATTATATAATATTTCAGTCTTTTGAGTATGCTAGCTTGTAATTTTTGTGCATTATGTTTTACAGTAAGACAATGCAATGCGTCTATTTTTTAATCAATTTTATAATTATTTTAATTACATATATAACTATGTTTATTTAAATTTACTTAAACTAATAAATATATTTATGTTGCCTATAATGGATTTTTAAATCCTGATCATTTCTATAGTTTCAAAAATCATAAAAGTACAGTCCTGTACATTTTTTCCACGCCCGCTTTTGAAAAAAAAAATCGCAAATGAGTGTTAACGCGCCAAATCTGGCAGATTTACTTTGTTTACATCGAAGTTCAGTTGGTCCAACTCATGAGCGCCAGTGTCTATGCGACATCCCATGTTAAAAATGTTGCCATAGGGCCTATGGTAACATTTCCTTATGGCAACATGCTATAGGGTCTTATGGGAGTGAGCCTTCTGAATATATTGTTCTGTGACACGAACTGGATATTTCCTCTGTTGCTGTGGACACAGGTTTGTGAACGCTCTCGTAATCCCTTCTATTATCAAAATGAATTATAGTACATGACTAATGTTTAAAATTTGTGTTGAATTGTCATGGAAGGGATTTTCGGATGGGAATGTTTTCTAGCAATCTAAATAGTTAGCGCTTTAGCGATGCTTTGTGGCACTAGGAATCACCGCAAATTGTCTTTAGGACAAACTGTGTTTTTCATGAATATACTGAAATAGTGTAAATACTAGTAATTAGAAGTAAGTAGTTTTATCTTCACATAGCATTTGTCAGTATCCTTTGCAGTCTTAAAAGTTTAAAAGACTTATATCGAAGCCTGAGAAGTAATATTTTTCGATACTTAGGCGTTTAGGTACTCATTTGCTGTCTGTGTAACGGGACACTATTATTACTTACATTAGTATTTCGGTGTAAAATTTAGGAATCACAGATAATTACTAGAATAAATAGCTGGGTTTACAAAAAAAAAAAAAAAAAACACGATAACTAATAAATGGTAGAGTATACATACTGATAGTTGACAGTGATTATTTACTGTTAACATTCTAATCCCCCCCCCCCTTCATATTCACAAATGAGTTCTAAAATTTTGCTAACAATTTCCATTTCTTTTAAAGTAATTATCACGCAACCATTTGATTATTCGGAATAAGGTAGTGTCTATTTAACTTTCAACTTTTACCGATAAATTTGCAGGATTTTTAAAGCATGAAATCTGAAATATTTAGAAAAGTGGTAGAGCCTTATTTGCATGAAGATCCGGAGAGACTTTTAATTAGTGGCAAAAATTATTATTTTAGCAAATACTTTATTAATTTGAAGTTAAAAAAGTGTTTGTAGTCTTTAGGGCTAGGACTATTGCGATTTTGTTTTTTTGCGGAGGGGGGGGGGGGGGTATACAAGTGTATTTCATGAGAAACGAAGCATATTTATGTACCTCTGTTAAAGCATTGTTTCAGGTTTTTCTGTCTATTTTTTAATCATTATTTTACATATTTTGGTATTTTTAATTAAAAAAGGCATGTTTTGATGAATTTCCCTAAAGGCACAAGATCGGCAAATAATAAAGTTCTATTCCTTGTATTCCTATAGGTCAAGCGATGGTTAATAAAGAATTTCAGATGATATAGCAATAATGAACAAATTAAATATTTTTCAGATTCTTATTCATTTTCTTTCATGCAATTTTTTTTCTCTTTTTAATCAGTTTTGCTAGGACATATAAATGTGAAACATTTAGGTCATGTTTTTCAATTATAGAGCCTTTTTAGATGAAATGTGTTTTTATACAGCATTTTCAAGTAATTTTGAAGTCATTAAAATCCTAATTTTAATTATTAGCTAAGAATATGCTATATATGCTTTTGGACAGCAGTGATAATAAGAACTACAGAAGTAATAATAAATAGCAAAATATACTCCTAACGGAGAAAAGTGCATTTCTTATATACTAGAAAACTCCATATTTTATATACTGTGGTTCTTATATACTAGCCCGTTATACTACGGAATTCTAAATTCACAAATCATTATTCTCATTAACGTCAATTTTATTAATTTGACGACATTTTTATCGCTTTTCCGATAATTTAGTCAGTTGGGCAACATTTAAAATATCGTCAAGTTAAAAATTTTTCGCCAAGCGTTACGGAAGGAGAAATGGGTTATTTTTATAGAATTTCCATGATATCAAATTGTCATCAATTAGTCCTCATTGTCATCGATTTAGCGTCTTTTGTATTGATTTGGCAAAATTTTCAATTCACATATGAGGACACCGCCATAAATATATATTTATTACTTAAATTTAGATATAATTTTCACCATTTTATGTTAATTTGCGTTATCAAGCTGAGATCAATGTATTACGAAATATATGAACACATATGTATAGGATTTGTGGAGCATATGTAGTTAAAGGCATGTGCTGCTCATATCAGATATTTATTTTTCCAACAATACATAGCATATGGATAGGAAAAATTTGGATCAAAAATTTTGTGTGTATATGTGTGTGCACGTGCGTGTCAATTTCTGAAAAATAATCCTTTCAATTTTCATGAAACGGCAGACGTAACTCTGACAATTAAATTTTCGTTACGAATCGAATAAATGTATCTCTTTATTAATGACCTGTAGAAATAAAACAGTAAGTTGAAAAAAAATGCTTTTTATATTCTTTAAACAAATAGTTTTTTTTATGTATTTTTGATGACAAACTGAATGGAGTACCTATATGATAAAAATACAATAACTTGTCAAATTAAAAAAAAAATGTTTCAGTCTGTATATTCAATAAAATGTAAAAAAAAAAAAAAAGGTCATTACACATTAAAATTTGTATTAGAGTTTACTTACAATATGAAGTATAGCAATTTTCTTTTTAACTAAACTCTCACACCGAAACTTCCTCACAACTTGTTATTTACTCTACTATATATATATATATATATATATATATATATATATACTATTGAAATCAAAAACGAGGATTAAGCTCAATGGAAGGGAAACCAAATACAATGCATGCAATGGCAGAGGAGGATGGCGACTCCTCATTCCCGTTTAAAGCTGCTTTTCCAGCCCGGGCAAACGCTCACGGAACCAATGCATTGCAAAGGTTGATCCCCCATACGTGCCCAGTCAGAAGCACCCAAACATGGAGAAACAGACCACTGAGAATGGAAGTCAAGAAACGCACAACTAAGGAAACACAAAATCTCCTATTATATAAATAACTATGCGCATGTGCAAGTCTTCAAGTGATATGCAGAAACTATCCCAATTCAGCAAAATCCCTTTTGAAAGAATTTGCTTCATTTTTATTGTTGAAAAAAGAATTATAATATTTCTTCAGGAATTTAACAGGGTAATTCTTTTTTAATGCCTCTAATATTATCCCCTTGTTACTTGATATGCAATCCTTTGCTAAAGTGTTGCATATTTGGTTTCTCTTGAAATGTCCCAAAAGTATATTTCTAAAAATGAATCTTGAGAGGTTCGTTTTCCAAGTGATGATATTGTTAATTTTTATGCCACAACTTGTTCTTTTGTCGTGTAGACTCGTATAAATTCCATTCCTTGTATTGTACTTAATGGTGATATCCAAGAAATTCACCGATCCATCCTCTGCACGTTTATTTTCAACCAATTCCAAGCCACTGGGGTAAAAATTGAATTCCAATCCTGCTGCATTTTCATAATATCCATACAGCACGTCATCGACATAACGAAAGTACGGTATCTCATATAATAGGTGTGTTCCATGCTCATATTTAGTGAGATATATGTCAGCCAATATTGATGAACAACTTCCCCCCATTGGAATTCCTTTAATCTGTTTATAATAGCACTTTCCGTCAAAAAGTATATTTTCCCTCAAAACCAGATTGATAAGGTCCATATATTTTCGATATGTAATGTACTCTTTCAAATTATGTAACTCATGCAATTCCTTCAATATAAGGTAAAGTTGTGCAATATCAATATTATTGAAAAGATCGCGAAAATCATAACTTCTGAATCGCAATTCCTTGTCACAGAATTTAAGTCTTTTAATGATATCATGGCTGTTCTTGATAATAACAGTTCCCTGCTTTTGAAGGTGAATCATATTTTGCTTTAAGATATTTAAAAGTTTTAAGTTAGCAATGGTCAAATAAGTTCCGCATCCTACGGTGACAGTGCGGAATTTAACGGGTTCCTTATGCATCTTTGGTATAAGCACTAAGTAAGGGAACTTAACATTTTTAAGATCAATATCAATTCTTTTGTATAAGGCTTTGATCCGATTGGTCAAAGTTTTACTATTATGCGATACCGATGTATACATATCCTGATCAAGGTAACATTTCTGTAAATTTTCCATATAATATTTTTTACAGGTAAATGCGTAATTAGCCACGATTTTATCTGTATAAGTGATTACAAAGCTATCTCTGATGTTTTTGATGGATCTAGGTATGGATGATACTTTAGTATTTTTGTATCTCTTTTGATAGTGCAATTTGAAACCATTAATAAAATGATATTTCCATTCATCAAATGTCTGAACAGGAACACTGTATTTCACAGCTAAACGATAAATGAATTGATACAGATCGTTATGTAAATCATCATATACACACTCAAATTCTTGTTCTCGAAACTTAGTTCCCAATTTGAAAATACATTTTAGTTGTTGGTATTCAATAAAATTTAAATTTCCTGTAATAATATGTTTGTGATATGGGTCACTATATACACTGTTCTTGCAATTACACTCGTCCACGTCATACAACGAGGTATTCTTACATATATGACTATAGTTGTATATTTTTCTGCCGTTAGTACAAACATAACGGTAATTCAATTTAACTGTAATAAAAGGGATTGGTAAAAATTTATTAATTCCATTCAAAATAGAAGTGAAAGGAATTCTGTCAAAAATCTTGTTTTTAAAAGTAGTCATAAAAAATTCCTTTGTAATTATCTTCTGTTTTTGAGGGTTCAATTCAATACGATGCTTACTGGCCTTTAACTTAATCATATCCAATACCATAGCCATAAATTTACAATTCTCCTCCGTATGTTCATGAGGGTCAGTAGAAGTATATTGCAACACATATTGCCATATTCGTGGCAGATATTTAAATCTTATTCCATAAATAACGTTTTTAATCCAACTTATATTAGTTGTTGTGTCATTTTTGAATTTTTCGATAAATCTTTGGATCTCTTCTACCGTACGTTTATAACTGATCTTTCTGTGTTTTTTCCCTCTATGCCAGCGATGGGTTTTGCTTTGAAAAAAAGTTCTTGACACTGGCTGTGTTTTATCATTACTGCAATATTCCAAATTGAAGGTCTCATTGTAAATTACCGTGTTGAGCCCATATGGGTAGGCTGTAATGTACTGTTTAATATGAGTACTCTCCCACCATAATCTTTCTTGAAGCCTGGGTACTATATCAAGTATAGTAACTGTGATCTTAGTAAAATCATGATTCTGAAAATGTCTTAATTCCAAGTTGGAAACCGGTACCGCATGTTTCTGGGATTTTCCAATTTGACTTCTGTGTAAGTTAATTCTAATATGCAAAGGATTTTTAGTTTGTCCGATATACTTAGTTTGACAAGATAGACATGTAATACAGTATATGGTGTTATAGGTTTTACAAAATATTCTATACGCATGGTCTTTGTCGATGATTTGCAAGGGGTCAGCAACAGGACATAGTTTGCATCTCTTAGATGCGCACTTTTTAAATCTGTAATTACTCATTCTTCGATAATGGCTATAGTAAGTATTAAAAAAATGAGATCCGTTTTGGATTGTGTCGTTATAAACCACATTACGTACGTTTTTTGTAGGTGTCACTGTCACTTGTGGTGTACACTCAGTAGTTCTGAAGAAATGTTTTATATTTGTCATCTCGAAAAAGCCAGGGTAACTGTGTGTCGATGTTACAAATACCCTTTTATATTGCAAGACCGGGCAAATACTCGCACTGAATATAATTGCCAGTCGTTAAATTGTATTAAATTTGTCATGCATTATTGAGTTTAAATAGTTTTTACTCGTATTAAGGAGTATAAAAGGTTAAAAATATCATCATAATCTACATCAAATTCCCAAATGGAAGAATAAGGCTATCTTCCTTAGTTCATATCTTCTAGATTTTCCATAAGTCCAGTCTACTTCTATGATTAGAATGCAGCTGAATATAGAAATAATCAAGTGACGCCGTTGGTGACAATGACCGATTTACAAACTTTTTAACTTTTTTTTTTTTTTTTTTTTTTTTTAAACTGATTTTAATAAAAAGCGTTAATATAAAACGAATAGCATTTAATATGCAAGTCAATTATATAAAATATATAAATACAGTTTTAAGTTAAAAACAAAATTGTATAAAAAGATTAAAAACATATAACTTTTTATATAAATATTTATATGTTTTTAATCTTTTTATACAATTTTGTTTTTAACTTAAAACTGTATTTATATATTTTATATAATTGACTTGCATATTAAATGCTATTCGTTTTATATTAACGCTTTTTATTAAAATCAGTTTAAAAAAAAAAAAAAAAAAAAAAAAAAAAAAAGTTAAAAAGTTTGTAAATCGGTCATTGTCACCAACGGCGTCACTTGATTATTTCTATATTCAGCTGCATTCTAATCATAGAAGTAGACTGGACTTATGGAAAATCTAGAAGATATGAACTAAGGAAGATAGCCTTATTCTTCCATTTGGGAATTTGATGTAGATTATGATGATATTTTTAACCTTTTATACTCCTTAATACGAGTAAAAACTATTTAAACTCAATAATGCATGACAAATTTAATACAATTTAAAGACTGGAAATTATATTCAGTGCGAGTATTTGCCCGGTGTTGCAATATAAAAGGGTATTTGTAACATCGACACACAGTTACCCTGGCTTTTTCGAGATGACAACTA
Source organism: Amaurobius ferox (assembly GCA_951213105.1). Lineage (NCBI taxonomy): Eukaryota > Metazoa > Arthropoda > Arachnida > Araneae > Amaurobiidae > Amaurobius > Amaurobius ferox. The sequence goes on from OX578147.1 coordinate 10,221,936, forward strand.
TAAAACATTTCTTCAGAACTACTGAGTGTACACCACAAGTGACAGTGACACCTACAAAAAACGTACGTAATGTGGTTTATAACGACACAATCCAAAACGGATCTCATTTTTTTAATACTTACTATAGCCATTATCGAAGAATGAGTAATTACAGATTTAAAAAGTGCGCATCTAAGAGATGCAAACTATGTCCTGTTGCTGACCCCTTGCAAATCATCGACAAAGACCATGCGTATAGAATATTTTGTAAAACCTATAACACCATATACTGTATTACATGTCTATCTTGTCAAACTAAGTATATCGGACAAACTAAAAATCCTTTGCATATTAGAATTAACTTACACAGAAGTCAAATTGGAAAATCCCAGAAACATGCGGTACCGGTTTCCAACTTGGAATTAAGACATTTTCAGAATCATGATTTTACTAAGATCACAGTTACTATACTTGATATAGTACCCAGGCTTCAAGAAAGATTATGGTGGGAGAGTACTCATATTAAACAGTACATTACAGCCTACCCATATGGGCTCAACACGGTAATTTACAATGAGACCTTCAATTTGGAATATTGCAGTAATGATAAAACACAGCCAGTGTCAAGAACTTTTTTTCAAAGCAAAACCCATCGCTGGCATATAGGGAAAAAACACAGAAAGATCAGTTATAAACGTACGGTAGAAGAGATCCAAAGATTTATCGAAAAATTCAAAAATGACACAACAACTAATATAAGTTGGATTAAAAACGTTATTTATGGAATAAGATTTAAATATCTGCCACGAATATGGCAATATGTGTTGCAATATACTTCTACTGACCCTCATGAACATACGGAGGAGAATTGTAAATTTATGGCTATGGTATTGGATATGATTAAGTTAAAGGCCAGTAAGCATCGTATTGAATTGAACCCTCAAAAACAGAAGATAATTACAAAGGAATTTTTTATGACTACTTTTAAAAACAAGATTTTTGACAGAATTCCTTTCACTTCTATTTTGAATGGAATTAATAAATTTTTACCAATCCCTTTTATTACAGTTAAATTGAATTACCGTTATGTTTGTACTAACGGCAGAAAAATATACAACTATAGTCATATATGTAAGAATACCTCGTTGTATGACGTGGACGAGTGTAATTGCAAGAACAGTGTATATAGTGACCCATATCACAAACATATTATTACAGGAAATTTAAATTTTATTGAAGACCAACAACTAAAATGTATTTTCAAATTGGGAACTAAGTTTCGAGAACAAGAATTTGAGTGTGTATATGATGATTTACATAACGATCTGTATCAATTCATTTATCGTTTAGCTGTGAAATACAGTGTTCCTGTTCAGACATTTGATGAATGGAAATATCATTTTATTAATGGTTTCAAATTGCACTATCAAAAGAGATACAAAAATACTAAAGTATCATCCATACCTAGATCCATCAAAAACATCAGAGATAGCTTTGTAATCACTTATACAGATAAAATCGTGGCTAATTACGCATTTACCTGTAAAAAATATTATATGGAAAATTTACAGAAATGTTACCTTGATCAGGATATGTATACATCGGTATCGCATAATAGTAAAACTTTGACCAATCGGATCAAAGCCTTATACAAAAGAATTGATATTGATCTTAAAAATGTTAAGTTCCCTTACTTAGTGCTTATACCAAAGATGCATAAGGAACCCGTTAAATTCCGCACTGTCACCGTAGGATGCGGAACTTATTTGACCATTGCTAACTTAAAACTTTTAAATATCCTAAAGCAAGTTATGATTCACCTTCAAAAGCAGGGAACTGTTATTATCAATAACAGCCATGATATTATTAAAAGACTTAAATTCTGTGATAAGGAATTGCGATTCAGAAGTTATGATTTTCGCGATCTTTTCAATAATATTGATATTGCACAACTTTACCTTATATAGAAGGAATTGCATGAGTTACATAATTTGAAAGAGTACATTACATATCGAAAATATATGGACCTTATCAATCTGGTTTTGAGGGAAAATATACTTTTTGACGGAAAGTGCTATTATAAACAGATTAAAGGAATTCCAATGGGGGGAAGTTGTTCATCAATATTGGCTGACATATATCTCACTAAATATGAGCATGGAACACACCTATTATATGAGATACCGTACTTTCGTTATGTCGATGACGTGCTGTATGGATATTATGAAAATGCAGCAGGATTGGAATTCAATTTTTACCCCAGTGGCTTGGAATTGGTTGAAAATAAACGTGCAGAGGATGGAGCGGTGAATTTCTTGGATATCACCATTAAGTACAATACAAGGAATGGAATTTATACGAGTCTACACGACAAAAGAACAAGTTGTGGCATAAAAATTAACAATATCATCACTTGGAAAACGAACCTCTCAAGATTCATTTTTAGAAATATACTTTTGGGACATTTCAAGAGAAACCAAATATGCAACACTTTAGCAAAGGATTGCATATCAAGTAACAAGGGGATAATATTAGAGGCATTAAAAAAGAATTACCCTGTTAAATTCCTGAAGAAATATTATAATTCTTTTTTCAACAATAAAAATGAAGCAAATTCTTTCAAAAGGGATTTTGCTGAATTGGGATAGTTTCGGCATATCACTTGAAGACTTGCACATGCGCATAGTTATTTATATAATAGGAGATTTTGTGTTTCCTTAGTTGTGCGTTTCTTGACTTCCATTCTCAGTGGTCTGTTTCTCCATGTTTGGGTGCTTCTGACTGGGCACGTATGGGGGATCAACCTTTGCAATGCATTGGTTCCGTGAGCGTTTGCCCGGGCTGGAAAAGCAGCTTTAAACGGGAATGAGGAGTCGCCATCCTCCTCTGCCATTGCATGCATTGTATTTGGTTTCCCTTCCATTGAGCTTAATCCTCGTTTTTGATTTCAATAGTGTATTTACTTCGGATTAAAGAGCAGTATTTGCGCCTATTCCTTGGTAATATTGGTTTACATCTTTGTGATTACGTATAGCACTTGTCGTACATTATGTATATATATATATATATATATATATATATATATATATATATATAAGACGTGTTGTTTAGAGCAACGAAATATGTGTCCGGTATAATGTTGATGAAAGGTATGACTTTAATTCTGTCTGCATCTTTGTGGATTGTTGGTTAGGTTACTTTTTTGTTTGCTTTATGCATTTCTATCATATTATTTCCATCTTCCTTTTATTATTTTAGTTATTTTCATTTATGTTACTGTCTGGAAGTGTGTCGGATCTTCTGACGATGTTTCGGCCATGTGGCTGTATCGTTGAGCGAAACACATTTGGAATCTCTGTGGATGCAAAGATCCTTGAAAAGCTGGATCTACAAAGGATTTATCCAATTTCATATGTTCGGATTGTATATTTTCTTTTATTTTTTGTCATTTTAATATATTGAGCCTCCACATTTTGATAATCCTTTGATGTTTGAACTTGATTTTTATGCATCGCTCTTGAATATTGATAAATTTATGTGGATTACTGAAATTTAAAATTAAGATCATTTTGTCTTATATGGTAGCATTGTTTTCTTTTAGTCTGATATTTCCTTTCATATCCTCTTTACTTAATTTTCCTCCCTATTGTTTATGACTCAGGGTATGACACTAATCGAAGAGAAGTGACTTCTTAGAAGAAAACGATACTTAGACAAAAGTTTGTACTTTAACTAAATTTAAGAAAAAACAGTACTTAGAAAAAAGTTTGTACTTTAACTAAGTTTAAGATAAAACGATACTTAGAAAAAAGTTTGTACTTTAACTAAGTTTAAGATAAAACGATACTTAGAAAAAGTTTGTACTTCAACTAAATTTAAGAAAATACAATACTTAGAAAAAGTTTGTACTTTAAAGAAATTTAAAAGAAACGATACTTAGAAAAAAGTTTGTGCTTTAAAGATATTTTAAAAAACGATACTTATACGTCTCACGTAGCAATAGCTATTTGTGCGACAACTACGTGGAGAACAAAATCAAAACATAGTACCTGGTTTAATGAAATCCAAAACTTTTCAAAGAAAAACACGTGTAAATATCCAAATTGCTCAAATAATTGTTTCCACATTGCGGTTATCAAAGAACCCTCATTATTTCTATGTAAATTTTCTGCTTCTACATTATTTTATCTATTAACAAGTGCTATCTTTAACTCTTGTATGATATTCACGTTTTTAACACACACAGACACTTTTTTACACACACAGCAACAACAAAACAAAAACAAGAAAGATCAATCATGCTTAAAGCATTGATTATGAAACACTTTCCAACTTCAATGCAATTTTATTTAAATTTACATTCCTCGGTAATATTTTAAAACTTATCACAATACTACATTAATTTATTATATTTGAAAACTTAAACCTTCATCGGAAAAAATGAACTTCATTAAAATAACGTCATTGAATTAAAAATTGCCTGGTTTAAACATCTCTAAAATGCGATACATTCCTCGGAAATATTTTTAAAACTATCAGAATACTACGATAATTTATTATATTTGAAAACTTCATCGAAAACAATGAAATTCATGCAAATGACGTCATAGAAAAAATAACACGCCTGGATCTCTCTATAAAAACAGCATTTCATTCATAACATTTTCCCATTCATGTCATTCATCAGAATACAATAATAATTTATTTTATTTAAAAATTAAGACCATGGAGCTACACGTAAATAAACTCTATGTTGTTGTTGTTGAGACCCAGACCGTCCGACCTACCAAATTAAACTCTATGTGTAAAACTTCATTGAAAAGAGTCGTCTTTCTGTTTGTAAAATCAATGAATATTTGATTCATATCAGCTATGCAGACTCCATGAAGTAAATGGTTTTGCGTTAAAGAAATACAGCAATTCTACTACAACTCATTCTACATATTTTGTTGTTTACATTTTACATAGGTGAAAAATTGGCTTCGTTGTAGAAATAATCAAATTTGGATGAGCATTTAAACTCAAATATATTTTAATTGCGTTGTTTCATTATGTAGATGCACAGAATTTATGCAAAAATAAAGTGAATTCAGGACGGATACAACACTCAATATGAATTAAAAAGAACTAAAAATCGCGATTTTGAGAAAGATGAATGCCATGTATTATTTTGAAGTGGGTCACGTGATATTTTCATATCATGGTCACGTGATCGCTTCATATAAGAGGTGTTATTATTATTTTAATTTTTATTTAAAAAACTACTGAATATATTTCGCTAAATTTTTTTTTATATATTATATGGAACAATTTGAATATTTTCTAAAAGTTTCGAAGCAATTTGTGAATTTTGAATCCGCCTAAAAAATGTTTGAAAAATTAGGTCCCATAGGGCTCAATGCATTTCATTTTTTCAACCCCGGTTCAATCCAAAACTAATTGGGTGATATTATTGATTTATATTTCCATAGGTCCCACAGACAATCTGAACAACATACAGAAATTTCATTTTGATTAAGTCATTTTTACGGCAGTTATCGTGTTAACGGACAGACAGAATGAATGAACAAAGTCATAAACACTTTTCAAATTTGTTGTAAAGTGTTAATGGCCGCAGCTGACGATATCAGAAAGCTAAAAGGGGTTGCTAGAAAAATACATTTCGTGCCAAATGCAATTTATTTTCGCGCCACATTTGGCGACTTATTGCTCGCGATAAAAGCTGAGAAAACCAAATTCTTTATATCAAATCTGTACTCAAAGGGATGCTTCAACATAGCACAGAAATGTTAATCTATGCATGCGAAATCACACATATGAAACAGTATTTATCAGTCAAGTGAAAAGGACGCAACTTAGTGCTAGTGATCGGTTTCGTAGGTAGTGGCAAGTTCCATGAAAATTCTTTTTGAACGAGAATTTTTATTGAAAAAGCCAAAATTTTAGCGACTTCTAAATTATTGATAAAAACCGGGATAATATCATTAAAAATCGAGTACCTAGAGATATCATATAAAGACTGGAGTTTCCCGGAAAAACCAGTGTATCTGGCAGCTATGTGTAAATATTGTGGATTACCTTTCGGTATTGAAGTTCAGCTATATCAGCATACCGATGTTATATCGACTCCTGGGCTACAGATGAAGAAATCCTCATTGATGAATTACCACGTGGGGCACAATTCTCAAAACAAAATTAATGTTTTGAAAGCAGGGAGCAGAGAACGGGGTATCCCTTTGTAACTGATATTTGTCCAGCTGGTGAATGGTGTGCTAAACTGCTCCGACAGGTCCTGGGCCACGAAATATACATATGCATACATTTGCATGTAACAAAATATAAATGTTATGGACAGAATACCTTGGCCTAAAATCGGATTCCCTGAACAAGACTGATAAAATGGAACAAATACGAGAAAATATGAAAACTTAGCGACTATGAAAATGTCAAATAACAAAAGATTAAGTATAAAGGGATTAATAAGGATAAAGATAACAAAAGATAAGCATGACGCTGGAATGATTATTTGGAACGAAGTTCTATAACAGTAAGTAATAAGAATGTAAAGACATTCCAGGATCAGCCCCTTTTCCTCCAAGTGGGGTATGTAGTTGTATGAGGGGGATAAAGTAGAGTCTTATCTGCAATAGAAACTCGTTAAATACCTAATATATCTCTGTTCTCGCTATGTAAACTTATCTTCACATTCAGATCTGAAGAATAAATTATCCTGGTCCCGTTTGTAAGCAATTTACAAAAAAATATGATATTGAATCAGTATATGCTAAAATGAGAGAGCTAAAATTTTATGGGAATATATATATATCAGTACTACTTATGTATTTGCTGATTAGAAGATATATATTCATGTATTAGTAGAAGATTACCTGTAGTACACTATATGAGTTTCAAAAATCTTTGCCAAAATAAAACAGATGTGTTAATAAATTGAACTAACAATAATACTCATATTTTTTTATATCTGAAGGCCGTAATTGATATAATCCAGTCAAAAATGCAATTTCGGTAAAATTTATTTTATATACATTTCTTTATTATTTAAATTAGATAAGATTTAATGAAAATCGTTTGCCACATAAACACTTTGGATTTAAATCCCTTCCAAAACGATATGATATCATTTCTTTCAAATTAATTTAGGGAAAAAATGTCGTCTGTATAATGCTAAGACAATGGAAGGTTTAACTACGCGTGATATAATAATTGTGATCTAATTATTTATAGTTTGTGGCTGTGCGCAAAGTCGTGTTCGGCATTTAATTAAATGATTATCTATCAAATAAACTAATATTTATATCACCGGTTTGCAAATTGTGTTACTTTCTTTTGTGAGCAACAGCAAAAACTATACTTGCCTCCTTGAAAGTGGTTCCCTCCCTGCGCCCAGACAGCCACGACCGCCCAGAAGGGGACGTGAAGCATGGAGAGGGCTGCCAGGCCCCAGCCAACCGCATCCGGCCAGTCCGGAAAGTCGTATTTTCCATACGACAATGCTTCGTGCTCCACCAGGGAGTAGATGAAAATGAACTAGAAGAGAAGATTATGTTCAGGGTCAAAGTTACAAAACTTAAGACTGGGCCATAACCAATTTTTGGGACCTTGCACTTAACATTTTTCGTGGGATTTTATGACGTTATTGCTTTTTACAACGCAATAATTTATAGGTTTATCATGAAATAGTAAATATATAGAATTGACGTCATGTATTGCATAAAGGTAACTATACAAGCTTTGGGGCAACGACAGTAAGGCCTACAAAGCAGGAGAGGCGGTGTATTTAGGAATCCATAAAATTTAACTAAAAGCAGTTTTTAAGATCAGGGAGGGGGGTAAAACTAGGAGACTCGAAATTAAGTCTTGCAAGTGAACTAGTTTAATTTGTCACTCCACATGAGCATGATAGTCCGTATGTTTCTGCTTGTTAGAACTGATGTATTTTAATTTTCAAAAATTCTTACCAAAGCTACGACCGTGCTCTCATTGTATATAACAGCAACTATGAACCAGTTTCGAAACTTTTATGTGCTGCTCAGCATCGAGGTCGGAACTGGTAATATGGACTATTTCATGCAGCAAAAGAAAATAGTCTATTGTGTATATGCAGGAATTGGCTATTTCTGTCATGCTGTTATATGCAATGGGAGCCTGATCTTGGCTTCGGAGAAGCCTTCCATAGGCGAGTTCTGTGAGTATGAATTTGTCCATTGCCTAATCGTATAGCTTAAGATAAGCGTTGTGAAATTTTATGTCGGGTGCATGGTAGATTCGAATTTGTCCATCTCCATAGAGCAGCCATTCCCAACCTTTTTTTGTTTGGAGAGATCCTTGAATTGTTTCTTAAAACTTTGGGGAACCTTTACTTGGCTGAAGCATATTAGGTTTAAAAAAGGTAAATTACGAAATGGAAGTGTAAATCTGTATGGTTAATAAATAATAATTAACGCATTATTTCAGCTAAGTTTTTAATCCCAACACTTAACAGAAATAATTTTAAAGGGAGAATATTAAACAATAAATAGTATAACGAAAAATTTATATTGTACGGTACTGTAATATTAATCTGCAAATTTAAAATCCCAGCCTTAGTAGTAGACGTCGGGATCGCTGATGTCGTTCATTACTATCGATTGTTACTTGCGGTCGCGAAAGCTTCTCAACTCGATAAAATATTGTTCTCACAAACAAAACTCCCCCTATTTAAATAACTCTCAGCGCATATCTACCCAAGCTGAACTTTCAAAATGCTTCATTATTTTATGAATAAGTCATATGAAAACCTTAATAATTTAAAATATTTTATTTATTTAAAAAAAAAGGAAAAAAATTGTGAAGTTTAATCCCCCCCCCCCCATCCCCCAAGAGTTTTTCAAAATCTTGCAGAGTAACTCCTGAAGCGAGTTTTTGGAGATATTTTTCTCCTTGTGGGAAAGCAAAATGTCTAATATCTTGAGAATGATACGTCAAAAATCCTAAATAAAAATGTTCATTTATTTGCAGTTGAAAGTACTGACAACTCATTAACCAATTAGATATACATAATAATATTTTTATGCTTTTTCTTGTTTAAGATCAAAATCGCATATCTAGAGAAAAGCACATATCTGACATTCATTTTTTAATAAAAAATTGCATACTGAATGACTATTTCTACTATAATTTTTAACCTAATTATTATTTAAATTAAAAAAAAAATATGTTATCCGAGTCTTTTGTTCTGAGTTATCCCCAAATTAATAAGCTTTATGCAAAATAATTGCACCAAATTTCATTCTCTTTCAGTTTAGACGCATAACCTGCATACTATGTTAAGAATATACTCAGGAAATAAACTTATACATTCATGGGTGCATGCAGGATTTTTTCCTGGAGGGTGCTAAATTTGATTTCGTTCAAAATTTTGAGATTACTATCAATTTTGAAATATGTGTTGCTACAAAGTAAATTTGAATAGATGGTATGAGCATGACATTCTAAGAATTAGTGTGTATAGCACTTTTGAAATTTAGTATGAACTAATTTTGAAGAATTAGTGTCGAAAACTCAAGTCATCACTCATCCGATTCGTCCTGAGACATGGGCAGCAGTTTAGACGGTCGGTTAAGAATAAGTGTGTACCACTTTTAAAAATATTTCCTCTTTCCTAACAGAATTTTAACCTTCCTGGATACCGAACAACTAAACTTACAAATTGGACATTCATAAACATACCAAATGCAATAAGCCTAAGTTTTCCATTTAAATATAAGTTTAAATTGTTTTTAATAATATATACGGGGGAGAAAAAACACGCACAATGTGGGTTGAATGTTTTAATTCCAAAAAGCATTTTTCTTATTTTTTTTTCTCTCATATTGACTTTTAATTAAATTCACAATTTTCCAAGGGGGTGATTTGGTACCCCCCTAAATACGCCCATGCATACATTCGATTATACGTATAATTAAATTGGATGTGTGGTTTATGACTTTCCGACATATCATAAGGACTTTTACAGTAATTGTCGTAAAAACAGTCAATGATGGATAAATAAGGGACAATGACCATTGCCTGTTACTCAGAGGCGCCCGTTGTTTACATGGTAATGAAAAAAATTACAGTGGTGATTCCTCTTAGTAACTAATACTCACGGAATTATGAATATTATCTGCAACCCAGAGGGTTCGCAAGTTTAGATTTCACACTGTATAAAAATTTAAGAAAGAAATGGTGCGTTCCCTTTATATGTCGAAACTTTAACGGAGTAAACTAATTTTATCTTTATATTTACATTTAATGTATTATATTACTTTATATTACATTTTTTGTTCTTATCTTATTTGAAAGAAATGTTGTTACATAAATGAGTCTCATTACACGATTCCAAATGCTTGATTAGGTGTAGTGCTGCCATCTATTGAAAGTACTGTGAGTTAATTTACTTTGTTTCTTGTTCAATAGATGGCAGCAGCATATCATATACGGTTCAGAGTCTCTTGACCGTATTGATATTATTTATTTATAGAGTCTCTCTACCGTATAGATATAGATATTATTTATTTTATATAGAAATAATTTAACTTTGTTACATACAGAAACACTAAATGTGATTTGGACATGCTATTTAAACTAAATTTATATCCTAAAAACAGAGCTACATAAACTTGAATAAAATAATCCTCTGAATAAGAGGTTGTTTACAAAATAAGGTATACAAATTCATTCATGACAAAACATTTAAAATGAAATAAACATAAAAATAAAAATGAATCATCATTGTTTAATCGAAAGAGAAGAATATTTAATCTGTCAATTCGTTAATATCAAAGATTCACGCATGTCTTAACAAAATTTGATTTCTGGAGTGTGAGTCTTCAACTTTCTCATACATTCATATTCCGTGATGTTTGATTCTACTAGTATCATAAACATCTACTAGTATCATAGACCTCTGGTCGATGTGCTGGGCTCTTCTGGAGCCACCAACCTTCATGTTATTCATTCATAGTAGATACTTATGTATTCTTTCTTTCTAAGATATTGAATTTTCGTCAAATACTCGCTATTTTCATTAATTTAGCGTCATTTTTATCCATTTGGCTAGATTTTCTTTGATTTGGTAACATTTAAAAAAGTCGCCAATTGGCGAAATTTCGCTAGATATGTCGCCAAAATTTCGCCAAGCGTTATTGACGGAGAAATAATTTAATCTTATATCAGATAAATGACTATTGGCGTTCAAATACAAAAAGTATTACTCAAAGTATATTTTTTCATGAATGGAACGAGATAGATCCATGAGAAGGATAACACCAAATTTGATCCATGATATTACATATGAAAAGTGAACATGTTTCTCAATAGGAAATCTTTATTTTTTATTTTATATAATTTTTTTGAAAAATGTGTAATATCTCGAGAACGATTCATGCTACCGTTCTAAAATATATGTTAATAATCGTTTTCTAATGAAGGATTATATAAGAAATGTGTGTTTGCGTAACTTTATTAGAGGTTTTGATTTCTTGATGACTTTTCAAAATTTCACTTGAAAATTTAGGGGGTTCTGAACATTCGATCGCGTATAAAAACAATAGACTTCCAATATTCACGGATTTTAATGTTTGTACCAAATTTCATTTGAATCGGTCCGTTCGTTCGTCAGTTATCGTCTTCAGAGTCTCACTGACATACACACACATACTTTCACACACACACACACACAGATATCACCTCAATAATGTTCGATTCGTGATCAGGGATGCTTGAAACGTGCTCTCCCTTCAAAAATTCGAATTCGAATTTTCGACCCCATCCCAATACTTTCCTTATACATTATGTATATAAGTAAAAATAGGTAATTCTTATAGTAGATATTTATATTCTTTCAAAGGTATTAAATTTTCGTCAATTAGTCATCATTTTCATTGATTTTGCGTCATTTTTATCCATTTGGAGAGATTTTTGTTAATGTGGCAACATATAAAACGTCTTCAAGTTGGCGACATTCCGCAAAATTCGTCGCATAAATCTCGTCAAGTGTTATGAACGGAGAAATAAATTATTCTCACAGCAGATAAATGGCGATTGTCGATCAAATAAAAAAGTATTACCCAAAGTGCTTTTTCTTATGAACGGAACGAGCTAGATCCACGAGAATGACGTCACCAAATTTATCGCATGATATTACATTTAAAAAGTGAACATATTTCACAATAGTTAATATTTTCTTTTTATTTTATGTGATTTTTTGATACATTTATTTGAAAACTGTGCAATATCTCGAAAACGGTTCGTGCTAGCGTTCTAGCATTTATGTCAATTACTTTCTAAGGAAAAATTACATAAGATATGTCTGTTTGTTTGGTGTCAACCATGAGGAGAAGTCTACACGCCATGCATGGTAATTTTCTTATGTCTGCAAGTTGCCATGACAACGCATGACGCCACGAGCAAAGGAGATAAGGTATATGTACTGTTTCGACCGAGCTGTAAGAATGTAACGAACGGAGGCATAGTGCGTAGTTACAGCGTAAACCTTGTTGTATATGTGTGATTGTAAAATTTAGATGGTCTACCGAATGACGGCTTTTGTTCCTATTTATTTAATTTAAGTAAGAAGTGAGACACGAACACTATTTTCGCAGTTTTATTAAAGGTTTTGTGTTTTTGATGATTTTTTTCAAAATTACACTCCAAAATTTAGGGGGTTCTGGACATTTGATTGTGTTAAAAAACAATACACTTCCAGCATTCCCGTATTGTAATTTTTGCACCAAATTTCATTTGAATAGCTCCATTCGTTTGTGAGATATCGTCTCCTCAGACTCACATACACAGACATCACCTTAAAAATGTTCGATTCGTGATCAGGGATGCTTGAAATGTGCTCTCCCGTCGAAAACTCGAATTCGAATTTTCGACCCCGTCACAATACTTTCTTTATACTTTATGTATATAAGGAAAGTAATACAAGTCTTGGCATAATGGATGTTTAAAGGAACTACAGTGAAACCCCGATTTTACGTCCCCCGAATCTACGTTTTTCCCGCATTTTACGTTTTTTCATCAATTCCCAGTTTTTCCGTATACCAATACATGTTAATTTAATCCAGATTGTAAGTTTGTTATTTATGGACTTTCCCGCATTTTACGTTTTGTCCCTGGACTGGAAAGTAAAAAAAAAAATTAAAATTTGCAATAATTTACAAAAAAATTTGCAAAAAAAAAAGCAATACATCTATTTTTTCCTTTTGTGCTTTTTTAAAGCTAATCCACGTTGTTGAAAGTTAATCATAAAAACAGCAACGCATTTCGCAAAAATCATCGAGAAAGTAGGGGAAAAAAATTCCAAGAAACAGAAAACATTGAAAAATCGTCGTATGACGAGCTGGAAGGTATCTTAGTAAAGTGGTTGAAAGAAGCTCGTGCCGCGAATGTACCTATAAATGGCATGATAATAAGAGAAAAATCTCTAGAAATCGAAGATAGGCTTGGTGGTTTGAAAGACTTCACAGCTTCAAATGGCTGGATTGACAGAATGAAAAAAAGACATTATCTTGTGTATAGATCGCTTTCGGGAGAATCATCAAGTGTAGATGAAGCTACAATAGAAAAATGGAAGAAAAATCTACTGAATTTGACCAAAGGATAGAAGCCAAAGGACGTATTCAATGCGGACGAGACCGGACTTTTCTTTAACCTCCTACAGGATAAAAGTTACGTTGCTGAAGGAGACTCCTGCCGTGGAGGGAAGATGTCTAAATTGCGCCTTACGGTTTTACTGTGCTGTAATTCTGATGGAAGTGAGAAGCTGACGCCTCTTGTTGTTGGAAAGTCACGCAAACCACGATGCTTCAAAAACGTTAGAAGTTTTCCGACAAAGTACGAAGCAAACAAAAAAGCGTGGATAACCCAAGCCCTTTTCGAAGACTTTTGCGCAAACTAAACAAACAAATGAAGTTGCAATATCGAAAAATAATTTTGTTCATTAATCAATGTACTGCACATCTGGATTTGCAGCTGTCTAATATACGTGTCGTATTTTTTCCTGCAAATTGTACAAGCAAAATGCAGCCTTGTGATCTCGGCATTATTCGATCTTTCAAGGTTTATTACAGAAAGCAACTTGTCCGGAAAGCTGTAGCTGAAATAGAAAATGGAAACCTAAATGACGCCTGCAAACTAAAGTTAAGTGTTCTAGAGGCTATGCATTTTATTTCTGCGCCGAGGAGAAACGTTGCACAACAGTGCATTTCCCATTGTTTTGAAGATAGCGGAATCGTAGCGTTTAATGAACCGGGAACAGACGAAGAATCAGCTGCGGTGGACTCGAAGAAGGACAACGAAACACTTATCTATGACTTCGGCGATTACATCCCGGAAAACTAAGAAACATGCGAAGCTGAAAGAGCTACTGCTCCATCCGTAGACGACCTTATGAACTTTTCGTCCACCGATGAATATGAACAAGAACAACCGGAAGCACAGCCCGTCCCTTCTTTCAGTATTGCATTGAAGAGCTTACAAATAGTGAAAGACTATTTTCTTTCTTATAAAGTCCAGGAAAAAAACTTGCAAAGTACTCGTATTTCAATCCTAGAAGATGCTGCATTCACTTTGAACTCAATGACTAAATAACAATGCACTATTACGGACTATTTTCAACCTAAACGCCAGGATTCGTAACTAAATGTGTTAAAATGATCTTAAAATGGTATGTATAATAATGTTCTTTTCGTAAATTATACCTTTTGAAAGAGTCATATTTACTACCTTTAGTTTTTTTCTATTTGATTTTTGCATTCTATGTATTTCCTGTATTTTACGTTTTCCCGCATTTTACATGTTTTTCACCCAGTCCCTTGAGAAACGTAAAATCGGGATTTCACTTTATTTATTTTTTCATTTTGATATATTTATGGTGAGAAATAGCTTTAAGAATAATGCAACATATACGCTGCTCTGGGCCATAGTAGGTTAAAAGAAGTATTCGTGATTATTGAATGTTTGGGTTAACATTGTATTTGATAATTTGCAAGTGCACGGTAAAGAGATAAAATGTGAAAAAAGTTATCTAACATCTCTGTTTTTCATTTATGACTCTCGATGCAAGTAATTTGACAGAGCAATTCCTTTTAGATAAATGTTCTTTCTGTCTTCCATAATCTGTAGTCACTATACAGGGTGGACAAAAGTAAACTGACGGAGCTCAGAGTGTTCTGCAGCGCGATCTAATTGCGAAAATGCCGCCAAATTTTGTAGGAAGATTAAATAAGACGGGGGACGAAGGAGTGCGCGGAAAAAAATTAGTTTCAAAAGTCACCCCAAGGGGAATATGTGGCGCTTTGCAATAGAAAAGAGAGTTTTAAAAATGCAGAATAATTACTAAAAGAAAATTAGATTTTATTTAGCACATTCAAATCAGGTTCAATATGGCCGCCGTTTTTGTGGACCACATATTGAATTCCGTGCACAGCATTCACAACAGCAGGAAGTAATATGTCTGCAGAAATCTACCGTACAGTCCGTTCTGTATTTATTCTGCATTTTTTTAAACTCTCTTTTCTATTACACAACGCCATATATTCCTCTAGCGGTGACTTTTGGAACTAATTTTTTTTTTCGCGGACTACTTCGTCCCTCGTCTTGTTTAACCTTCCTACAAAATTTGGCGCCATTCTCGCTATTAGATAGCGCTTCAGAACACTCTGAGCAATGTCACTTTAATTATGGCCACCCTGTATATATCATTTCAAAAGATCTGCAAAGCAATGAAAAGCACATTAAAAGTTTCCAAACACCCACATTTACTTAAAAATTTGAAGTTCGGTCTTGTGTATCATAGATACTACCTTATCATATTTTTATATCTCTTTACATGCTCCTAAATACTCTAATTACTTAAAAAATTCAGAGTCTTCTCCTAAAAATACTCCCTTAGATCCGCATTCTACCGGTGGGTGTTGGTTATATGTGTTGTATATAATCCCTCACTAAGCATTTCTCAATTTTTGCAGTTAGTAGAAATCTCATTTACATGAAAATTCGAGTTTTAACCTTAAAAACTCTGCTTGTTCTCCATTTCGAAGCTATGTATTGATTACAAGTGTCACGCCTGCAGACTCAGTATGCGTTTCCAACCCTTTAAATCATTACATTTAGCTAAGGAATTTAAATTCCTCAACGTAAAAATATTCATCTAATTCGGCACTTTATAGTTAGGTGTCGACAATGGATTTGCTTCATACTCCCTCTGCAGCTGATATCGCCTTATAAAGTGTTAGTACATATTACATTCAGCTAAAATCTTCCTATTCATTCAGTTAAAACCAGCCCAAGTCTCATTCTTAAATATCTAGACGAGTTTCCTGTTTAATTGCTATGTACTGATTATCCATACGTTAAATAATCCTAAACATATGTAGTATCATGCGATAAATTTGGTGACATCATTCTCGTGGATCTAGTCGCCAATTTAGCGACATTTTTAAATGTTGCAAAATTAATGAAAATATCGCCAAATGGATAAAAATGGTTCTGGAATCAAAGAAAATTACGACTTATTCAAGAAAATTTAATATCTGGGAAAGAATATAAGTATTTACTATAAGAATAACATTTTCTTAACTGTAAAAGTAGTAAATTCATTGCATAAACGATTGAGTTCGACAGCTTTGATAGTGCATTTATGGAAATTTGTTATTTATTATAAGAATTTCAGTGTATTTAAAAATATATATGGACAGCATCCCAGAATAAATTAAAAACTAAGTTATTTAAAAATCAACACGCTAGTATACTTTTTAGGCTGAAAATATTATATAATATTTCAGTCTTTTGGGTATGTTAGCTTGTACTTTTTGGTGTATAATGATTTACAGTGATGCAATGCGTCAATTTCTTACTTAGTTTACAATTACATGAATTGAATATATATCTATGATTATTTATTTAAATTTACTTAAACGAATTAATATGTTACAGATAAAAGTATTTTTATATCCTGATCACGTTTATAGTTTATAAAATTATTAAAAATCAGAGTTCCGTAATGTTTTTTTGGCCGCATTAACATAAAATTGCCAATCAAGCGATAGTTACCAAATCTAGCAGTCGAGCCTTTATTACATCATAGCTGCGAAGGTTGGCTCCACAAGCGCTAGTGTCTATGCGAAATCCCATGTTAACGATATTGCCATTAGTTCCTATGGGAGTGAACCTTCTGAATTATTCTGTATGCATGAGTACTGTTTAAAATTTGTGTTGAATTGTCATGGAAGGGATTTTCGCATGGGAATGTATTCTAGCAACCTCAAAAGTTACCGCTTTGGCGAAGATTGGTGGCATTAGGAATCACAGCAAATTGTCTTTAGAATAAACTGAGATGTGTTCTTCATGCATATACAGAAATAATGTAAACGCAAGTAATTTGAAGCAAGTTGTTTTTATCTTAACATCGCATTGGTCAGTGTCCTTTGTAGTCTTAAGACAGTTTAAATGCCCTTCTGAGGAGTAATATTTTCAGTTACTTAGGCGTTTCGGTACCCATCTGTTGTCTGGGTAAAGGGATACTATTATTACTTATAGTATTTCGGTGTAAATGTTAGGAATCACAGCTAATTAATTATATACTAGAATAAATAGTTGGGTGTAAGAAAAGACAAAACAAACAGTAACTAATAAATAGTAGCGAATAGATGGTATTAGTTAGCAGTGATTAATTACTGTTAACTTTCTAACCCCCCTCCCCCAATATTCACAAATAAGTTCTGAAATTTTTAGCAAAAATTTCCATTTAATTTAAACTAATTATTTTAAGTTTCACTCTACCATTTAATTATTCGGTATAAGGTAGAACTGTTTAACTTTTTAATTTTACCGACTAATTTGCTGGATTTTTAAAGCATGATATCTGAGTAACAACCTGATTTGTATGAAGATCGGGAAAGATTTTTAATTAGTGGTAAAGATTATTATTGTAAGAAATTTTTTATGGATTTGTAGGTAAAAATGTGTTTGCTGTCTCTAAGGATCGGACATTTGTGATTTTGCTTTATGCGGGGGGGGGGGGGGGGGAGGATTGGTGCATACAAATGTATTTCATGAGGAACTAAGCTTGTTTATGTACCTCTGTCAAACCCTTGTTTCATGTTTTTCTGTCAGTTTAAAGCATTTTTTTTATGTTTTTGAATCATTATTTTGCATATTTTGGTATTTTTAATTAAAAAGGGCATGTTTAGATGAATTGCTCAAAAGGCACAGAATAGGCAATTATTAACATTGTATTCCTTCTTTATTCTTTATTGGTCATTAGTTGGTTAATAAAGAATTCCAGGTGACATAACAGTAATGGACAAATTGAATGTTTTTCAGATATTTTTCATTTTGTTTCATGCAAATATTTTTCTTTTTTTAATTAGTTTTACTAGGACATATAAATGTGAAACCTTTAGTTCATATTTTTCGATAATAGAGCATTTTTGGATCAAATGTGTTTTTATACAGCATTTTCAAGCAATTTTTCAGTCATAAAAATCCTAACTTTAATTATTTGATATGAATATGCCATATATGCTTATGGAAAATCAGTGATAATCATAACTACAGAAGTAGTAATCATTACCAACATATACTCCTAACGGAGAAAAGAGTATTTCTTATTTAGTGTAAGGTTGTATCTTATATACTATGATTCTTATATACTACCTGTTGCATTACGGAATTCTAAATTCCCAACACATTATTCTCGTTAACGTCAATTCTATTAATTTGGCGACATTTTCATCACTTATGCGACATTTTAGTCGACAAAACTTTTAATAAAGTTACACAAAAAGACACTTCGCATGTAATTTTTCCTTAAAAAACTATTGACATAAACTTTAGAACGCTAGCATGAACCGTTCTCGAGATATTGTACATTTTTCATATAAATATATCATAAAATCCCATAAATTAAAAAAAATATTAACTCTTAGGAAACATGTTCACTTTTCATAAATAATATTATGCGATAGATTTGGTGACATCATTCTCGTGGATCTAACTCATTCCTTTCAGGAGAAAAGATACTTTGAGCAATAATTTTGTATTTGAACGCCAATAGTCATTTATCCGCTGTAAGAATAACTAATTTCTCTGTCCATAACGCTTGGCGAGATTTTGGCGACGAATTTAACGGAATGTCGCCAACTTGGCGACATCTTTAAATGTTGCCATCAGTTAACAAAAATCCCGCCAAATGGAAGGAAATGACGCTAAATCAATGAAAATGACGACTAATTGAAGAAAATTCAATATCTTGAAAAGAATATAAGTGTCTACTATAAGAATAACATTTCTTTTAACTGTAGAAGTATTAAATTCATTGCATTATATAAGGAAAGTCATATGCTGCCAAGATCAGATTTTTTTTATATATTTTATGTGATAATTTGAATATCTCCTAAAATTTTCGAAGCAATTTCTGAAATTTAAATCCTCTTAAATAAGTTTGAAAAATTAGGTCTTATAGGGTTCAATGCATTTCATTTTTTTAACCCGGGTTCAATCCAAAACTAATTGGGTGATATTATATATTTATATTCCCATAGGTCCCACTGACCGTCTGAACATCATACTAAAATTTCTATTTGATAAAGTCACTTTTACGGCAGTTATCGTGCAAACGGACAGACAGACAGACAGGATGAACAAAGTTATAAACACTTTTCAACTTTGCTGTAAAACGGTAAAAACATATTAACTGTTGAGAAACATGTTAACTTTTCATATGTAATATAATGCGATAAATTTGGTGACATCAGTCATGCAGATCTAGCTTGTTCCATTCATGAGAAAATATACATTGAGTAATACTTTTGTATTTGAATGACAATAGCCATTTGTCTTCTTTAAGGGTCGCCATACACCAGGAGTATTGTTACCAGACAGCGGGATTTATCAAAGGACGAGCGTTAAGTTTCCCTGCATTCTATAGGGGAGTCACGAGCTGTCCTCATCAGACTCTTTTATATTTAACATGGATGAAAAGGTATGTTTCAACATAACACAGAAATTGTAATCTACGCGAGCCAAGTCATACATATGAAACAGTATCTATTGATAAAGTATAAATGGTGCAACTTAATGCTAGTGATAGGTTCAGGGGCAGAAAACAAAATGGCGGTGGAAAGTTCCATCAAAATTCCCTTTAACACTGAATTTTTATTGAAAAAGCCAAAATTTTAGCGACTTCTAAATTATTGACAAAAACCGAGACATTATCTCTAAAATCAGAAAAATGAGTGAAATCATAAAAACCTGGACTTTCCCGGAAAAAATAGTAGATATGTCAGCTATGTATAAATATTGTGACTTACCTTACGGTGTTGAAGTTCAACTATATCAGTATACCGATATCATATCGACTCTTGGGCCGCAGATGAAGAAATCCACAATGATGAATATATTCGTAGTTGAATACGGCTGAAAGCACAATGTGTAAGAATTTTTCCACGTGCACTATGTGTTATAGTTGTTACCACGTGGAGCACAATTCTCAAAACAAAATTGATATTCTCAATCAAGGAAAACAGAACACTGTACCCTTTGTAACTGAAACTCGTCCTGCTTGCGAATCGTGAGATAAACTGATCCGACAGGTCTGGTGCTACAAATTGATCGGATTGGTGTGCATCAAGGTTATAGGTGAGGGTCTCAAGGTTTCTGTGGACACAGGTAAGTTCACGCCCTCGTAATCCTTTCTGTTATCAAAACGGACAATTCTAGTGCATGACCACAGAGTAATTTATATATACTTTTCAGTCGCTACCGCAGCGCTGATCACCGACAACCAATATTAAATTCAATATCGAGTTGGTTTTCGCCAAGACGTTCTGTTAATATAACCTTATTTGGCACTGAAGGAAATACTTTTAGAACTTTGTTCTATCATCGAATGTTTACACGTGTGAAACATACTTTCGCTGCTATTTTGGATTTTATAATCAATTAATTTATTTTTTTATGCATTTTTCAAGAAATGGGTTACTAAAAGAAAAGGGATTACGGTTACAAGGTAATGAAATTTATTTTTATTTAAATAAAAAGATTATTTGTTATCCACCCCATATTTCATCATATGCACATGTTCAGCATAAGAAATTGATGCACTGCCGACTAGACTTGTTTCTAAGAAGCAGTGGCATTATTAATTAAAAACCTTTTCCGCATTTATATAAAATGTATAAAAATTGATATTTGGATAACTTTTTCTATAGCAGGTTGAATATGATATTGAATGTATATATATTTTGTGTTTAAGTTCTGAAATTTTTAGCAAAAATTTCCATTAAATTTAAACTAAGTTTCACTCTACCATTTGGTTATTTGGTATAAGGAATAACTATTTAACTTTCTACTTTTACTGGCTAATTTGCTGGATTTTTAAAGCTTGAAATCTGAGTAACATCCTGATTGGTATGAAGATCTGGAAAGGTTTTTAATTAGTGGTAAAAGTTATTATTGTAAGAAATTTTTTTATTGATTTGTGGGTAAAAAGTGTTCATTGTCTGTAGGGATAGGACTTTTGTGATTTTGCTTTCTCTGGGGGGGAGGGGGGACTGGTGTATACGAATGGTATTTCATGAGGAGCTAAGCTTATTTATGTACCTCTGTTAAACCATTGTTTCTTGTTTTTCTGCCACTTTAAAGTATTTTTTCTGCTGTTTTTGAGTCATTATTTTGCATATTTTGGTATTTTTAATTATAAAGGGCATGTTTAGACGAATAGTTCTAAAAGCACAGAATAGGCAAAAATTAACGTTGTATTCCTTCTTTATTCTTTATTTTTTTATTGGTCATGAGTTGGTTAATAAAGAATTCCAGATGACAAAACAATAATGGACAAATTAAATATTTTTGAGATATTTTTCATTTTGTTTCATGCAACTATTTTTCTTTTTTTAATTAGTTTTGCTAGGACATATAAATGTGAAACATTTAGGTCATATTTTTCAATAATAGAGCATTTTTGGAACAAACGTGTTTTAATACAGCATTTTCAAGCAATTCTTCAGTCATAAAAATCCTAACTTTAATTATTAGATATGAATATGTTATATATGCTTATGGAAATCAGGGATAATCCTAACTACAGAAGTAATAATCTTTAACAACATTATAATCCTAGGAAAAAAGGGACATTTCTTATAGACTGGAAGATTGTATCTTATATACTATGGTTCTTATATACTTGCCTGTTGCATTACGGATTTAAAATTCACAAAACATTATTCTCATTAACGTCAATTCTATTAGATTCGTGACATTTTTTATCACTTTTGTGACATTTTAGTCAATTTGGCAACATTTAAGAAGCCGCCAAGTTCAAACTTTTTCTCAAAGCTTTAGGGAGAGAACGGACTTGTCATACAGGACAGAGCGCCAGCTGCGAAGATCTTTTAATCTCCAATTGGTTCTTATCTGCATACCGGGACATTAATTCATTGACTCATTATATGTAAGCTCTTTGTTTTTATTTATTAGATTTTATTTTTAACTAGACTCCTAATGTGGCAGTTTGTTGCACATTTCAGTTTAATCAGTTTGGAGGGTTGGTACAGATTTGGATATCACTTAGCATTCTTATAATTTAGGGTATTTTAAGCTTAAATTGTTTCGCGGGATTTATTTAACTTCGGTTGTTAGAAAAGAGTATATGTCTAATTTCCGGTTACACTAATCGTTACGGGCGAATAAATAGGCTATTCTTAAAGCATTTCCATGATATATAATTGTTTTCAAGTAGTCGTTATTTTCATTGATTTATCGTCGTTTGTATCAATTTGACGAAATTTTCAATTCACAACTCACAAATGAGGGCTCCTTCATAAATTAATTTTTTTTACTGAAACTTGGATATAATTTTCACCATTTTATGTTATTTTCCGTTATCTAGCTGAGATCAATGTATTACGAAATATATGGACAAAAATGTATAGAATTTGTAGAGAATATTCAGTGACAGGCATGTGCTGCTTATATAAGGTTTTTACTTTTCCAATATACATAGCATTGGAATAGGAAAAAATTGAAATCGAAAGTGTTGTGTTTGTATCTGTGTGTCAATCTATTAAAATAGCCCTTTCAATTTTCATGAGACGGCAGACGTTACTCTGATAATTTCATTTTCGTTAAGAATCGAAAAAATAAGTTTCTTTATTAATGAAATATAAGAAGTTATAAATAAGTTTTTTTATTAGAAATATAAAAGTAAGATAAAAGAAAACACATTTTTAAATTTTTTAAACAAATGCTTTTTTTTAAATTATTTTTGATTTCAAAGTGACTGGAGCCAATACCACTCTGCTAAAAATGCAATATTTTCCAAAATTCAAAAGAAAATAGTTTCAGTCTGTAAATTCGATAAAATGTCAATGAGCGCATTTCATATTATAATTTGTAGTATGGCTTAAGATATAAAGTATAGCAATTATCTGTTTAACTTAACTCTCACACAACTTCCTCACTCTACAGCTTAGATGCCTCATGAATTCCAAAAGAGAAAGGACCTACAGAGCGTTCACCATCTTACTTAAAATGTGGAAATATTCAGGTGTGATTTAAAGTTATTTATTTAAAATTATATAAAGACAATGATCGTCACATATTAATATAATAAATGCAAAGTATAGTAAAACATTTATTGATAGTATTATTTTATGAAGATTACAGCTACACATAAACTACATTTTTTCGACAATAATTGCTAAATTTAAATGTGCAGTTTATAAAAATTACTCAATTTAGAATGGTCATATTTCCAGTTATGCTGCGTTAGGATAACTGACTGTAATTGGAATTTCAGAATTTAAATGAGTATTTCCGATCATTTTTCTGGGGATCATAATCAAATAGGCCCCTAAATAAATAGTCTCCTAAATTAATAGACGGGAGCACATGTCATTATCGCTCCAATCAAAAATTTTTAAATATGCTAGGACGCAAATGCCGGTATACAAATTGGAGTGAATCAGCAAATTAATTTTTCTTGAAATATATTGTTATATTAATGAGAGATAAACATTTCTTTTATGTTTTTACTTTCTTTATATACATATAAGTATATAAGAAATGTATTGTGACGGGATCAAAAATTCGAATTCGAGTTTTCGATGTGAGAGCACGTTTCAAGATTTCCTGACCATGAATCAAGAATTTTTGAGATGATGTATATGTGTGTGTGTAAGTACGTGTACATCTGTGTGTGTGTATGTGTGTCAGTGAGTCTGTGGATACGATATCTCTCACGAACAAATGTAGCGAGTCGAACGAAATTTAGTACAAAAATTATAATGCTAGAATACTGGAAGCCTATTGTTCTTAAAATCAAACGAATGTTCAGAACCTCCAAAATTTTCGAGTGAAATTTTGAAAAATATCATCAAAAAATTAAATCCTTTAATAAAGCTGCGCAATTAGTCATTTCTTATGCAATTTTTAATTAAAGTACGATTGACTCAAACTTTAGAACGTTAGCATGAACTGTTTGTTCTAGACAGAATTTCAAATTAAATAAGCAGAATTTTATATCTTTAGAGTTTACATAAAAATGAAGAATTATGATTATTACTTTCTTTACTTACATAGTATAATGTATAGGGAAAGTACTGTAAAGGGGTCGAAAATTCGAATTGGAGTATTCGACGAGATAACACGTTTCAAACATCCCTAAACACGAATCAGATGTTTCTGAGTTGATGTCTCTGTGCCTGCGGCAGTGAGTCTGTGAGACGTAATCTCACGAAAGAATAATCAGGTGATCTGAACAAAATTTGGTGCAAAAACCACAGTCAATGAATTCTGAAAACTTCATTGACTGTGCTTTTGCATGGCATCGAATGTTCAGAACCCTTCTAAATATTGAAAAGAAATTTTGAAAAAAATCATCAAATATATAAAACATTCAATAAATTTACGTAAATAGTCATTTCCTATGCAATTTTCTGTTAGAAAACGATAGATTTGAACTTTAGAACTCTAGCATGAACCGTTCTTGAGATATTGCACATTTTTCAAATAAATTTATCCAAGGGTCACTTAAAAAAATGTAACTTATTTATTATTGCAAAATATGTTCACTTTTCATTCGTAATATCATGCGATGTATGTGTTGACATGATTCACGTGGATCTAGCTCGTTTCATTCATGAGAAAGATACTTTAGGTAATACTCCTGAATTTGGACGCCAATAGTCATTTATCTGCTATAAGAATAATTTATTTCCCCATCTATAGCGCTTGGGGAAATTTGGCGACGTATTTGGCGGAATATTGCCAACTTGGCAACTTTTTAAATGCTGCCAAATTAACGAAATTTTCGCCAAATTGATACAAATGACTCTAAATCATTGAAAATGGCGACTAATTGATGAAAGTTCAAAACCTTGGAAGGAACATAAGAGTAGACTATAAGAATTACCCATTTCTCCGTCCGTCCTTAACGCTTGGCTGAGAAATTTAGCAGGACGTTGCCAAAGTGGCGAATATTTTAAATAATGCCAAAGTGACATAAATGTCGTCAAATTGATAAAAATGACGCCATATGGGAAGTAGTGTTTCACAAATTCTGATTTCCGTAATACGAGGGGCATACCTTTTTGTTTATAAAAAATGCTTTTCTTTCCGTTTGTCTGTAACACTTGGTGATGCATTTGGCGAACTTGGTGAATAATTCAGTAAAGTATCTCCAACGTGGTTATATTTCGTCCCAGGTTCATAAATATATCGTCAAAATTGCGAAATTGACGCTAAATTAATGAAAATAACGCCTAATTACTGAATTAATTATTAAAATATTTTAATATATATGGACTCTTGCTTATTGAGATGCAATCAATATTGATAATTGTTTATTTAGCGTTGTTGGAAATATAATTTAATTGGGTACTTTGAAATAATTTTACATGTTGTCAACCGGAAAAACTTAAAATATACAATTCATCGATAAAAACACAGTGCAGTGGTTCATATACATTATTTTTTGACTGTAAAAGTAGTAAATTCTTTGCTTTAAATAAGGAAAGTCATGTCCTGCTCACATCAGATATTTTACTAAAAGGATGATCGAAATTTGTATACGATGCGAGTCTTCTTTAATTAAAGCATTCCTGAAATTGGAACCATGTTTCTATTATCAATCGTTTAAGAGATATTTAGTTAGCAAACTTTTTGAAATGTCCTACATAGCGTAATATGCTTGTGAAGCACAAACTCCTCTTAGAATATTACCGTATCAAAAGTGGTTTAACCCAAACATTAAACCTACTGAAAGTCAAACAGTAAAGCACACGACCTGATAGGAATGTGCAGAGAAACAAATAAAATTCAATAACAAATGTATTAACATAAACTGCAGGACTTCTTTTTTAAATACTATTAACTCAAAGTTAAGACATATGATATAGAACAACATACATATGCTTGTAGCCAAGGGTGTCATTTTAGGGAGGGGGGTCCCTAAAGCTCTGGAAAACTTTTTTGTTTTGCGACTGCAGAAAAAATCTCTAACATTTGTTGGATATTATTAAATTGAATCTTAATTTCTGTTACGAAAAAAAATTGCATCACCTCAGTACTGTGTAAATATAGTGTTCCATTTTAATGAAAATGAAGGTCTTTAAGTCTTATCAACCAAAAATGTTTTGATTTAGCTACTTTAGAATGCTATAGTTGGTCCAAATTCAGGTGTGTGTTTTTAAAACCTTGCACACTTTTGTGGTGATTGAGCGTCGCCTGTTCCGAGCCAGGACCGAACTCGGGACCTAGTGCTTACATGACCGGCATTATAATCACTGAGCAAAAGCTAGCTTCGGCTCCATTCTTATAATTCGGGTACAGGTTCCAAGCATCTTTGATCAGATGTCTTTGCTGCCGCACACTCCCTCACCGGATGAGAAAGCCCCGGTCTAATTTCGGCGAAGAGGGAGGCCGCTGAGAAAACCCCGCTTGCCCACCCGAAATGCAGTTGAGGTGCTGAAGACCGGGAGGCGTGTTGTCTCGGGTGCGTGACGTCAGTCGTTGTCATCCAGGAAGGGAGTGGCAGGGTCTCTGATTCCGTGTGGTGCTGCCATCTTGTGTTGAGAGGTGAGATCGTTGAATAGAGACCCTACCCTCAAAAGGGAGCTTAACAGACTCACGTGGAAAGTCAGGGATAAAATTGTCGCAGAAAAGCAGCAACAGTATAAAGAGTTAATTGAATCCCTTAGCTCGGAAGACGTATCGCTCTGGCAATTCGCTAAAAGACTCAGAAAACCTCAAATTAAACTCCCGCCACTAATAGATGGCGCTAATATTGCGTACTCAGACGAAGAAAAGGCAGAGGCGCTTGCTAGGCATTACGAAAAGCAATTTGAACCAAACCACGATCTAATGTGTCAGGACACCCTAAGAATGGTTAGGCAAACTCTAAACAATTTCAGGAACTCCCCGGTCACGGCTGAGATTAACCCAGCCACCCCGCAAGAAATAGTAGAGATTATCAAAAACCTTAAAAACCGTAAAAGCCCAGGGCACGACAAAATCAGGAATATCGCGGTAAAAAACCTACCCTTAAATATAATATTTTACTTGACCATCTTAATAAATAAAATACTAGAACTAAATTATTTCCCCAAAGAATGGAAGGAAGCGATAATTATAGCGATCCATAAACCTGGTCAGGATGCCTCAATTCCAGCCAACTACAGACCAATCAGTTTGTTGCCGACACTTAGTAAAATTACTGAGAAAATAATTCTTAAGAGACTGAACACGCACCTTAGTGAGAATGACATTATCATTCCGGAGCAGTTTGGATTTCGGCCAAAACACTCAACCACTCATCAATTGCTGAGAGTGGTAGAGTACATTTCTTCTGGTTTTAATAATAAGACACCCACAGCTGCGATTTTTCTTGACATCCAAAAAGCCTTTGATAAAGTGTGGCACTGTGGATTAGCTTACAAATTGATCACTCTAAAAGTCCCTGACGCACTTGTCAAACTTTTAATTTCATACCTAAATAACAGACACTTTCAAGTCAGAGTAAAAAATAACTTATCTACACCCAAGCTCATTAAAAGTAGTGTACCGCAAGGATCCATACTGGGCCCGACACTCTTTAACATATATCTAAATGACATTCCCAGGACCCCAGACACGGAGCTGGCACTCTATGCAGACGACAGCGCGATACTTGCAAAACACCCTTACGTCTCAGTAATGCACAGACAGCTACAACAACACTTAGACATACTCCAAACATGGCTGGAAAAAAGGGCGAATAAAATTAAATCCCAATAAATGTCATTGGATTTATTTCTCAAGAAAACGTAAACCTCCGCCTCCTCTGTACATAAACAACCATGCCCTAAAAGCGGAAAAATCTACTAAATACCTAGGTGTAACGATAGACTCCCACCTAACTTGG
Organism: Amaurobius ferox; assembly: GCA_951213105.1. Classification (NCBI taxonomy): domain Eukaryota; kingdom Metazoa; phylum Arthropoda; class Arachnida; order Araneae; family Amaurobiidae; genus Amaurobius; species Amaurobius ferox. Next base: position 10,250,365 of record OX578147.1, read on the forward strand.
AAACTGCACGTAACGAACTTAATCAAAAAAGCGTATATGGCCACAGGAGCTTTATACCCAATGATAGGAAACGGAAATCTAAGTTATCAAAATAAACTCCTAATTTATAAATGGGTCATCTGCCCGGGAATGCTGTATGCAGCATCCGTATGGGGATATGCCTGTAAAACTACCATAGACTTATTAGAGACAAGACAAAACAAAACCCTAAGGATTATAAGGAAAGCCCCTAGATACTTAAGAAACTCGGTAATTAGGAAAGACTTCAAAATAAAAACTGTTAGAGCCCAAATCAAAAAGCTAGCGCTTAAATTCTACAAAAATCTGCCATCTGTCCCAAATGAACTATTATTTAATCTGCATGACTATGATCATCGCAAGGCTAAATCTCGTAAGAGACCCCGCTCGGTACTTAACTTTGATATTCGGTACTAGGAACGTCCCACCTTAATCAGTTGATATTAACGAAAACTCGCGATCTTTGGTTTTCTACAAAATGTTTAAAATCCTAAACTGCTAAAATGCTAGGTTACCCTCAGATCTGCATCAACCCCCCAAACTGCTTAAACTCTTAATGTGCAACAAACTGCCACACTAGGAGCTAGGACAAATAATAAAAACAGTAAATCAAAAACCTCGAACCTCCAACTATGGACCAATGAAATAATGTCACAGTATGAAGATAAGAACCACACCTAGAGATTGGAGATTAAAGGCGCTTCGCGCCTGGTGCTCTGTTCTGGACGAAACTCTATGAAGGGTTGGAGAGGAAGTTTGCATGTTTCAAACGTCCAGTCATCATTGTGGCGGTCGGGAGTCGCCGGACCCCGAACCAGGGACTCTTTGCGTACAAGACCGACATTATAATCAGTAGCAGTCTGTAACTCTTGGAAAATTTCTGGCTGCATATCTCCAATTAGGTGACTATTTTAAATGTTGCCAAATTGATAAAAATGTTATGATATTGATAAAGATGCCGCCAAAATTAATAAAGATGATGCCAAATAGAATGCAATATTTTGCAAATTTTTAATTTCGTTATATTGTGGGCATACATCTTATTATATAGGAAACGCTCTTCTAAATATCTCCAACTTGGCCTCATATTGACGAAAATATCGTCAAAATTGCAAAAATGATCCCAGGTTAATTAAAATGATGCCTAATTGATTAATTTATTATTAAAATATTTATATGGACCATATTGCTTATTGAGGAAACTATCAATATTGATCACTGTTAATTTAGAGTTGCGTAAAATATAAGTTAATCGGGTTCGAAATAATTTTAGATGTTGTCACCCAGATGTACAATTTGCCGTGCCAAATGTACAATTTAACATTACAAATACTGCGTCGGGGATCTTATCATCACTTTGTAACCGTTAAAAAAGTAACTTCATTGCATTATATAAGGAAAGTCATGCGCTGCCCACATCAGATATTTTCATATGCAACATAGATGGAAAGGGATGTTTCAACATGACACAGAACTGGTAATCTATGCGTGCTAAATCAAACATATGAAAGAGTATCTATCAGTAAAGTGAAAATGATGCAACTTAGTGCTAGCTATAGGTTCATGTACGTAAACAGCAAAATGGAGGTGGAAATCTTTATCTAAATTATCTTTTTATTGAAAAAGCCTAAACTTTAGTGACTTCTAAATAATTGACAAAAACCTAGACATTATCATAAAAAATTGGAAATCCGAGAGAAATCTTTAAAAAAATGGAATTTCCAAAATATATTCAGTTCACTAATAGCAATTTAGTATTATTAGTTAAGTATGGATAGAAAAATGCTTTGGAGACTCTATTACCAACTAGGAAAAAAGGGAATAAAAGTTCATTTGTACGCAATCACTCATTTTGAGTATCTTTAAAAAATAATAATTCTTCAAATTTATGTAAATTGTAAAGATATAAAAATTTTGTTTATTTAATTTGAGATTCTATCAAGAATAAAATGGGTGGCTGCTGAAGAATATGTTAATAACACATGGAAATTTAATCTATACACTTGAAATCGCATTTTAAATAATTACTATTTTACTTAAATATTCATTAATAATAAAATATACTACTATGAAATGCATGTGGTGCATTTTTTAATTCACATAATATGAAACTAAATATGAATGGAAAAAATTGATTCAACGTTACACGGGAATGCAATATATGCACGCGAAATCGCACTAAAAAATTAACACCATTATTTAAAAAAATATTAATTATTAATGAAATATATATTACAAAGAAATGAGTGTTCTGCATTTCTTTTAATTCACATAATTTTATATCTAACATGAATAGAAACGGATGCTTCCACATAGCACAGAAATATTAATCTATAAGTGCAAAATTGCACATATGAAACAGTATTTATCAGTAAATTGAAAAGGATGGAACTTAGTGCTAGTGATAGGTTTATGTGTAGGCAGTGGCAAGTTCCAATAAAATTCTTTTTGACAGAGAATTTTTATTGATAAAGCTAAAATTTTAGCGACTTCTAAATTATTGATAAAAACCGGCATATTAATATTAAGAATCGGGTACCTAGAGATATCATATAAAGACTGGAGTTTTCCGGAAAAACCAGTGTATCTGGCAGTTATGTATAAATATTGTGGCTTACCTTTCAGTGTTGAAGTTCAGCTATATCAGCATGCCGATGTTATATCGACTCTTGGGCAACAGCTGAAGAAATCCTCATTGATGAATTAATAAGTGAGGCACAATTCTCAAAACAAAATTGATAATTTCAAGCAGGAAGCAGAGAACCTGGTATCCTTTTGCAACTGATACTTGTCCAGCTGGTGAATGGTGCGATAAACTGCTCCGACAGGTCTGGGGCCACGAAGTGGTCAGGTGGGAGACATGAATCACAGACTAATATATAGCACAGACCGGTTACTCTCGAATTCACAGCGCCCTCAGGGATGGACCAAAATTGGATCAGAATGAGGGTTGGCGGGCTCTTGGCGTTGGTCTGGTTTGGTATGAGCGCTGGGCGACGGTCTGATTTGGGTCCAAGACGATTTTCAATGTTATAACCCTGTAGCATGCATTGTAGCGTGGTTTGAGTAACGTGCAGAAGGATTATTTGTTAAGTGACTAGATTATTTCAAGAAATGGATTGCCAAAAGAAAACTGATGGCGTTACAGCGTATGTAATTTGTTCTTATTAAAATTGAAGTAATATTAGTTATCACCATCCTTTATACTTGTTTATTATAAGTATATACGTGTTCATAAGTATACACGTTCTTCATACGAAATTAGTGCGCTATTATTACTGCCGATTAGACTAAATTTTAAGAGGTAGTGGTATAATTAGTTGCAAAATATTTTCCATAATAATTGATATTTTGATAGCTTTTCCTTAGAGCTAATTAATTTGAATGTGATATCGTATGTGTATATATTTATGTAAAATTTTTATTAAGTGCCTTATGGAGGAAAATTCACCCCACCCCTGGGAAATTAATGATTGAGTTCCACAACTTAGAAAGTATATTTATATAAATTTGATATCTATTATAAGAATATTTTTATATTTAAAAAAAGTCTATTATCAGTATCCCATAACAAATTAAGTATCAAATAATTTAATAATCAACACACTAGTATACCTTTTAGACTGATAATATTATATAATATTTCAGTCTTTTGAGTATGCTAGCTTGTAATTTTTTGTGCATTATGTTTTACAGTAAGACAATGCAATGCGTCTATTTTTTAATCAATTTTATAATTATTTTAATTACATATATAACTATGTTTATTTAAATTTACTTAAACTAATAAATATATTTATGTTGCCTATAATGGATTTTTAAATCCTGATCATTTCTATAGTTTCAAAAATCATAAAAGTACAGTCCTGTACATTTTTTCCACGCCCGCTTTTGAAAAAAAAAATCGCAAATGAGTGTTAACGCGCCAAATCTGGCAGATTTACTTTGTTTACATCGAAGTTCAGTTGGTCCAACTCATGAGCGCCAGTGTCTATGCGACATCCCATGTTAAAAATGTTGCCATAGGGCCTATGGTAACATTTCCTTATGGCAACATGCTATAGGGTCTTATGGGAGTGAGCCTTCTGAATATATTGTTCTGTGACACGAACTGGATATTTCCTCTGTTGCTGTGGACACAGGTTTGTGAACGCTCTCGTAATCCCTTCTATTATCAAAATGAATTATAGTACATGACTAATGTTTAAAATTTGTGTTGAATTGTCATGGAAGGGATTTTCGGATGGGAATGTTTTCTAGCAATCTAAATAGTTAGCGCTTTAGCGATGCTTTGTGGCACTAGGAATCACCGCAAATTGTCTTTAGGACAAACTGTGTTTTTCATGAATATACTGAAATAGTGTAAATACTAGTAATTAGAAGTAAGTAGTTTTATCTTCACATAGCATTTGTCAGTATCCTTTGCAGTCTTAAAAGTTTAAAAGACTTATATCGAAGCCTGAGAAGTAATATTTTTCGATACTTAGGCGTTTAGGTACTCATTTGCTGTCTGTGTAACGGGACACTATTATTACTTACATTAGTATTTCGGTGTAAAATTTAGGAATCACAGATAATTACTAGAATAAATAGCTGGGTTTACAAAAAAAAGAAAAAAAAAACACGATAACTAATAAATGGTAGAGTATACATACTGATAGTTGACAGTGATTATTTACTGTTAACATTCTAATCCCCACCCCTTCATATTCACAAATGAGTTCTGAAATTTTGCTAACAATTTCCATTTATTTTAAAGTAATTATCACGCAACCATTTGATTATTCGGAATAAGGTAGTGTCTATTTAACTTTCAACTTTTACCGATAAATTTGCAGGATTTTTAAAGCATGAAATCTGAAATATTTAGAAAAGTGGTAGAGCCTTATTTGCATGAAGATCCGGAGAGACTTTTAATTAGTGGCAAAAATTATTATTTTAGCAAATACTTTATTAATTTGAAGTTAAAAAAGTGTTTGTAGTCTTTAGGGCTAGGACTATTGCGATTTTGTTTTTTTGCGGAGGGGGGGGGGGGGTATACAAGTGTATTTCATGAGAAACGAAGCATATTTATGTACCTCTGTTAAAGCATTGTTTCAGGTTTTTCTGTCTATTTTTTAATCATTATTTTACATATTTTGGTATTTTTAATTAAAAAAGGCATGTTTTGATGAATTTCCCTAAAGGCACAAGATCGGCAAATAATAAAGTTCTATTCCTTGTATTCCTATAGGTCAAGCGATGGTTAATAAAGAATTTCAGATGATATAGCAATAATGAACAAATTAAATATTTTTCAGATTCTTATTCATTTTCTTTCATGCAATTTTTTTTCTCTTTTTAATCAGTTTTGCTAGGACATATAAATGTGAAACATTTAGGTCATCTTTTTTCAATTATAGAGCCTTTTTAGATGAAATGTGTTTTTATACAGCATTTTCAAGTAATTTTGAAGTCATTAAAATCCTAATTTTAATTATTAGCTAAGAATATGCTATATATGCTTTTGGACAGCAGTGATAATAAGAACTACAGAAGTAATAATAAATAGCAAAATATACTCCTAACGGAGAAAAGTGCATTTCTTATATACTAGAAAATTCCATATTTTATATACTGTGGTTCTTATATACTAGCCCGTTATACTACGGAATTCTAAATTCACAAATCATTATTCTCATTAACGTCAATTTTATTAATTTGACGACATTTTTATCGCTTTTCCGATAATTTAGTCAGTTGGGCAACATTTAAAATATCGTCAAGTTAAAAATTTTTCGCCAAGCGTTACGGAAGGAGAAATGGGTTATTTTTATAGAATTTCCATGATATCAAATTGTCATCAATTAGTCCTCATTGTCATCGATTTAGCGTCTTTTGTATTGATTTGGCAAAATTTTCAATTCACATATGAGGACACCGCCATAAATATATATTTATTACTTAAATTTAGATATAATTTTCACCATTTTATGTTAATTTGCGTTATCAAGCTGAGATCAATGTATTACGAAATATATGAACACATATGTATAGGATTTGTGGAGCATATGTAGTTAAAGGCATGTGCTGCTCATATCAGATATTTATTTTTCCAACAATACATAGCATATGGATAGGAAAAATTTGGATCAAAAATTTTGTGTGTATATGTGTGTGCACGTGCGTGTCAATTTCTGAAAAATAATCCTTTCAATTTTCATGAAACGGCAGACGTAACTCTGACAATTAAATTTTCGTTACGAATCGAATAAATGTATCTCTTTATTAATGACCTGTAGAAATAAAACAGTAAGTTGAAAAAAAATGCTTTTTATATTCTTTAAACAAATAGTTTTTTTTATGTATTTTTGATGACAAACTGAATGGAGTACCTATATGATAAAAATACAATAACTTGTCAAATTAAAAAAAAAAATGTTTCAGTCTGTATATTCAATAAAATGTAAAAAAAAAAAAAAAGGTCATTACACATTAAAATTTGTATTAGAGTTTACTTACAATATGAAGTATAGCAATTTTCTTTTTAACTAAACTCTCACACCGAAACTTCCTCACAACTTGTTATTTACTCTACTATATATATATATATATATATATATATATATATATATATATATATATATATATATATATATATATATATATATATATATATATACTATTGAAATCAAAAACGAGGATTAAGCTCAATGGAAGGGAAACCAAATACAATGCATGCAATGGCAGAGGAGGATGGCGACTCCTCATTCCCGTTTAAAGCTGCTTTTCCAGCCCGGGCAAACGCTCACGGAACCAATGCATTGCAAAGGTTGATCCCCCATACGTGCCCAGTCAGAAGCACCCAAACATGGAGAAACAGACCACTGAGAATGGAAGTCAAGAAACGCACAACTAAGGAAACACAAAATCTCCTATTATATAAATAACTATGCGCATGTGCAAGTCTTCAAGTGATATGCAGAAACTATCCCAATTCAGCAAAATCCCTTTTGAAAGAATTTGCTTCATTTTTATTGTTGAAAAAAGAATTATAATATTTCTTCAGGAATTTAACAGGGTAATTCTTTTTTAATGCCTCTAATATTATCCCCTTGTTACTTGATATGCAATCCTTTGCTAAAGTGTTGCATATTTGGTTTCTCTTGAAATGTCCCAAAAGTATATTTCTAAAAATGAATCTTGAGAGGTTCGTTTTCCAAGTGATGATATTGTTAATTTTTATGCCACAACTTGTTCTTTTGTCGTGTAGACTCGTATAAATTCCATTCCTTGTATTGTACTTAATGGTGATATCCAAGAAATTCACCGATCCATCCTCTGCACGTTTATTTTCAACCAATTCCAAGCCACTGGGGTAAAAATTGAATTCCAATCCTGCTGCATTTTCATAATATCCATACAGCACGTCATCGACATAACGAAAGTACGGTATCTCATATAATAGGTGTGTTCCATGCTCATATTTAGTGAGATATATGTCAGCCAATATTGATGAACAACTTCCCCCCATTGGAATTCCTTTAATCTGTTTATAATAGCACTTTCCGTCAAAAAGTATATTTTCCCTCAAAACCAGATTGATAAGGTCCATATATTTTCGATATGTAATGTACTCTTTCAAATTATGTAACTCATGCAATTCCTTCAATATAAGGTAAAGTTGTGCAATATCAATATTATTGAAAAGATCGCGAAAATCATAACTTCTGAATCGCAATTCCTTGTCACAGAATTTAAGTCTTTTAATGATATCATGGCTGTTCTTGATAATAACAGTTCCCTGCTTTTGAAGGTGAATCATAACTTGCTTTAGGATATTTAAAAGTTTTAAGTTAGCAATGGTCAAATAAGTTCCGCATCCTACGGTGACAGTGCGGAATTTAACGGGTTCCTTATGCATCTTTGGTATAAGCACTAAGTAAGGGAACTTAACATTTTTAAGATCAATATCAATTCTTTTGTATAAGGCTTTGATCCGATTGGTCAAAGTTTTACTATTATGCGATACCGATGTATACATATCCTGATCAAGGTAACATTTCTGTAAATTTTCCATATAATATTTTTTACAGGTAAATGCGTAATTAGCCACGATTTTATCTGTATAAGTGATTACAAAGCTATCTCTGATGTTTTTGATGGATCTAGGTATGGATGATACTTTAGTATTTTTGTATCTCTTTTGATAGTGCAATTTGAAACCATTAATAAAATGATATTTCCATTCATCAAATGTCTGAACAGGAACACTGTATTTCACAGCTAAACGATAAATGAATTGATACAGATCGTTATGTAAATCATCATATACACACTCAAATTCTTGTTCTCGAAACTTAGTTCCCAATTTGAAAATACATTTTAGTTGTTGGTCTTCAATAAAATTTAAATTTCCTGTAATAATATGTTTGTGATATGGGTCACTATATACACTGTTCTTGCAATTACACTCGTCCACGTCATACAACGAGGTATTCTTACATATATGACTATAGTTGTATATTTTTCTGCCGTTAGTACAAACATAACGGTAATTCAATTTAACTGTAATAAAAGGGATTGGTAAAAATTTATTAATTCCATTCAAAATAGAAGTGAAAGGAATTCTGTCAAAAATCTTGTTTTTAAAAGTAGTCATAAAAAATTCCTTTGTAATTATCTTCTGTTTTTGAGGGTTCAATTCAATACGATGCTTACTGGCCTTTAACTTAATCATATCCAATACCATAGCCATAAATTTACAATTCTCCTCCGTATGTTCATGAGGGTCAGTAGAAGTATATTGCAACACATATTGCCATATTCGTGGCAGATATTTAAATCTTATTCCATAAATAACGTTTTTAATCCAACTTATATTAGTTGTTGTGTCATTTTTGAATTTTTCGATAAATCTTTGGATCTCTTCTACCGTACGTTTATAACTGATCTTTCTGTGTTTTTTCCCTCTATGCCAGCGATGGGTTTTGCTTTGAAAAAAAGTTCTTGACACTGGCTGTGTTTTATCATTACTGCAATATTCCAAATTGAAGGTCTCATTGTAAATTACCGTGTTGAGCCCATATGGGTAGGCTGTAATGTACTGTTTAATATGAGTACTCTCCCACCATAATCTTTCTTGAAGCCTGGGTACTATATCAAGTATAGTAACTGTGATCTTAGTAAAATCATGATTCTGAAAATGTCTTAATTCCAAGTTGGAAACCGGTACCGCATGTTTCTGGGATTTTCCAATTTGACTTCTGTGTAAGTTAATTCTAATATGCAAAGGATTTTTAGTTTGTCCGATATACTTAGTTTGACAAGATAGACATGTAATACAGTATATGGTGTTATAGGTTTTACAAAATATTCTATACGCATGGTCTTTGTCGATGATTTGCAAGGGGTCAGCAACAGGACATAGTTTGCATCTCTTAGATGCGCACTTTTTAAATCTGTAATTACTCATTCTTCGATAATGGCTATAGTAAGTATTAAAAAAATGAGATCCGTTTTGGATTGTGTCGTTATAAACCACATTACGTACGTTTTTTGTAGGTGTCACTGTCACTTGTGGTGTACACTCAGTAGTTCTGAAGAAATGTTTTATATTTGTCATCTCGAAAAAGCCAGGGTAACTGTGTGTCGATGTTACAAATACCCTTTTATATTGCAAGACCGGGCAAATACTCGCACTGAATATAATTGCCAGTCGTTAAATTGTATTAAATTTGTCATGCATTATTGAGTTTAAATAGTTTTTACTCGTATTAAGGAGTATAAAAGGTTAAAAATATCATCATAATCTACATCAAATTCCCAAATGGAAGAATAAGGCTATCTTCCTTAGTTCATATCTTCTAGATTTTCCATAAGTCCAGTCTACTTCTATGATTAGAATGCAGCTGAATATAGAAATAATCAAGTGACGCCGTTGGTGACAATGACCGATTTACAAACTTTTTAACTTTTTTTTTTTTTTTTTTTTTTTAAACTGATTTTAATAAAAAGCGTTAATATAAAACGAATAGCATTTAATATGCAAGTCAATTATATAAAATATATAAATACAGTTTTAAGTTAAAAACAAAATTGTATAAAAAGATTAAAAACATATAACTTTTTATATAAATATTTATATGTTTTTAATCTTTTTATACAATTTTGTTTTTAACTTAAAACTGTATTTATATATTTTATATAATTGACTTGCATATTAAATGCTATTCGTTTTATATTAACGCTTTTTATTAAAATCAGTTTAAAAAAAAAAAAAAAAAAAAAAAAAAAAAAAAAAAAAAAAAAAAAAGTTAAAAAGTTTGTAAATCGGTCATTGTCACCAACGGCGTCACTTGATTATTTCTATATTCAGCTGCATTCTAATCATAGAAGTAGACTGGACTTATGGAAAATCTAGAAGATATGAACTAAGGAAGATAGCCTTATTCTTCCATTTGGGAATTTGATGTAGATTATGATGATATTTTTAACATTTTATACTCCTTAATACGAGTAAAAACTATTTAAACTCAATAATGCATGACAAATTTAATACAATTTAAAGACTGGAAATTATATTCAGTGCGAGTATTTGCCCGGTGTTGCAATATAAAAGGGTATTTGTAACATCGACACACAGTTACCCTGGCTTTTTCGAGATGACAACTATAAAACATTTCTTCAGAACTACTGAGTGTACACCACAAGTGACAGTGACACCTACAAAAAACGTACGTAATGTGGTTTATAACGACACAATCCAAAACGGATCTCATTTTTTTAATACTTACTATAGCCATTATCGAAGAATGAGTAATTACAGATTTAAAAAGTGCGCATCTAAGAGATGCAAACTATGTCCTGTTGCTGACCCCTTGCAAATCATCGACAAAGACCATGCGTATAGAATATTTTGTAAAACCTATAACACCATATACTGTATTACATGTCTATCTTGTCAAACTAAGTATATCGGACAAACTAAAAATCCTTTGCATATTAGAATTAACTTACACAGAAGTCAAATTGGAAAATCCCAGAAACATGCGGTACCGGTTTCCAACTTGGAATTAAGACATTTTCAGAATCATGATTTTACTAAGATCACAGTTACTATACTTGATATAGTACCCAGGCTTCAAGAAAGATTATGGTGGGAGAGTACTCATATTAAACAGTACATTACAGCCTACCCATATGGGCTCAACACGGTAATTTACAATGAGACCTTCAATTTGGAATATTGCAGTAATGATAAAACACAGCCAGTGTCAAGAACTTTTTTTCAAAGCAAAAACCCATCGCTGGCATAGAGGGAAAAAACACAGAAAGATCAGTTATAAACGTACGGTAGAAGAGATCCAAAGATTTATCGAAAAATTCAAAAATGACACAACAACTAATATAAGTTGTATTAAAAACGTTATTTATGGAATAAGATTTAAATATCTGCCACGAATATGGCAATATGTGTTGCAATATACTTCTACTGACCCTCATGAACATACGGAGGAGAATTGTAAATTTATGGCTATGGTATTGGATATGATTAAGTTAAAGGCCAGTAAGCATCGTATTGAATTGAACCCTCAAAAACAGAAGATAATTACAAAGGAATTTTTTATGACTACTTTTAAAAACAAGATTTTTGACAGAATTCCTTTCACTTCTATTTTGAATGGAATTAATAAATTTTTACCAATCCCTTTTATTACAGTTAAATTGAATTACCGTTATGTTTGTACTAACGGCAGAAAAATATACAACTATAGTCATATATGTAAGAATACCTCGTTGTATGACGTGGACGAGTGTAATTGCAAGAACAGTGTATATAGTGACCCATATCACAAACATATTATTACAGGAAATTTAAATTTTATTGAAGACCAACAACTAAAATGTATTTTCAAATTGGGAACTAAGTTTCGAGAACAAGAATTTGAGTGTGTATATGATGATTTACATAACGATCTGTATCAATTCATTTATCGTTTAGCTGTGAAATACAGTGTTCCTGTTCAGACATTTGATGAATGGAAATATCATTTTATTAATGGTTTCAAATTGCACTATCAAAAGAGATACAAAAATACTAAAGTATCATCCATACCTAGATCCATCAAAAACATCAGAGATAGCTTTGTAATCACTTATACAGATAAAATCGTGGCTAATTACGCATTTACCTGTAAAAAATATTATATGGAAAATTTACAGAAATGTTACCTTGATCAGGATATGTATACATCGGTATCGCATAATAGTAAAACTTTGACCAATCGGATCAAAGCCTTATACAAAAGAATTGATATTGATCTTAAAAATGTTAAGTTCCCTTACTTAGTGCTTATACCAAAGATGCATAAGGAACCCGTTAAATTCCGCACTGTCACCGTAGGATGCGGAACTTATTTGACCATTGCTAACTTAAAACTTTTAAATATCCTAAAGCAAGTTATGATTCACCTTCAAAAGCAGGGAACTGTTATTATCAAGAACAGCCATGATATTATTAAAAGACTTAAATTCTGTGACAAGGAATTGCGATTCAGAAGTTATGATTTTCGCGATCTTTTCAATAATATTGATATTGCACAACTTTACCTTATATAGAAGGAATTGCATGAGTTACATAATTTGAAAGAGTACATTACATATCGAAAATATATGGACCTTATCAATCTGGTTTTGAGGGAAAATATACTTTTTGACGGAAAGTGCTATTATAAACAGATTAAAGGAATTCCAATGGGGGGAAGTTGTTCATCAATATTGGCTGACATATATCTCACTAAATATGAGCATGGAACACACCTATTATATGAGATACCGTACTTTCGTTATGTCGATGACGTGCTGTATGGATATTATGAAAATGCAGCAGGATTGGAATTCAATTTTTACCCCAGTGGCTTGGAATTGGTTGAAAATAAACGTGCAGAGGATGGAGCGGTGAATTTCTTGGATATCACCATTAAGTACAATACAAGGAATGGAATTTATACGAGTCTACACGACAAAAGAACAAGTTGTGGCATAAAAATTAACAATATCATCACTTGGAAAACGAACCTCTCAAGATTCATTTTTAGAAATATACTTTTGGGACATTTCAAGAGAAACCAAATATGCAACACTTTAGCAAAGGATTGCATATCAAGTAACAAGGGGATAATATTAGAGGCATTAAAAAAGAATTACCCTGTTAAATTCCTGAAGAAATATTATAATTCTTTTTTCAACAATAAAAATGAAGCAAATTCTTTCAAAAGGGATTTTGCTGAATTGGGATAGTTTCGGCATATCACTTGAAGACTTGCACATGCGCATAGTTATTTATATAATAGGAGATTTTGTGTTTCCTTAGTTGTGCGTTTCTTGACTTCCATTCTCAGTGGTCTGTTTCTCCATGTTTGGGTGCTTCTGACTGGGCACGTATGGGGGATCAACCTTTGCAATGCATTGGTTCCGTGAGCGTTTGCCCGGGCTGGAAAAGCAGCTTTAAACGGGAATGAGGAGTCGCCATCCTCCTCTGCCATTGCATGCATTGTATTTGGTTTCCCTTCCATTGAGCTTAATCCTCGTTTTTGATTTCAATAGTATATTTACTTCGGATTAAAGAGCAGTATTTGCGCCTATTCCTTGGTAATACTGGTTTACATCTTTGTGATTACGTATAGCACTTGTCGTACATTATGTATATATATATATATATATATATATATATAAGACGTGTTGTTTAGAGCAACGAAATATGTGTCCGGTATAATGTTGATGAAAGGTATGACTTTAATTCTGTCTGCATCTTTGTGGATTGTTGGTTAGGTTACTTTTTTGTTTGCTTTATGCATTTCTATCATATTATTTCCATCTTCCTTTTATTATTTTAGTTATTTTCATTTATGTTACTGTCTGGAAGTGTGTCGGATCTTCTGACGATGTTTCGGCCATGTGGCTGTATCGTTGAGCGAAACACATTTGGAATCTCTGTGGATGCAAAGATCCTTGAAAAGCTGGATCTACAAAGGATTTATCCAATTTCATATGTTCGGATTGTATATTTTCTTTTATTTTTTGTCATTTTAATATATTGAGCCTCCACATTTTGATAATCCTTTGATGTTTGAACTTGATTTTTATGCATCACTCTTGAATATTGATAAATTTATGTGGATTACTGAAATTTAAAATTAAGATCATTTTGTCTTATATGGTAGCATTGTTTTCTTTTAGTCTGATATTTCCTTTCATATCCTCTTTACTTAATTTTCCTCCCTATTGTTTATGACTCAGGGTATGACACTAATCGAAGAGAAGTGACTTCTTAGAAGAAAACGATACTTAGACAAAAGTTTGTACTTTAACTAAATTTAAGAAAAAACAGTACTTAGAAAAAAGTTTGTACTTTAACTAAGTTTAAGATAAAACGATACTTAGAAAAAAGTTTGTACTTTAACTAAGTTTAAGATAAAACGATACTTAGAAAAAGTTTGTACTTCAACTAAATTTAAGAAAATACAATACTTAGAAAAAGTTTGTACTTTAAAGAAATTTAAAAGAAACGATACTTAGAAAAAAGTTTGTGCTTTAAAGATATTTTAAAAAACGATACTTATACGTCTCACGTAGCAATAGCTATTTGTGCGACAACTACGTGGAGAACAAAATCAAAACATAGTACCTGGTTTAATGAAATCCAAAACTTTTCAAAGAAAAACACGTGTAAATATCCAAATTGCTCAAATAATTGTTTCCACATTGCGGTTATCAAAGAACCCTCATTATTTCTATGTAAATTTTCTGCTTCTACATTATTTTATCTATTAACAAGTGCTATCTTTAACTCTTGTATGATATTCACGTTTTTAACACACACAGACACTTTTTTACACACACAGCAACAACAAAACAAAAACAAGAAAGATCAATCATGCTTAAAGCATTGATTATGAAACACTTTCCAACTTCAATGCAATTTTATTTAAATTTACATTCCTCGGTAATATTTTAAAACTTATCACAATACTACATTAATTTATTATATTTGAAAACTTAAACCTTCATCGGAAAAAATGAACTTCATTAAAATAACGTCATTGAATTAAAAATTGCCTGGTTTAAACATCTCTAAAATGCGATACATTCCTCGGAAATATTTTTAAAACTATCAGAATACTACGATAATTTATTATATTTGAAAACTTCATCGAAAACAATGAAATTCATGCAAATGACGTCATAGAAAAAATAACACGCCTGGATCTCTCTATAAAAACAGCATTTCATTCATAACATTTTCCCATTCATGTCATTCATCAGAATACAATAATAATTTATTTTATTTAAAAATTAAGACCATGGAGCTACACGTAAATAAACTATATGTTGTTGTTGTTGAGACCCAGACCGTCCGACCTACCAAATTAAACTCTATGTGTAAAACTTCATTGAAAAGAGTCGTCTTTCTGTTTGTAAAATCAATGAATATTTGATTCATATCAGCTATGCAGACTCCATGAAGTAAATGGTTTTGCGTTAAAGAAATACAGCAATTCTACTACAACTCATTCTACATATTTTGCTGTTTACATTTTACATAGGTGAAAAATTGGCTTCGTTGTAGAAATAATCAAATTTGGATGAGCATTTAAACTCAAATATATTTTAATTGCGTTGTTTCATTATGTAGATGCACAGAATTTATGCAAAAATAAAGTGAATTCAGGACGGATACAACACTCAATATGAATTAAAAAGAACTAAAAATCGCGATTTTGAGAAAGATGAATGCCATGTATTATTTTGAAGTGGGTCACGTGATATTTTCATATCATGGTCACGTGATCGCTTCATATAAGAGGTGTTATTATTATTTTAATTTTTATTTAAAAAACTACTGAATATATTTCGCTAAATTTTTTTTTATATATTATATGGAACAATTTGAATATTTTCTAAAAGTTTCGAAGCAATTTGTGAATTTTGAATCCGCCTAAAAAATGTTTGAAAAATTAGGTCCCATAGGGCTCAATGCATTTCATTTTTTCAACCCCGGTTCAATCCAAAACTAATTGGGTGATATTATTGATTTATATTTCCATAGGTCCCACAGACAATCTGAACAACATACAGAAATTTCATTTTGATTAAGTCATTTTTACGGCAGTTATCGTGTTAACGGACAGACAGAATGAATGAACAAAGTCATAAACACTTTTCAAATTTGTTGTAAAGTGTTAATGGCCGCAGCTGACGATATCAGAAAGCTAAAAGGGGTTGCTAGAAAAATACATTTCGTGCCAAATGCAATTTATTTTCGCGCCACATTTGGCGACTTATTGCTCGCGATAAAAGCTGAGAAAACCAAATTCTTTATATCAAATCTGTACTCAAAGGGATGCTTCAACATAGCACAGAAATGTTAATCTATGCATGCGAAATCACACATATGAAACAGTATTTATCAGTCAAGTGAAAAGGACGCAACTTAGTGCTAGTGATCGGTTTCGTAGGTAGTGGCAAGTTCCATGAAAATTCTTTTTGAACGAGAATTTTTATTGAAAAAGCCAAAATTTTAGCGACTTCTAAATTATTGATAAAAACCGGGATAATATCATTAAAAATCGAGTACCTAGAGATATCATATAAAGACTGGAGTTTCCCGGAAAAACCAGTGTATCTGGCAGCTATGTGTAAATATTGTGGATTACCTTTCGGTATTGAAGTTCAGCTATATCAGCATACCGATGTTATATCGACTCCTGGGCTACAGATGAAGAAATCCTCATTGATGAATTACCACGTGGGGCACAATTCTCAAAACAAAATTAATGTTTTGAAAGCAGGGAGCAGAGAACGGGGTATCCCTTTGTAACTGATATTTGTCCAGCTGGTGAATGGTGTGCTAAACTGCTCCGACAGGTCCTGGGCCACGAAATATACATATGCATACATTTGCATGTAACAAAATATAAATGTTATGGACAGAATACCTTGGCCTAAAATCGGATTCCCTGAACAAGACTGATAAAATGGAACAAATACGAGAAAATATGAAAACTTAGCGACTATGAAAATGTCAAATAACAAAAGATTAAGTATAAAGGGATTAATAAGGATAAAGATAACAAAAGATAAGCATGACGCTGGAATGATTATTTGGAACGAAGTTCTATAACAGTAAGTAATAAGAATGTAAAGACATTCCAGGATCAGCCCCTTTTCCTCCAAGTGGGGTATGTAGTTGTATGAGGGGGATAAAGTAGAGTCTTATCTGCAATAGAAACTCGTTAAATACCTAATATATCTCTGTTCTCGCTATGTAAACTTATCTTCACATTCAGATCTGAAGAATAAATTATCCTGGTCCCGTTTGTAAGCAATTTACAAAAAAATATGATATTGAATCAGTATATGCTAAAATGAGAGAGCTAAAATTTTATGGGAATATATATATATCAGTACTACTTATGTATTTGCTGATTAGAAGATATATATTCATGTATTAGTAGAAGATTACCTGTAGTACACTATATGAGTTTCAAAAATCTTTGCCAAAATAAAACAGATGTGTTAATAAATTGAACTAACAATAATACTCATATTTTTTTATATCTGAAGGCCGTAATTGATATAATCCAGTCAAAAATGCAATTTCGGTAAAATTTATTTTATATACATTTCTTTATTATTTAAATTAGATAAGATTTAATGAAAATCGTTTGCCACATAAACACTTTGGATTTAAATCCCTTCCAAAACGATATGATATCATTTCTTTCAAATTAATTTAGGGAAAAAATGTCGTCTGTATAATGCTAAGACAATGGAAGGTTTAACTACGCGTGATATAATAATTGTGATCTAATTATTTATAGTTTGTG
Source organism: Amaurobius ferox (assembly GCA_951213105.1). Classification (NCBI taxonomy): domain Eukaryota; kingdom Metazoa; phylum Arthropoda; class Arachnida; order Araneae; family Amaurobiidae; genus Amaurobius; species Amaurobius ferox. Next base: position 10,268,253 of record OX578147.1, read on the forward strand.
GCTGTGCGCAAAGTCGTGTTCGGCATTTAATTAAATGATTATCTATCAAATAAACTAATATTTATATCACCGGTTTGCAAATTGTGTTACTTTCTTTTGTGAGCAACAGCAAAAACTATACTTGCCTCCTTGAAAGTGGTTCCCTCCCTGCGCCCAGACAGCCACGACCGCCCAGAAGGGGACGTGAAGCATGGAGAGGGCTGCCAGGCCCCAGCCAACCGCATCCGGCCAGTCCGGAAAGTCGTATTTTCCATACGACAATGCTTCGTGCTCCACCAGGGAGTAGATGAAAATGAACTAGAAGAGAAGATTATGTTCAGGGTCAAAGTTACAAAACTTAAGAGTGGGCCATAACCAATTTTTGGGACCTTGCACTTAACATTTTTCGTGGGATTTTATGACGTTATTGCTTTTTACAACGCAATAATTTATAGGTTTATCATGAAATAGTAAATATATAGAATTGACGTCATGTATTGCATAAAGGTAACTATACAAGCTTTGGGGCAACGACAGTAAGGCCTACAAAGCAGGAGAGGCGGTGTATTTAGGAATCCATAAAATTTAACTAAAAGCAGTTTTTAAGATCAGGGAGGGGGGTAAAACTAGGAGACTCGAAATTAAGTCTTGCAAGTGAACTAGTTTAATTTGTCACTCCACATGAGCATGATAGTCCGTATGTTTCTGCTTGTTAGAACTGATGTATTTTAATTTTCAAAAATTCTTACCAAAGCTACGACCGTGCTCTCATTGTATATAACAGCAACTATGAACCAGTTTCGAAACTTTTATGTGCTGCTCAGCATCGAGGTCGGAACTGGTAATATGGACTATTCCATGCAGCAAAAGAAAATAGTCTATTGTGTATATGCAGGAATTGGCTATTTCTGTCATGCTGTTATATGCAATGGGAGCCTGATCTTGGCTTCGGAGAAGCCTTCCATAGGCGAGTTCTGTGAGTATGAATTTGTCCATTGCCTAATCGTATAGCTTAAGATAAGCGTTGTGAAATTTTATGTCGGGTGCATGGTAGATTCGAATTTGTCCATCTCCATAGAGCAGCCATTCCCAACCTTTTTTTGTTTGGAGAGATCCTTGAATTGTTTCTTAAAACTTTGGGGAACCTTTACTTGGCTGAAGCATATTAGGTTTAAAAAAGGTAAATTACGAAATGGAAGTGTAAATCTGTATGGTTAATAAATAATAATTAACGCATTATTTCAGCTAAGTTTTTAATCCCAACACTTAACAGAAATAATTTTAAAGGGAGAATATTAAACAATAAATAGTATAACGAAAAATTTATATTGTACGGTACTGTAATATTAATCTGCAAATTTAAAATCCCAGCCTTAGTAGTAGACGTCGGGATCGCTGATGTCGTTCATTACTATCGATTGTTACTTGCGGTCGCGAAAGCTTCTCAACTCGATAAAATATTGTTCTCACAAACAAAACTCCCCCTATTTAAATAACTCTCAGCGCATATCTACCCAAGCTGAACTTTCAAAATGCTTCATTATTTTATGAATAAGTCATATGAAAACCTTAATAATTTAAAATATTTTATTTATTTAAAAAAAAAGGAAAAAAATTGTGAAGTTTAATCCCCCCCCCCATCCCCCAAGAGTTTTTCAAAATCTTGCAGAGTAACTCCTGAAGCGAGTTTTTGGAGATATTTTTCTCCTTGTGGGAAAGCAAAATGTCTAATATCTTGAGAATGATACGTCAAAAATCCTAAATAAAAATGTTCATTTATTTGCAGTTGTAAGTACTGACAACTCATTAACCAATTCGATATACATAATAATATTTTTATGCTTTTTCTTGTTTAAGATCAAAATCGCATATCTAGAGAAAAGCACATATCTGACATTCATTTTTTAATAAAAAATTGCATACTGAATGACTATTTCTACTGTAATTTTTAACCTAATTATTATTTAAATTAAAAAAAAAAATATGTTATCCGAGTCTTTTGTTCTGAGTTATCCCCAAATCAATAAGCTTTATGCAAAATAATTGCACCAAATTTCATTCTCTTTCAGTTTAGACGCATAACCTGCATACTATGTTAAGAATATACTCAGGAAATAAACTTATACATTCATGGGTGCATGCAGGATTTTTTCCAGGAGGGTGCTAAATTTGATTTCGTTCAAAATTTTGAGATTACTATCAATTTTGAAATATGTGTTGCTACAAAGTAAATTTGAATAGATGGTATGAGCATCACATTCTAAGAATTAGTGTGTATAGCACTTTTGAAATTTAGTATGAACTAATTTTGAAGAATTAGTGTCGAAAACTCAAGTCATCACTCATCCGATTCGTCCTGAGACATGGGCAGCAGTTTAGACGGTCGGTTAAGAATAAGTGTGTACCACTTTTAAAAATATTTCCTCTTTCCTAACAGAATTTTAACCTTCCTGGATACCGAACAACTAAACTTACAAATTGGACATTCATAAACATACCAAATGCAATAAGCCTAAGTTTTCCATTTAAATATAAGTTTAAATTGTTTTTAATAATATATACGGGGGAGAAAAAACACGCACAATGTGGGTTGAATGTTTTAATTCCAAAAAGCATTTTTCTTATTTTTTTTTCTCTCATATTGACTTTTAATTAAATTCACAATTTTCCAAGGGGGTGATTTGGTACCCCCCTAAATACGCCCATGCATACATTCGATTATACGTATAATTAAATTGGATGTGTGGTTTATGACTTTCCGACATATCATAAGGACTTTTACAGTAATTGTCGTAAAAACAGTCAATGATGGATAAATAAGGGACAATGACCATTGCCTGTTACTCAGAGGCGCCCGTTGTTTACATGGTAATGAAAAAACTTACAGTGGTGATTCCTCTTAGTAACTAATACTCACGGAATTATGAATATTATCTGCAACCCAGAGGGTTCGCAAGTTTAGATTTCACACTTTATAAAAATTTAAGAAAGAAATGGTGCGTTCCCTTTATATGTCGAAACTTTAACGGAGTAAACTAATTTTATCTTTATATTTACATTTAATGTATTATATTACTTTATATTACATTTTTTGTTCTTATCTTATTTGAAAGAAATGTTGTTACATAAATGAGTCTCATTACACGATTCCAAATGCTTGATTAGGTGTAGTGCTGCCATCTATTGAAAGTACTGTGAGTTAATTTACTTTGTTTCTTGTTCAATAGATGGCAGCAGCATATCATATACGGTTCAGAGTCTCTTGACCGTATTGATATTATTTATTTATAGAGTCTCTCTACCGTATAGATATAGATATTATTTATTTTATATAGAAATAATTTAACTTTGTCACATACAGAAACACTAAATGTGATTTGGACATGCTATTTAAACTAAATTTATATCCTAAAAACAGAGCTACATAAACTTGAATAAAATAATCCTCTGAATAAGAGGTTGTTTACAAAATAAGGTATACAAATTCATTCATGACAAAACATTTAAAATGAAATAAACATAAAAATAAAAATGAATCATCATTGTTTAATCGAAAGAGAAGAATATTTAATCTGTCAATTCGTTAATATCAAAGATTCACGCATGTCTTAACAAAATTTGATTTCTGGAGTGTGAGTCTTCAACTTTCTCATACATTCATATTCCGTGATGTTTGATTCTACTAGTATCATAAACATCTACTAGTATCATAGACCTCTGGTCGATGTGCTGGGCTCTTCTGGAGCCACCAACCTTCATGTTATTCATTCATAGTAGATACTTATGTATTCTTTCTTTCTAAGATATTGAATTTTCGTCAAATACTCGCTATTTTCATTAATTTAGCGTCATTTTTATCCATTTGGCTAGATTTTCTTTGATTTGGTAACATTTAAAAAAGTCGCCAATTGGCGAAATTTCGCTAGATATGTCGCCAAAATTTCGCCAAGCGTTATTGACGGAGAAATAATTTAATCTTATATCAGATAAATGACTATTGGCGTTCAAATACAAAAAGTATTACTCAAAGTATATTTTTTCATGAATGGAACGAGATAGATCCATGAGAAGGATAACACCAAATTTGATCCATGATATTACATATGAAAAGTGAACATGTTTCTCAATAGGAAATCTTTATTTTTTATTTTATATAATTTTTTTGAAAAATGTGTAATATCTCGAGAACGATTCATGCTACCGTTCTAAAATATATGTTAATAATCGTTTTCTAATGAAGGATTATATAAGAAATGTGTGTTTGCGTAACTTTATTAGAGGTTTTGATTTCTTGATGACTTTTCAAAATTTCACTTGAAAATTTAGGGGGTTCTGAACATTCGATCGCGTATAAAAACAATAGACTTCCAATATTCACGGATTTTAATTTTTGTACCAAATTTCATTTGAATCGGTCCATTCGTTCGTCAGTTATCGTCTTCAGAGTCTCACTGACATACACACACATACTTTCACACACACACACACACAGATATCACCTCAATAATGTTCGATTCGTGATCAGGGATGCTTGAAACGTGCTCTCCCTTCAAAAATTCGAATTCGAATTTTCGACCCCATCCCAATACTTTCCTTATACATTATGTATATAAGTAAAAATAGGTAATTCTTATAGTAGATATTTATATTCTTTCAAAGGTATTAAATTTTCGTCAATTAGTCATCATTTTCATTGATTTTGCGTCATTTTTATCCATTTGGAGAGATTTTTGTTAATGTGGCAACATATAAAACGTCTTCAAGTTGGCGACATTCCGCAAAATTCGTCGCATAAATCTCGTCAAGTGTTATGAACGGAGAAATAAATTATTCTCACAGCAGATAAATGGCGATTGTCGATCAAATAAAAAAGTATTACCCAAAGTGCTTTTTCTTATGAACGGAACGAGCTAGATCCACGAGAATGACGTCACCAAATTTATCGCATGATATTACATTTAAAAAGTGAACATATTTCACAATAGTTAATATTTTCTTTTTATTTTATGTGATTTTTTGATACATTTATTTGAAAACTGTGCAATATCTCGAAAACGGTTCGTGCTAGCGTTCTAGCATTTATGTCAATTACTTTCTAAGGAAAAATTACATAAGATATGTCTGTTTGTTTGGTGTCAACCATGAGGAGAAGTCTACACGCCATGCATGGTAATTTTCTTATGTCTGCAAGTTGCCATGACAACGCATGACGCCACGAGCAAAGGAGATAAGGTATATGTACTGTTTCGACCGAGCTGTAAGAATGTAACGAACGGAGGCATAGTGCGTAGTTACAGCGTAAACCTTGTTGTATATGTGTGATTGTAAAATTTAGATGGTCTACCGAATGACGGCTTTTGTTCCTATTTATTTAATTTAAGTAAGAAGTGAGACACGAACACTATTTTCGCAGTTTTATTAAAGGTTTTGTGTTTTTGATGATTTTTTTCAAAATTACACTCCAAAATTTAGGGGGTTCTGGACATTTGATTGTGTTAAAAAACAATACACTTCCAGCATTCCCGTATTGTAATTTTTGCACCAAATTTCATTTGAATAGCTCCATTCGTTTGTGAGATATCGTCTCCTCAGACTCACATACACAGACATCACCTTAAAAATGTTCGATTCGTGATCAGGGATGCTTGAAATGTGCTCTCCCGTCGAAAACTCGAATTCGAATTTTCGACCCCGTCACAATACTTTCTTTATACTTTATGTATATAAGGAAAGTAATACAAGTCTTGGCATAATGGATGTTTAAAGGAACTACAGTGAAACCCCGATTTTACGTCCCCCGAATCTACGTTTTTCCCGCATTTTACGTTTTTTTATCAATTCCCAGTTTTTCCGTATAACAATACATGTTAATTTAATCCAGATTGTAAGTTTGTTATTTATGGACTTTCCCGCATTTTACGTTTTGTCCCTGGACTGGAAAGTAAAAAAAAAAATTAAAATTTGCAATAATTTACAAAAAAATTTGCAAAAAAAAAAGCAATACATCTATTTTTTCCTTTTGTGCTTTTTTAAAGCTAATCCACGTTGTTGAAAGTTAATCATAAAAACAGCAACGCATTTCGCAAAAATCATCGAGAAAGTAGGGGAAAAAAATTCCAAGAAACAGAAAACATTGAAAAATCGTCGTATGACGAGCTGGAAGGTATCTTAGTAAAGTGGTTGAAAGAAGCTCGTGCCGCGAATGTACCTATAAATGGCATGATAATAAGAGAAAAATCTCTAGAAATCGAAGATAGGCTTGGTGGTTTGAAAGACTTCACAGCTTCAAATGGCTGGATTGACAGAATGAAAAAAAGACATTATCTTGTGTATAGATCGCTTTCGGGAGAATCATCAAGTGTAGATGAAGCTACAATAGAAAAATGGAAGAAAAATCTACTGAATTTGACCAAAGGATAGAAGCCAAAGGACGTATTCAATGCGGACGAGACCGGACTTTTCTTTAACCTCCTACAGGATAAAAGTTACGTTGCTGAAGGAGACTCCTGCCGTGGAGGGAAGATGTCTAAATTGCGCCTTACGGTTTTACTGTGCTGTAATTCTGATGGAAGTGAGAAGCTGACGCCTCTTGTTGTTGGAAAGTCACGCAAACCACGATGCTTCAAAAACGTTAGAAGTTTTCCGACAAAGTACGAAGCAAACAAAAAAGCGTGGATAACCCAAGCCCTTTTCGAAGACTTTTGCGCAAACTAAACAAACAAATGAAGTTGCAATATCGAAAAATAATTTTGTTCATTAATCAATGTACTGCACATCTGGATTTGCAGCTGTCTAATATACGTGTCGTATTTTTTCCTGCAAATTGTACAAGCAAAATGCAGCCTTGTGATCTCGGCATTATTCGATCTTTCAAGGTTTATTACAGAAAGCAACTTGTCCGGAAAGCTGTAGCTGAAATAGAAAATGGAAACCTAAATGACGCCTGCAAACTAAAGTTAAGTGTTCTAGAGGCTATGCATTTTATTTCTGCGCCGAGGAGAAACGTTGCACAACAGTGCATTTCCCATTGTTTTGAAGATAGCGGAATCGTAGCGTTTAATGAACCGGGAACAGACGAAGAATCAGCTGCGGTGGACTCGAAGAAGGACAACGAAACACTTATCTATGACTTCGGCGATTACATCCCGGAAAACTAAGAAACATGCGAAGCTGAAAGAGCTACTGCTCCATCCGTAGACGACCTTATGAACTTTTCGTCCACCGATGAATATGAACAAGAACAACCGGAAGCACAGCCCGTCCCTTCTTTCAGTATTGCATTGAAGAGCTTACAAATAGTGAAAGACTATTTTCTTTCTTATAAAGTCCAGGAAAAAAACTTGCAAAGTACTCGTATTTCAATCCTAGAAGATGCTGCATTCACTTTGAACTCAATGACTAAATAACAATGCACTATTACGGACTATTTTCAACCTAAACGCCAGGATTCGTAACTAAATGTGTTAAAATGATCTTAAAATGGTATGTATAATAATGTTCTTTTCGTAAATTATACCTTTTGAAAGAGTCATATTTACTACCTTTAGTTTTTTTCTATTTGATTTTTGCATTCTATGTATTTCCTGTATTTTACGTTTTCCCGCATTTTACATGTTTTTCACCCAGTCCCTTGAGAAACGTAAAATCGGGGTTTCACTTTATTTATTTTTTCATTTTGATATATTTATGGTGAGAAATAGCTTTAAGAATAATGCAACATATACGCTGCTCTGGGCCATAGTAGGTTAAAAGAAGTATTCGTGATTATTGAATGTTTGGGTTAACATTGTATTTGATAATTTGCAAGTGCACGGTAAAGAGATAAAATGTGAAAAAAGTTATCTAACATCTCTGTTTTTCATTTATGACTCTCGATGCAAGTAATTTGACAGAGCAATTCCTTTTAGATAAATGTTCTTTCTGTCTTCCATAATCTGTAGTCACTATACAGGGTGGACAAAAGTAAACTGACGGAGCTCAGAGTGTTCTGCAGCGCGATCTAATTGCGAAAATGCCGCCAAATTTTGTAGGAAGATTAAATAAGACGGGGGACGAAGGAGTGCGCGGAAAAAAATTAGTTTCAAAAGTCACCCCAAGGGGAATATGTGGCGCTTTGCAATAGAAAAGAGAGTTTTAAAAATGCAGAATAATTACTAAAAGAAAATTAGCTTTTATTTAGCACATTCAAATCAGGTTCAATATGGCCGCCGTTTTTGTGGACCACATATTGAATTCCGTGCACAGCATTCACAACGCGCAGGAAGTAATATGTCTGCAGAAATCTACCGTACAGTCCGTTCTGTATTTATTCTGCATTTTTTTAAACTCTCTTTTCTATTACACAACGCCATATATTCCTCTAGCAGTGACTTTTGGAACTAATTTTTTTTTTCGCGGACTACTTCGTCCCTCGTCTTGTTTAACCTTCCTACAAAATTTGGCGCCATTCTCGCAATTAGATAGCGCTTCAGAACACTCTGAGCAATGTCACTTTAATTATGGCCACCCTGTATATATCATTTCAAAAGATCTGCAAAGCAATGAAAAGCCACCGAAAGACGGACCTTGACCCTGCTCGTTGAATGTTGCCAACTTGACCACTTTTTCGATAAAGACAAAAATGTTGCTACATTGATAAGAATGACGCAAAATGAGAAGTTATATTTAGAAATTCTTATTTTCGTCATATCACGAGCATACCTTCTAGTATATAAGAAATACTCTTCTCTCCGCTTGTCAGTAACACTTGGTGATACATCTGGCGAACTTGGCGAATAATTTAACAAAGTATCGCCGACTTGGCGATGTTTCGCCCCAAATAATTGACAATACTATCGTCAATATGCAAAAATGATGCTAAATTAATAAAAATGACGAATTAATTATTAAAATATTTTAATGTATGGACTATATCGCTTGTTGAGGATGATATCAATATTGATAATTATTTATTTAGAGTTGTATGAAATATAAGTTAATTGGATACTTTGAAATGGTTTTACATGTTGTCATCTGAAAAATCGCCAAATGTACAATTTAACGATCGATCTACAATTCAACGATCACAGTTCCGTGGATCTTATACATTATTTTTGGACTGTAAAAGTATTAAATGTATTGCATTATAAAGTCATGTGCGGCAAACATCAGATTTTTTGTGTTTGTATTTGAAGCATTGGTAATATAACTCAAAAAGACAAGTATGTCCGTCATGAAAATTGATATGTGGATACATTATAAAAAATAATCGCGATAGTTTGAATTTGTTCCTTATGAATTGAATAGTTTCAACACAAAATAATCGAAATTCAAGATTTTTGTTGTACTATTTTTTATAGTAAGCAATAGTGTACCAGTTGAGTCTGAGCTGATAGGAAAATATATTCAATCGGAACCAAAATACAGTGGTGATGACTTCTCACTTAAGCGATTCTCAAAGGATTAAAAGTGGTATGGCTGAGAGTCCTAGAGGTGAGAGAGATCGTTCTATTTCACCAAATTAATTTTGATACATGCTTTATTTACTATTAATTGGACCTTATTAATAATACATATTCTGGATGAAATATATGTACTTTTAAATATGTATTAAAATAAAATTAATAAACTAAGCAAATGTTATAAATCAGGTGCATAAAAGCATTTTAAACAAGACAAGAAACAAATGAGAATTTGATTTAATGGTTAAACGAACATCTGACAAAGTGTACATTCACCATTTATCTGTTCGTTGTTCTTTAAATATTGATGAAAAATATACAGACCATCTGCGCTTCTTTTATTGCTGACACAAGTCATTGAGGAACTCATTAATAAATAAATAAAATAGATTTAAATTATCCTTTTCACTTTCGGGAATATCCTCTCCGCGGGCTTCAAAACTTTTAAACCCGTACACGTTATCATACTTAATTGTGAACTCAAGAACATCACGTTCATTTTGCAAGCACCATCTCAAGAATAGCTCAACTTTCTCCCATTTACCTCCAGCGTAATTCAAAAAGTTTCTATGATCAGTGTCATTTACTGATTCATGAATCTGAGACATACAGTCAAGAGATAAAATAGTTTCTTTTTTGATTTCCCGTATCTCCTCAACGGATAAGCTGAGCCAAGTAAAAAATATTTCCGCATCTTGCCACTCATTATCGTTCATTAGGTTAAAGTGCGTACGTATTAAACGATCATGAGTACCGTCTGCACCTCCCATTTTAAATGACTTTTTAAAATTATTTATTTCATCTTCAGAGCTAAAACACCAAGTTAAAATCTTTTCTACTTCTTCAAATTTTCCACCGGTGAGGAGTAGCTTTCGCTTATTCCTTTCCGTATAATAATGTTTTATTTTAAAGCAATGCATCAATATTTCACAAGTATCTCCTCCTAATTCATGGGCCACATGTTTCTTATATTGCTTAATTTCTTCTTCAGAAGAAAGACTCCACTCGGTGAATTCATTTGCAAGATCTACATGATTTGCAGTTACTAATCTCAAGCATTTAACCATCCCTTGACGATAAAACATTAATGTTTTCTTGAATTCTGCTGCTGCTTCTTCTGTGGGAAAGCACCACTTGATCACTTTATCAATAGCTGTTAATTTGTTACCATATGAAATTTTCTTCAGACATGCATTTTTTCCATAGTCGGAGTAAATCATTTTTTCCTTAAATTTATTTATATCCACATCAGTTAATGCGCTCCACCTGATGAATGACTCAACTTCATGCCATTTTTCATCTATTATGAAACGAATACAGACATTATACGCTTCTTCTTTAAAGCAAAGTTCTTTTTTAATCTTCTGTACTTTCTCTTTTGAAATATAGCAATTTGATACAAATTCATCAAATAATCTCCATCTCTTTAATTGAATTAGCTCTAAGCATGTTACCGCTCCTTTGCTAGACGAAATAATATTCTCTTTCTCTTCTTTAGTTGCATTGTCTAATATCCATTCGATAATTATTTTATCTTGATAAGTATAGTTTTCTTGTGTAAATAAGTGATAAAGCAATATACTGCTCGCATTATGTATGTCATATGCGTAACCATTATGAAAAAGACAATCTGTAAAAACAAATCTTTTATACTGTTCGGGTATATAGTACAAAAATTCCCCCAAAAGTTCTTTATAGTCGTAAAACAATCCTTCAGCATACCCTGGATATTCTTTACAAGCCCCAATCTTATAAGTAAAGCTTTTTAGAAGTTCAACATAACTGCTGTGTGGTAAAAAGTCCCACATAAGTCTTGCAGTTTTCAAAAAGTAATCTTGGTACGGAAAGTCTAGAAATAATTCTAATACTCTAGAATATATAAAATCAGGATCCTCTTCGTTTTCTGTGAGGTCTTCTATTAAAAATGTTATCTGTGAATCCCGTCTCATTTTTGAAAATATGAAGCACAGCACTTCAGTATAATAATGTTTTGGCACCCATTGTTCAAGCCAATCACTTTCCCTATAATTCGCTGTCCAAAACACATCTTCAGAATCGGTGAACGTAATGGAATCGTCTATTCCTTCTATGCTATTATTAACTGCCTCTAGAGCAGCATAAATTAGAGCGCCTTCATCATTGATCAAATTTGTTTCCTCTAAGCAATGTTCCACTACATCTTTGCTTCCACTTTTTACAGCCATCTGAAGCCAAAACCAATCAGGATCTGTGTCTCCTCTTAGTTTATCTACCTCATCCTTAAGGTAATAAGACCAAAACTTTACAATATGTGGTTGTTGGATTATACTTGGGTAGTCAGGATTATAAAATTCTTCTTTTTCTTTCTCTGTCATTTGCTTGCTCAAAGCAGGAATATGTTGATTCATGCAATAAAGAAGAGCCAATTTATACTTCTGTTTAATTGTTAGACATTCGTCGATCAACATCGCTTCTGTTGTTTTTTTACGATTTACGGTACCGCGTGATGTGATAAATTCGCTGCTGTTAAAAAAGTTGAAGCTATAATTACATGAAAAACCGAGAGTTATTTCGTGATATTTTGCCCAAGCAAGTATACGCATTCCGATTAATAGGACAGCACCTATTATTTTTTCCCGCAGTTCTTTTGTTAGACACAATCTACCTAATATGATCCTCGCCTTTTTTTCTACTATTTCAGCCCATTGTATCTTTCGTTGTTCCTTAGAGCCTGTCTTATTTTCATCATATTCCGAATTGAATACACAAAGAATTTCTTTCTTCAACTGATGGTTATTGCATATTTCAACAGCGATTTTTACTGCTGCAAAATTCTCCAGTGGCACCATATTGCTCTTTGAAATATCAAGTAAATGAACTCTTCAAAATAATTTTAACGCCGGGGTAGATGATTACATATATGAATTATATGCTGTATATATGACTTCAAATATTATGAAAATCCTAAATCTTTGTTCTTCTGTAACAACTGAAAATAAAAATATAATTGTATATTATATATAACATTACTTAATTTTGACGACATCTTAATGTTAAATTATTTATTAACAAAAATACACTACTTTTTTTAACAGTCAAAATGAAATTAGTTCAGGAAAAAAATAATCTCAATAACTTAAGACATACGGAGGAAACTGAAAAATTTGTATTCTTCTTAACAAATGTTCACAATATTATAAGAAGTGAGAATGATACCACATTTAGAAGCATATCGGCTGTTGTATTAAATTATTGATTAACTATCTGATCAAAGATTCCACCCATTTGATGTGAATAACATACATGATTGGGGGTGGCAAAAATCTAAGCTTAACGAAAAATGTAAGTCCATTTGGATGATTATACCTCTGAAACTAATGGATAAAAATGTAAATATTTTTGCCTGTTTTGTCAAAATCATCATCCGGATCATGAATATATAAAAATAAATGTAATGTTTTAATGTTTCGAACATTTTAACCGAAAGAAAATATACGTAAAAAATTATCTGTCCGAGAGAAGATTTTCATTTTCCTAACTTTCTCGCGAAATATCCATCGGAACTAAAAATAATACATTGACATAGTAAACAACAAAAATTTTGCGTTTGCATGTGTAATGCTTATTTCAAAAATTAAAAATGCTTGCAATGATCAGAATGTACTCAAGATATGTATTCAAGAGCGTATTCATGTACCACCATATAATTTTATAAATTAACTTGAATGTAAAATCTCGTCAGATATACTGTATGAATAGTTATCGAGTAATTTGAAACGCTTTGAAAGCCAACGAAACAAATGAGTTTGAAAAAAATCGAATACACTTATTGAAGTTTAAAGGAGTTTTATTTTCTAAAATCTAATTCACGTAAAACCAATACGGCTCCATCGGAATAGAACCACCGCTGAATATATTTTTCTGAATTTAACAGAAGTTAGAATTAACTTACTTCATTATGCAGTGTCATGAGAGTTGTTCGGCTCAATTGGATTGGAGACGCGGTTGATTTCTTTTATTATTTTTTTTTGACGTAGAATGCATCGTTTTCGCATTGGTATGGGGCCATTTCGTCTTATCGAATTTGACGGAAAAGTTGAGGTTTTGAAAGTTGTAGCTCGTAGTGTAATAATCGAAGCGAGATGACAGTGATATAAAGTGTTAGTATAAAGACGTACGTGTGTTATTGAGGATAAGTCATTGATGTGACACTCTCAAGAGTCGAGATACGATAAAAATTACCACGTTAGTAGATAAGAAATGAGGTTTGAACATCAGCAGGCGCAGCTGCTCAGCAGATGTTTGTTAGACAGTTTGTTAGCTGCTCAACAGCTGCTCCTGCCGATGAACTTTTCAAAAAACCAACAAATATCAATTTTAGTAAAAATTATTCTATTAAAATCCTGCTTAATTCTACTTTCGCTACAATACGCGGATGATGTGTATTACACAGATCGTCTCAATCTGTGTATTCACCCGTTTTAAAATTTTTAAACATGTCGCTTACCTAAAAACCTAACGTATCAACCTTAAAATAATATTCTAATTCCCCATTTTACCAATAGGTGTTAGTAATTATTCCACCCTATACCTGCAGTATGTATTTCTATCCCCTTAAATGTTAGTAGACATCCTTATTTATCTAAAACAAATTATCAAATTTCCCTTAAAAATTTGCTGTACGTCCTTCAGTATGCGTTTCTATACCCCTTAAAAGTTAGTAGAAGTCCCTATGTAGGTAAAACATTCTTAAAGTCCCCACTAAAAATTTATTGTATGCGTTTCTATCCCATTAAAAATTAACCGCAGTTCGCCATTTTACTGTTATATATCGAGCATATGTATCACACATTGCACATTAAAAGTTTCCAAACACCCACATTTACTTAAAAATTTGAAGTTCGGTCTTGTGTATCATAGATACTACCTTATCATATTTTTATATCTCTTTACATGCTCCTAAATACTCTAATTACTTAAAAAATTCAGAGTCTTCTCCTAAAAATACTCCCTTAGATCCGCATTCTACCGGTGGGTGTTGGTTATATGTGTTGTATATAATCCCTCACTAAGCATTTCTCAATTTTTGCAGTTAGTAGAAATCTCATTTACATGAAAATTCGAGTTTTAACCTTAAAAACTCTGCTTGTTCTCCATTTCGAAGCTATGTATTGATTACAAGTGTCACGCCTGCAGACTCAGTATGCGTTTCCAACCCTTTAAATCATTACATTTATCTAAGGAATTTAAATTCCTCAACGTAAAAATATTCATCTAATTCGGCACTTTATAGTTAGGTGTCGACAATGGATTTGCTTCATACTCCCTCTGCAGCTGATATCGCCTTATAAAGTGTTAGTACATATTACATTCAGCTAAAATCTTCCTATTCATTCAGTTAAAACCAGCCCAAGTCTCATTCTTAAATATCTAGACGAGTTTCCTGTTTAATTGCTATGTACTGATTATCCATACGTTAAATAATCCTAAACATATGTAGTATCATGCGATAAATTTGGTGACATCATTCTCGTGGATCTAGTCGCCAATTTAGCGACATTTTTAAATGTTGCAAAATTAATGAAAATATCGCCAAATGGATAAAAATGGTTCTGGAATCAAAGAAAATTACGACTTATTCAAGAAAATTTAATATCTGGGAAAGAATATAAGTATTTACTATAAGAATAACATTTTCTTAACTGTAAAAGTAGTAAATTCATTGCATAAACGATTGAGTTCGACAGCTTTGATAGTGCATTTATGGAAATTTGTTATTTATTATAAGAATTTCAGTGTATTTAAAAATATATATGGACAGCATCCCAGAATAAATTAAAAACTAAGTTATTTAAAAATCAACACGCTAGTATACTTTTTAGGCTGAAAATATTATATAATATTTCAGTCTTTTGGGTATGTTAGCTTGTACTTTTTGGTGTATAATGATTTACAGTGATGCAATGCGTCAATTTCTTACTTAGTTTACAATTACATGAATTGAATATATATCTATGATTATTTATTTAAATTTACTTAAACGAATTAATATGTTACAGATAAAAGTATTTTTATATCCTGATCACGTTTATAGTTTATAAAATTATTAAAAATCAGAGTTCCGTAATGTTTTTTTGGCCGCATTAACATAAAATTGCCAATCAAGCGATAGTTACCAAATCTAGCAGTCGAGCCTTTATTACATCATAGCTGCGAAGGTTGGCTCCACAAGCGCTAGTGTCTATGCGAAATCCCATGTTAACGATATTGCCATTAGTTCCTATGGGAGTGAACCTTCTGAATTATTCTGTATGCATGAGTACTGTTTAAAATTTGTGTTGAATTGTCATGGAAGGGATTTTCGCATGGGAATGTATTCTAGCAACCTCAAAAGTTACCGCTTTGGCGAAGATTGGTGGCATTAGGAATCACAGCAAATTGTCTTTAGAATAAACTGAGATGTGTTCTTCATGCATATACAGAAATAGTGTAAACGCAAGTAATTTGAAGCAAGTTGTTTTTATCTTAACATCGCATTGGTCAGTGTCCTTTGTAGTCTTAAGACAGTTTAAATGCCCTTCTGAGGAGTAATATTTTCAGTTACTTAGGCGTTTCGGTACCCATCTGTTGTCTGGGTAAAGGGATACTATTATTACTTATAGTATTTCGGTGTAAATGTTAGGAATCACAGCTAATTAATTATATACTAGAATAAATAGTTGGGTGTAAGAAAAGACAAAACAAACAGTAACTAATAAATAGTAGCGAATAGATGGTATTAGTTAGCAGTGATTAATTACTGTTAACTTTCTAACCCCCCTCCCCCAATATTCACAAATAAGTTCTGAAATTTTTAGCAAAAATTTCCATTTAATTTAAACTAATTATTTTAAGTTTCACTCTACCATTTAATTATTCGGTATAAGGTAGAACTGTTTAACTTTTTAATTTTACCGACTAATTTGCTGGATTTTTAAAGCATGATATCTGAGTAACAACCTGATTTGTATGAAGATCGGGAAAGATTTTTAATTAGTGGTAAAGATTATTATTGTAAGAAATTTTTTATGGATTTGTAGGTAAAAATGTGTTTGCTGTCTCTAAGGATCGGACATTTGTGATTTTGCTTTATGCGGGGGGGGGGGGGGGGAGGATTGGTGCATACAAATGTATTTCATGAGGAACTAAGCTTGTTTATGTACCTCTGTCAAACCCTTGTTTCATGTTTTTCTGTCAGTTTAAAGCATTTTTTTTATGTTTTTGAATCATTATTTTGCATATTTTGGTATTTTTAATTAAAAAGGGCATGTTTAGATGAATTGCTCAAAAGGCACAGAATAGGCAATTATTAACATTGTATTCCTTCTTTATTCTTTATTGGTCATTAGTTGGTTAATAAAGAATTCCAGGTGACATAACAGTAATGGACAAATTGAATGTTTTTCAGATATTTTTCATTTTGTTTCATGCAAATATTTTTCTTTTTTTAATTAGTTTTACTAGGACATATAAATGTGAAACCTTTAGTTCATATTTTTCGATAATAGAGCATTTTTGGATCAAATGTGTTTTTATACAGCATTTTCAAGCAATTTTTCAGTCATAAAAATCCTAACTTTAATTATTTGATATGAATATGCCATATATGCTTATGGAAATCAGTGATAATCATAACTACAGAAGTAGTAATCATTACCAACATATACTCCTAACGGAGAAAAGAGTATTTCTTATTTAGTGTAAGGTTGTATCTTATATACTATGATTCTTATAAGTAGTGTGAACATGAGAGAGCTGGCGCAGACCCATAAACACCCCCATAAAATCCCCACCCACTTTTAGAATGTAATGGCTCTATATCACCCATAAAAAAACCCACCCACTTTTAAAAACAATGGTGTGAAACCTCCCATTAAATCCACACCCACTTTTAGAACGTAATGGTCCTATTTCACACCATTAAAATATCCACCCACTTTTAAAAACAATGGTGTGAAACCTCCCATAAAAACCGGACCCACTTTTAGAACGTAATGGCTCAATATCACCCACACAAATTCGACTATACAATGGCTCTCAGACCTCCATTGAATCCCACCCACTTTTAGAAATGTAATGGCTGTATTTTACCATTAAAATTACCACCCACTCTTAAAAATAATGGCTCACAAAACCCCATAAAACCCGAACCCACTTTTAGAATACAAAGGTTATTTCTTATCCATAAAAATCTACAACCCCTCTTAAAACGATGGTATCGAAACCCCATTAAAACTACACCCCTTCTAGAAAAGTGATGGCTCTATTTCAACCATACAAATTAAACAAATCAATGGTATCAAAATCATCCATTAGCAAGGTTCTAGCGCAAGCACCTCCCGAGAAAGTGATGGCTCTATTTCGACCACACCAATTTTCCGGAGCGAGCAAGCGAAAAGTCGTTGGGAGGGAAGGGTACCCCCTTCGGCGCCGCGGACGGCCACCCCCTAAGCATTGCACCGACATGGGTTCGTTGTTTTGCAACCATCATCTGCCAAAAGTATGCATACATTCCGAACAAGCGAAAAGTCGTTGGGAGGGAAGGGTACCCCCTTCGGCGAGCACCCCCTTTTAGAATCTGCGGGTCCGTTAAAAAATGATACCCCAACAACATTTTAAGCACTTAAAGAAAAGAATTCTAATGTTGAGAAAGAACAAAAACCATGGAACTGTTGAACAAACTAAACGCACTTAGTACATTGGAAGGAAGTTTCAAGAAGATGAATGAGCTCAATATCGACGTAAAATACCCTGTCATGGAAATTAAACAGGTCAAAACCAAATATGGTGACAAACTAGTAGTGGAGTTAGAAGACGGCACAAAAATGTATCTGCCGAAACGATGCGACGAAAATGCGTCCGACTATATGAAGCTTAATGAGATTAAACCTCTATTCTTTGTATATTTGGGAACTAAAGATGTCGGGAAAGCACTACCAGCGCAAATGTTTAAATTTGAACAATAAATTTTCTTTTAATGGTATCATAACCATTAAAAAATATACACCGATTTTCAGGCGGCAACTTTTACGAGATAAAAGTCAATGGCCCTGTCAACAAACAGCTCGAAAAGGAGTGCGAGGCTGCACGGGACCCACTGGATCTTCAGCCAGCACACTGTCAAGAATGGATGAGTAACCCCACTGTCAATCCTCGAACTGGCCGGACGATAAAGAAGAACGGCCCTGTGTACAAGCAGCTGCAAAAAGAGTGTGAGGATGCCCTTGCGGCCGTGCCGCGGCCACAATTGGCAAGAAGACCATCATATTGTAACGAGTGGCTCAAAGATCCCATGGACCCCGAGCCAGTTGCCCCTGTTGTCTGTGCCCCGGTGTACACAGAGAATCAGTTGAAGAAGATGAAAAAAGATGCCTTGAAGACACTCGCCCTGCAGCTCCAAATCAACCCGGGAAATCAGAACAAACCAGTTATCATACAGCTGATCCTCGATAAACAGAACATCAGACAACCCAGCATCAAACAACCCAGTCCCACTCCCTGTCTTATTAAATCGCGGTCCGGATCACTAACTCCATGTCTTGTTGACCCCTCGCCTAGGCCAAGATCGAGAACTTACTTTAATGACTCCACCATAACTCCTAAAAATTTTTGCAAAATGCCCCCCGGTAGGCTCAGAGTATATTCAATCTCAAATTCGACCCACCAAGGGGCCCTTCTTGATGAGCCGAATTCAAGACCAAATACACTCTGAGCCTACCGCCACTGAGGCTTACAAACAACATATAAGGACAACACTGTAAGACTTTGACGCCTAGCGTCGGGCCCGCCCACCACTTTTTTATCGATGAGTGCTTGCTTTATTGGAACAACGACTAAAGCAAGCTGACATGTCATTTTTGGCTCGGTATAGTTCAATAAACCATCAACCCGGATTGATTAACAACCTGGGAGAGGTCGGGATTTGAACCTGGGACCTAGATGTTAATAGGTCTGCGCGCTAACCGTTTGCCATGGGTACCCATCTAAATATACACATACCTTTAATTTAACCATTACACCACAGACGAAAATCTTCAAAAATAGCACTTTAAACAAGTTATTTCCCTCTTATAATGTAATAATTCTTCAAAATATCTATCACTATAGCTTATCTGATTAAAAAATATAGAATAAAACGCTTAAAATTAATCGCGAAAAATAAATACTATTCCTATCCATATAGTGCTGCCATCTCCCTTTGATTCTCGTAATCTCCGCTTATTTCTACCTCTGAGAGAACTCTTCTTTAAAGAGGAAGAGATGTTAGTCAAGGTCAGCGCTCGCTACAGACGTTATGAAAGCAGGAAGTAGAAAACAAGGTCGAAACTCTCCAAGCGGAAAATAATACTGCTTCGTATTTTATCTGAGTTAAAGAAAACAAAGATATATATAAATGAATGAAATTGAGTCTGAGATATTTCGCTATAGAATTCTTTATCAGTATGTTCAATTAGATGTTTATAGCGATGACATTTCAGAAGTGAAAAAATCTTTAAAAAAGTTGCATGATCAGTTTGAAAAAATTGTCAAACTTATAAAAGAATATAATGATCGAAGACTCGAAGGAAATGTTGGAACTAATAAGAATGTTAGGTCTGGACAATAAAGTTACCTCAGACGGAGACTTGAAAACTCATGAATGTGAACACAAATATGTAATTCAAAATGATGATGGCTGGTACATTTGCCAAGCATGTCACGAAGAGCTGAGGTATAATCCAAATATACCCCCTATCAATAATCTCGATATGTATTTAAACATGCAGAAACAACATAGGCGAAAACATCGAATGAAAAATCTGGCTAAATGGTTAGGTTTGCATAACCTACCCTTTGAAGAAGAAGAGCTTTTGAACGACTTTTCTTCTTATATCCATAAATATGAGGAGATGTACCCAGAGCGAAAAAACATAATCAGCAAAGACTATATCTTATACCATATGTTACGGAAAAGAGGTTACGACATCTATATTTCACGCCTTCTAGTTAAGTTACCTAAACTCAAAAAGACGCTTATTCAGAATGAAGAAATCTGCAGAACCATCTTCGAAGCATTAAATTGGAGTTTTTACCCTATAAATTAAAAAAACGGCTGATACGTCTGAACAACATGTCACGAAGAGCTGAGGTATGACCCCGATAAGTGATTATAATTTTTAATAGCCGAATAAGCTATTAAAAATTAATCAACTAAATCTTTTTTATCAATCCAGCTAGTCTCAGGATAACCTAACCATTTAACTAGATATTTGTCCCCTTTCTTTTTGATGATTTTTTCAATCTTATACACATTGTCTTTCTTATCATATTTTACTAATTCATATTCATAAAAAGTGCCTTTAACCTCATCATTATTTAAATCCTGAACTCTATAAGTGATTGGGTCGGTTTCTAATACTTCAGAAATGACAAATATTTCATCTGTAAAAGTTGCTTGATAACCCCTTCTGAAGGTAGACTTATATATAGATATTCTTACTTTATCGCCTACCTGGTATTTATGTTTACGTATGACCTTTTCTTTAAACAAATTGCGGTAGACTTCACTACTGTTTTCTTCTAGACTGGCTTCAACAGGAGTCATTTTTATACTTCTGTGGTATGAGTTGTTGTAATTCTTCACTAATTGACCCAATACATCTATGTATCTTTCAGTGTTATTTGCACACAAGTAGAGCTTTATTTTATTACCAAGAGTGAGATTAAATCTTTCAACCATAGCAGCTTTTATTTCAACATTTTCTGTTGTGAACCATTGGATATTATTTTCTTTGAATAATTTTTGAGTTGTTTTTCCGACGAATTCTAAACCCTTATCTGTTTGAACCCTTTCAGGTATTCTTTCTTTGAAGATCTTTTTAAATGCTTGAGTTACTTCTTCTGCTGATTTATCCTTTAGAGGAACAGCCCATGCATATTTACTGAAACAGTCAACAGCTGTTAATATGTACTTGATACCATCATTAAACTTACTTCTCGCAAATTTATAGACAAACAGTAAATCAGCTTGCCATTGGTCGTCGATATGTGACACGTAAATTCTCCTTCTTTTAAACTTACGGATAAGTGGTTTATGCTTTGTGTATACATCCTGTCGGTGTAAAAAATCCGAGACTTCTTTTCGACTTAAACCAGTTTTTCTGCTCAGTACATTTATGCCACAAAATCCTGTTTCGGGATCGTAATAAACCTTTTCGGGGCAACCCTTCTCAGTTACCCCTTCAGCGGTAAAAAACGGCACTTCTTAGAACCACAACCCACACAAATACCTTTCAACATTGGTCTAGCGTTTTTAGAGGTGACATGCTGTTCATCTTTAGTGTCGGTGTGTGTTTTACATTTGAGACAATATATTTTTGAGCCCATTCCAAATGTCTTCTTTGCTTTGATAATAGGCTTCACAACAGCTCTATCTAGCCTTTCACGAAAACTTGGATTGGGAATGTCGTCCAATTCTTTAATCATGTTTGAGTCACACACTTTGTTTCTGGTTTCGGTATCTTTGTTTTTAATGTAGCACACGTCATGTTTATAGGCACTATCATCAACCCTATTAATAGGCTTACTCCATTCTTTGTATGTTAAATCGGGGTTCAGTCTAGTTTTTCCTCTGAGCAGTTGAGTTCCTGGTCCTGTAAATTGATGCCCTGGCAGATGCATTTCAAACGGTAAATTATTAATTGCTGCGTTAACAACACCTTTTCCTTTCTTGCAAGTCTTTTTACCACACATTTATTTATATATAAAAAATTATTTACTCACAAATTGATATCCATTCAGCAGGGTTTGTTTCATATATTTTTCTCTGGGTAAGTAGACTAAATTATTGATGAAATCCTCCTCTCGCTTATACACTTCCTCTTCTGATAGGGTATTCGATTTGTATGAATTGAGCAGCTGTTTGTAAAACTTGTAAGACTGTTTGTACTCTTCTTTCCTTTCCGCGATATTCAAAGCTTTATCAATAACTTCAACAATACCGACGCTTAAGCTCAGAGCAGCTAAGGGAACAAGTACAAAAGCTGATAAACCCAATGAACTTAAAACGAACTTGCTA